>RJWH01000742.1:0-420658 GCA_004363575.1 Solenodon paradoxus | reverse complement strand
TGGGTCCTGAAAATTATGTTGGTGGAACTCATCAATGAAAGAAGGAATAATGGACTTATAGTAATGCATGTTACCTCTGCAACTTTCACAGTTGGATTTTTTTTAATCCATGCAGATTAACTGGGAGATTAAGACTTTCAGAAGAAAATCATAATTGTTCTCCAGGAATAGGTTCACTGTATTAAAACAATAATTCAGAAAGCAGTGCAGCATTCTGTAAGCAACTTTAGCATTTTATCACAAACCATAATATGCTTCTCAGAAGACAAAAGGCAGATAAACTGACTAGTGATGGCTGAGTTGAGCTTACTACAGTATTTACTTTTTGATTCTAAAGAATGTTTTAGCATTCATTCCTTACTTCATCCTTCCTTAGAATGAGCATGAGAAATTCCTTCTATTTCAAGACACAGCAACTTTAGATTTTATGTCCCTGGTTTTGCAGAGGTTTTCTAGAAATTCTATAGACCGTGGCATGCTGTTAAATTCACCAAGTGACCCCATCTGTCCCCCTCTGCCCCTTGTGAATTTCCATGCTAATCTCACACTCTCCTTGCATAACGTTGAATAATGGAGATTCTCATTTTAAACAACAGCCTTTCTTGTGATTGTAATTTCCTTCCATTCTCACATTTACCAGAACAATTCAATAATATCCTTTACTCCATTGTCCTTTGACCTTTGCTGTTCTTGATTCCCTCCTTCCTGTGGTCTTGGACTATAGGTCAGGGAAGAGACTGGAGTTAGAAGGACAGACACCTTGTTTTTACTAGTCCTGTAAACTTAGTATATAGAATACAAGTATTCTTTGAATGAAGAAACTGGGAGCCATGAGTCAAATGACTTGTCCAATTAGAAAAGGCAAGAGGAACCAAATTAATTAAACACATTGTTTTCATCCTCATTCTATGAATCAATCAACTGTCGCTTTCATTTCAATACTTTTTTAGTAATGACATCTGCATTCCTAAATATGGGCAACACTTTATTCTGCAAATCTCTCTCTTACCAGACCCGGTAATAAAAACATCCTCCTCTGAAATCCCTTCCGTTACCAGCTGTGGAAATTAGCCCTCGGATTTAAGGGTGCCTGCATGCTTGCAAATGAAGAATCCCATTTTATTCTGTAAATCATCCAAGCGAATAAGAGCCCCCAGACAGTACTTTCTTAATTTTGAACATTGCTTAAGACTAAAGTTGCTGATCAGTTGGGCAGAGGATCAGAAAAGTCTGTTGCAGAGTCCCGATGGACACATCTTCTACCTCCCTCACAAGCTGCCCTGCTCTAAAGCATCTGCTCCCTTCTGCAGTAAAACAACCTCCATTCTCCCCTGCTCTGCTCTCACCTCTCCAATAGTTTTAAATGAAATTTAATAAAGAGTTTATTAGTTAATCAACTTGAGGAGTCAAACCCAGGCTTGTCAGATCGCTCTTGTAGACAGCCTATAATTCCAGTCCTGGGTGGGCTTTTTTTTAATAACAAAAAACCTGCCTAAGTGTTCTGACTTGTATCTGTCATAAGAGAGGTTGTGTTCTGGCCCAGTGGCTCTGAATATTAACTGGAAGCCAAGAGAGGCAAGTACGTGGTGATTAAAATGTTCTCTAAACCTGGAGGAATATCACAGAAGCCTGAGGGCGCTTCTGTTGTTCCTAGCTGACAGATGGTGGGAGAGGTGTCTGTTTCTTTAACTTAGTACTTTCTTACATGCTTTCTTCACAGAACAAGGTCAGTTTTGCTCCGAATTCCACCTGTGTCAGTTTCATCTGCACCAGGGAGAGGTGGTACCAGAAGTGATTTGGTTTAAAATTCCCTATTTTGGGTCTCAATCAATCCTATTCTGTTCTCTTTTTAAAAAACTGACTTTATTGAAGGGCTATCACATTACACCACTAAATCATTTTAAGATGTACACCATAGCAGATCAACATCTGTGTACAGTATCAAAATCTTTCCATTTCAGTTTTTCCTTCACCTTAAAATCAATCCCCTCCACCCTGTTTGTTCATACCTCCCACTTCCCTTCTCACTACCTTGGATAGGCTGATTTAGTTCTTTTTGTTTAAGTCCATTTTTGTTTAATTTAGTTTCTTCCTTTGCTTGCTGTCTCCATACATTTCAATTTGCTAGGTGGGTTGGCTTAGGGACGAGCTAGAATAGAGAAAGGGGGAACACGTCAGCAGACAAGACCCTGCAATGGTCAGATAAAACTGCGGGAGAGAAGCACATACATTCCTGTCATTGCCTTAGGGTCAAAACTAGAGTTAAGAAGCAGCCTGGCCAGTGGCTCAAACTGGTTAATTGTGCAGACACACTAAGCAGCCTGACCAACCCAGAGGAACCTCTACCTCCTTATAATAGACCTAATATAAAAGTGTTTGTGGACCCGTAATGGCCCATTACAATAGACTGAATCACGTGTAGTGAGCCTGTGCATTTGCGGGAACACCTGTTCCTAGAAAAGGACAGCCTTTTTCCAGGAAATCTCTACCCAGAAATGACCCTGGAGCAGAGAAAAGGAGGGTCCTGGGAAAAACCCTCATAAATCTGCTCATCCTAAGTAGAACAAGGGGTCAGTGTCCTTTCAAATTTGGCCTGCTTCTTGCAACATTGAGAAATGTACTAGCTCTCTCTTGCTTCCTTCAATAAATTTCCCATTTAATCTTTTGCCTGCTGTGTCATACATACTAATTTTATACGTGGGATACAAAAACCTGGATTGAGGCTCCAGTCCCTTCAGGAGCTCTTATGCTAACAATATGAGTAATATCATACTATGTCTCTTTCTCCTGACATCTTGGTAAGCATCATTTCCTCCAGCTTCATCCATGTTATAATGAATGGCAGGATTCTGCCCTTTTGATAGCTGCATAATAGTCCATCTGTGTGTGTGTGTGTGTGTGTGTGTGTGTGTGTGTGTGTGTACCACATCTTTCTTATTCACTCATCTGTTGATGGTCATTTAGGCTGTTTCTTGGCTATTGATAATTCTGCAATGAGCTTAGAGAAGTTTCTTCAAATAAGTGTTGTTGTATTTTTAGGGTATATATGCAGTAGAGGAACAAATACATCACATGAGATTTCCATTCTTAATTGTTTGAGGAAACTCCAAACTGCTTTCCATAATGGTTGCACCATCTTACATGCCCACCAACAGTGTATAAGAGTTCCTTCTCATCCACATCCCCTCCAGCACTTGTTTTTCCCTTTCTTTGGACAGTAGCCATTCTCACTCATGTAAGAAGATACCTTATTGTTATTTTGATTTGCATTTCCCTAATGATACAAGAGGTAGAATATCTTTTCACATGCTTGTTGACCATCTGCATTTCTTGTTTAGAGAAGTGTTTATTAAGGTCTTTTGCCCCTTTTAAAATTAAATTGTTAGTTTTTTTATTACTGAGTTTAATCTTTGGTCTCAGTCAATCCCATTCTGTTCTACTGATGATCAAACTGCGTATGTGTTTGTTGAAGTGCTTAGTTATAATTCCCTGAACTATGGCTTAATTGGTGATTTAAATCATTTTTGCATGATTTTCTAAAAATTCAAATCTGAATTCTAATTTTACCAGTCTTGATGCTGAGAGAAATATTTAGCCATTGTTGCAGTAAATTTATATATAGCACAATTACAATCCAAACATACTTGCTGATTTCATTTACATTAAAGGGAATTTTCCTCATAAGATAAAGAGTGAATATTTTTACTTTAAAAGTAAAGATAGATTTTAAAATAAAGAGGACATGTTCACAAATAAACTTAATTAAAACTCTCAAATTACATTCTTCTAGAGGTAAGGGAACACATCTTTGATTAGAAAGTTGTGATTACTTCTTTGATTAAAGGAAGGCCAGAGGGTTCAAAGAAAAAGAGTTTCTCCTTCACCCTGGGTTGGTACTTCTTACAAATGAAAATGATCTTCATGTCAGAATGGTACCTCTGTAGATCAGTTCTAAGAGACGTGCGGTGATCTATTTGAGCCCCTTTTGTTCATTCCTTTGAGACTTCCTAGGAAGTCCCAGAGTTTAGTAGCTCAGCTGATGGCTCTGGAGAAAGGAATAAACATGGGAAGCCTTTCAATGTATTCTCATCTGTAAACAGAGAAAAGAGCTAAGAGTAGGCTGAGGATGACTTAAGAGACAAGACCAAATCAAAGCACACGTCATTAAACCAATCTCCCACTTTCTGGATGACTAAAATGGATGATCAGTGACACTATTTGTCCTGTCCTATTGACAGAGAAGCATTTTTCTTCAATGCCCCCTCCAAGTTTCTTCATGTTGTGTTGTCATCGTGTCCACATCTGGTCGATTCTGAAGCACCATGGACACTTCAGATTGAAATATTGTCAACGTTTGTATATGGCCTTAAACACTTGTTATAACCATGAACTGATTTAAGATTGTTTCCTGAAATTCATATACTCCCAAGTTTGGGAATAAGACCCTTAACATTGGATGAATAAGCATATCCTCCTCAATTCTTTTGTCTATGCAACAGTTTTATGAACAAAGGAAACGGTATTCTGAAGACAAACTGATGTTGTGACTTCGAGGAAACGGCAGAGATTAGGAGATTAGTTGTACAACATTTGGCCTGCTTGGGCAGGCTGCCTCAGGCAAATTCTTCCTAGCCCCCTTTTTTTTCCCTTGGTTCCATTGCTTTTTCTTTTAGAGTAAAGCCCTTTCCATATCCTGGAGCCCAGTGAGGGTTAGATTACCTTTCGCTGCCTTCTGACTCTCCCTACCCATTCTATTAAATTCACATTCTTTCTAAACTCCCCACTACTGAAAGTTGCAATTTATATTACCTCCATCTCAACTATAAGCATAGAAAGAAAACAACTTAGTTATATTAACCCACACCCATTAATTCACCTATTCAACATATATTTCTTGAGCTATCTCATTATTGAGATACTACATTTCATGCATCTGTGTCAAATATTGAATGATACTACAGCAAACATAGATGAGCAGAAAGCTAACCAGGTTACATATAACTGTAGTTACCCAACTCCCAGAAACGTTGACAACCCAAATGATTCTCTGTTAGTAAAACTGAAGCTGTGACATGTGGTCGCAATGGAAAGGCGGTGGGGGGGGGGGGGTGTTAGTGGAAAGGAGAAATTTACCTAATTTCTACTTCTTAAGCTACTTTGTACCTATAAATATTCAGAGAGAATGGAGGAGGAAATGTTCATATATAAATTTCCTTCCCCAGCAGAGAAACTCGATTTTCACCAAATTCTCTTTAAATCACCACACACTTTGCATGTATAACCAAGGTACAGTCCTAGAGTCAGTGATCTGGAATAAGTTGGCCAGGAGAGGTGGGCCAGAAAAAATGAATTCTTTGTACAGCAGGAAGAAGGTCATTCTCATCTTTGTTTCTCTAGCATGGCCCAGCAACGCGCATTGTGCAAAATCGACCACTGATGAGTTGGTTCTTTGCTGGAGGCACAAGTTAGGGATAATCAGCCTCCTAGTAGCCCCAGTCCCTTCTTACCTCCCTAGGGCAGCCTACAATGGCCCCAAGTGCAATGCTTTTAGCCCTCAATGAAAGGGGACAACTTTTACTGCAGGACAAGCACCACTCTATCTTATGTTCTGCTAGTTTCTATCTGTGCTATCCGATGAGACCTGGAGCAGAAGTGTCACTCCTATACAAAAATCTATAGCCATGGCACCAGGCACTCATGATTATGGCTCCAGAATCAGTTCAGTAGCAACCCAGTCTCCCTTTCCCTTTATTTCAGAATTTATATTTTGAGACTTATTCCCAGATTGGTCCTATAATAGAAGGATAATTATAGTCATTTCCACAAACAGATTTCCACTGATGTGGAAGTTACTTACAGTTCAGTCTTGACTATGAAATGATACACTTTATTTTAAGCTATATTTGATTATTGCACTAAAGCCCTTTCACACTTTCTCAGTCTCATAATGTATTATCATCGCTTTTTTTTAATTTCAAGGCAATGTTGGTATAAGCCTAAGAATGTTAATTATATCTCATTTTCAAGAGAATAATCTATAGAGCAATACTAATGACATTTCAAAGGTAGAAACTGTCACGAACATTGGGGTGCATATAGATTTTTCTAATTAGTGAAGTGGGATTGTCAGATAGTCTATTTTTGCTTTTCTAGTTTTTTTTGTTGTTGCTGGGGGTGAGGGCAAGGAAGTTGTTTTAGGAATCTCTATACTTGTTTTCCAAATGAATTGCACTGTTTTACATTCCCACCCATAGTGCAGGAGGGTTCCTTTTTCTCCACACCCTCTCCAACACTTTTTGTTTTCAGTCTTTTTCATAGAGCCATTCTCACCGGTGTGAAGTAATATCTCATCATGGCTTTATTTACATTTCTCCAATGGTAGGTGATATGGAGAATTTTTTCATTTATCTGTAGACCATCTGTGTTTTTTCTTTAGAAGGTGTCTATTCAGTTCTTCTGCCCATTTTTTTTTTGAGTGATTTTGTTTTTATGTTGTTGAGGTGTCTGAGCTCTTTATATATTTTGATTAACTCCTTTTCTAATGTATATTGTGCAAAAATCTCCCGTTGCAAGGGTTGCTCTTTGGTTTTAGTGGTGATTTTTTTGCCTTTATATAAACATCTGAATTTGATGTAGTCCTAGTTGTTTGGTTTTACCTCAGCTTTCTTTGCCATCGATGTCACTTTCCCAAAGAACCCTTATGCAACCAGTAGCAACATTCACAATAGCCAAGACTTGGGAGCAAACTAAATGCCTATCAACAGAAGGATGGATAAAGAAGCTATAGGACATATACTCAATGGAATTCTCTAAAGCTATTAAAAAAGATGACATCGTGACTTTTGCAACAACCTATATAGAACCAAAGTTGATTACAAGTTAAATAAGCCAGGGAGAAAATGAGAAATGCAAGATGGTTTTACTCATATGTGAAATATAATGAAGCAAGACAACTAGACAGACAAATCTCAACAAAATTTGAGGGGAGGGGGATGAGAACAACGGAAGGAAGGAATGACTAAGGTGATGGTAAAGGACAGTAAACTCTGGTGGTGGGTGTGATGTGAAATGGAAACATACTGATGTGCGAATTCAATATTGTAAAATCCATATAGCTTTGTAAACCAAAAAAATAATTAAAAAGCCGAAAAAAGTGTTTTTAAGGATAAAGGGAAAAAGCACTGTGCTGTTAAAGAACAAGTGTTATGTTGATGTTTACATGTTTCCATTTGCATTTTACACCTTCCGACAACAGACTAACACATCTGAAAATTTTGTACAAAGAGGCTAAGAAAGTGCAATTGCAATGATCCCTAATGTAACTACTTGCATATTTTTGAACAATACCATTTTAAATCATTCAAGTGTATCCTTATTTACTTACGAAATGCCAAATTCTATTAAACTAGTATTTAGCTATTCAATTAGTAAAAAAAAAAAAAAAAAAAAAACAGAATTCTTCATATCATAGGAAGCAAGATAAGGAGCTGACCATATATATCACACACACAGACACAGACACACACACACACACACACACACACAGACATATACTATATAGATATATATACACTTTCAAATAAAAAATGGCTTAGCAAAAGAATCTTTTTCGTCTAAATAAAAAGTTCATGTTATATTGGCAATGCTAGAGAAGAAGTATCTTCCTAAAATACAATAAATATTATGATTGAAGATTTTGAGTCTGAACTTTTGATCTGAAGCCTTGCATGTCAAATTCAAGAGGAGCAGCTGCTGCGTAGTTGGAGCAATTTTGATCCTGTAATAGCCTTAAGACTAATGGACCATGTATGCATAACCCAAATCAGCACAGGGCACAGTTTAACTGCCTTACAATTTTATATGTCAGTTGTACCTCAATAAAGCTGAAAAAAATTTTTTTAAAAGAAGACCAGAGATGCCCAAGTGATTGTACTAAAGCCCTAAATCATCCAGGCCTGGTTATGAGGTTTCTAGCTCATTTCTCCTTTGCAGAATCTTGATAAATGCAAGCATTCTGAACATCAGAACCTAAACTCTGATCTGACTACCTAAAATAATTGAAATTGGATTATTTTTCAAACTATTTACTATAACCTTCAAAGTCCAGGCATATGCTTTCCAGTAGGTTTTGTTTTAGGAGTGTACAATGTCTCCTAATAATCTTAGTGTTTTTGTAAAAGTGGATAAAAATTCATAACTTACAATATAATAATGTTAAGATTTTGCAATCAAGAGAAAAATTAGTTTTAAAATCTACTGCTGCCAGGAAAAATACAATCTTATTAAAAAAAGTAAAAAAAATAAATAAGGCTAGATAAACTATGTCCATTAGCAAACTAATCGATCAATTAATTAGCAAACCACTATTGTTTATCTATGAATGAAATATTGTGTTCAGCACTGCTAAATAGTACGATACTAAATATACTTCAAAACTTCAAAGCCCTAGAAGGGATTTCAATTTTTTATGGGTGGTGAAAGAACCACCTTACAAGATAATTTCAGTTGTTTCTTGTTTAGTTTAATCAGATCTGGATTTCTTATGCAAAGAATAAGGACACTAATACTTACTCTGGGGTCATTGAGAGAATAAAGTCAGATTAATGTCTGTAAAATGCGTAGGGCATTATTTGACACTTAATTTGCATTCATTATCCCTTTCCTTGCTTCTGTTCTTCCTGCAGCTGATGTTATTAATGTGAATGAAGAGATCACAATGGAGAGAGCAAGCAGGAAGTTTGTCTTATATATGATCGGATTATATTTGAATCCTAAATAAATGAGAATAAACATCTAGGGGTTCTAAGACTCTTATTGAAAAGAGAATGTGGGGTGGAGCTGAACCCAGGAAATGCCTACCTGGGCTTACTTCCTTCTAGGTCTGCTTTCAGGAGATACCACAAGCCCAGGGTTCGGGGAGATTAGTTAGGGATTCAAGATGAAGAGGGAGTTAGCTACACCTATAAATCTCTCTTCACAATTACATAATTTTTCTTGTTATCTCAGAATCAATAGACCTGAAAGAAGAAAAGCAAGACAGATATTTTCTTCACCAACACCTCCCAGAACTGAATTCTCAAATTCCCTCAGGCTTCTGTGTTTCCTGTTTCTCCCTCTCCCCTCTCCCCTCTCCCTCTTTCTCTCTCTCTTTTGTTTTCCATTTTCACCTAGAAAATTTTCTCTCCATACTTCAATTCCAAGACCTTTGAACTCAAAACTAACTTCATCCAGATCCCAATGAAGTGTTGCCCCAGGAAGGGGTAAACTGGTCGGGGGTGGTGAGAGCACGGGAGGGCTTGTTTTCAACTATGCAGACTTATCTTAGGTTTATATTTGGGACCTTTCAATTTTGACTGACATGGTACAGATTACAGAAGAAAAAGCATACCAATTTAATGTAATGTTCAATTTTATAAGGGGTGGGAACTTCCCAGGAAAGAAGGAAGGGGACAAAGAGGCTACACTGGAGAACTGACATGCCATTCTTTTTAAGAAGAGCAACACATTTGTGAGTATGTGACAAGACAAAGGGAAGAGCTTTCACACTTCCAGGGTCTTTAAACTGCAGAAAGTTAAATATATGAAGCTCATAGAATCTAAGGGTTATATAAAGCCCATGGACTGGGCTCAAGAGTCAGGGCCTGGGGGAAGCACAAAAAGTGTTTAAATAACATTAAAAAAAAACAAAAACAAACACAAACCCTTCCCTGAGAGAGATTTAGGAATTTCTGCCTTAGTCAGATAAGGGCAGCTTTGAGGTTTCTTTCAGCATCCGTTGACTCTCAAATATCTTCAGCTCAAAATAATCCTTATGTCAAAATGGCATCTTTTGAATTGGCCTATTCTGATTCCCTTCAATTGCAATGCTAATAAACATAGAATTAAAATGTTCACACTCAACTGCCTGGTCCAGTCTCACCTGATTCATACTCCGTTTTCTACATGAAAAGGCTAGTATAAATGTCATAAAAATAATATTTTTACTGGTAAATGGTCATTTTGTGATCTTGGAGAGTGTGACTTCTGAGAGAGCTTCTACATGGCCACGTTTACTACTAAGATATAAACGAGGACGCACATGAAATATTCTGGACTGATTTGTGAAAATTCCAAGACTTTTGGTTCATACCACCACACAGGCATATGGCATACGCTACAATGAAATTTTAGAGACCAGAGTGGCAGAATATTTATTCATCTTTGTTTGTCAAAGTAATGATGTCACTTCTATTTTTTCATGACCTCAAATAGAACTATAATTCCAAATTGATTTCTTTAAGGATATTCCTAATGCAGAAAGAGAAGTCATTGTTGTAACTTTAAGAAATTATCACCCATGCCCTAACTTGTAGAGAAAGCAGAAATCAAACTTTTCCTGTGGTCAAAAGGTCACATACAATTTCTCAGGAATTTTTGACTCAAGCGATAGTGCCGCATTTTTCAAAACAAAATGCCTTTTGCTTTTTAAAATGCTTATTCTAGGTTTCATGTCAAGGTTACTGTATATCAGCAGCAGCATCGGTGTCTCTGTATTCCAGCATCACCAACAATTTTCTATTATTCCATCACTTCAGCACACTGGGTGTGCTAAAGCTCAAGATGCAGGTTACTATGACAACAGAAGTAATTGTAACTTACTTATACCAGTATGACCTGTAAATCAAACATTTAAGGCTAATTTTTCTAATAAAACATTGTTTAAATTGCTTCAAAGTTACAGCAATTATATATTAGATTCTAAACTTCAAAGTAGAGAGAAAAGCAAATTTAGTAACACTAGACTGGGGTTATAATAATACTAACCACAGATACAATGAATTTTAATGGGTAGGAATCCTCACACTCCACACACAGCTATTGACAGGATAATGCAGGCATTTCACTTAAAACAGATTTACAAGATGATAACACTGCATCGATTTTTCCTTCCATGTAAAGTGGTTTTCAAACTGTGACTTCTCAATGTGTTTCCACAAAAATGCAACTGAGATGGAAATAACTCATTTTCTACTACTAATTTAACTTCAACCATTAAACTGTCACACGTTTCCCACTTGTTTTATCTATGTCTGTAACTGGGTGTCTCTCAGGAGACTGCTGTCTGACAGAGCTACAGTTCTATTGTACTTCAACTGGGACTAAAAGATCCACTTCCAAAGCTCACTCCCATACTTGTTGACAAGTCTTCTTGGGTTGTTGGTCAGTGGCCTCCTTCATTTCCTTCCAGGTACTTGTGGACAGGACAGTTCACCGCATGGAAGTTGACTTCCCTGGAGTGAGAGATTCAAAGCAGAAAGAGAGACCAAGAGGCCCTAGACCTTGGAAGTGCCATTGCGTCACTTCTGCCTTATTATACTCATAAGATGCCAATTGCAAAGGCCAGCGCAAACTCAAGTGGGACGAAGTGAAGCTGTGCTTCTTGAAAGTAGGAGTGTGACAGAATTATAAATGTGTTTTTAAAATCACCATAGCAGAATTATGTAAAATGTTGAAGTGTTCCTATTAAGCTCTCTCCCCTTCATCCCCAGCATAGTTGGGAGTTCGGTGTTCCTAACAGCTTTATCATTAGTTTATTAGTTTCCAGTATTATCACTCCGTAATTTCTCAAATGTCCTACTGTGCTTTTGAAGAGGGTTGAGGAAAAGAGGCTAGTCATGTATATTTATGTACAGAAGTTTAATTTTTCTGAATACTCATCAACATAAATAGAAAAATAAAAATATTTTTTTTTCTAGAATTTTTCCAAGTGGCAATTGCTATTACCTCCTTTAACCCTGGTACTGAATAAACTAGAACACATCCCTTCACTTATTATGCAAGTTGGAACATGTTGTATATTAAAATAGAGATTATAGAGAGATGTTACAAATATAGATGGGCAAATAAATTTACAATACATGTTTCAGTAAAATATCAATTAACCATGACTCAACTTTATTTCAAGATTTTTACTTTTCGTCTTTTAATTTACAGGGAAAAATCTCAATCTTTCACTCAATCTTTCAATCTATCTCCATATACACATAAACAAAAAGACTGCAAAGATTTTTTTCCTCTTACATTTTCTTCTCATTACAAAGTAAATGTCTTGAGAAGCAAACATGTTTATTAAAGTTCAGACAAGGCCAAAGAAGATGCAAACCCAGAGGTAGATGTTTCAGCCTTTTTCCCTCTACTATTTGAAATGATACCATATATTCCATTTTGTATCGTGATTGACATGATGGCATATATTTTCTCCTTTCATTCTAAACTCTTCAGATCTATGTTACTAAATCAGGAAAGGTAATGAGGCTTAAAACAAAATAATTTTTGGCATAGACTCATTAACGTGAATTTGAATACTCTGATTCCCAGAGCACACAGGAACACTTTTACATGTAGTCAATTGCATCCAGTTCCATTTAACTCAAACACTGTTTACTGAATGCCTAATGGATGAGCGATCGCAAGAAAAGAGTGTATAAGCAGCACCTACCTTAGGAACTGGTAATGTAGTTGAAAAGCAACAGATCTTAATACAGCAAAAATTTTAAATACATGCAAAGATCCAAAGGAGCTGTGCAACTCATAGTGGTCATAAGGCTCAGGGGTGAAAAATTAAGCCTGGTTCGAGTGGAGGGCAAATGTGTGTGTCTGTCAACCTACAAACGCTAAATTACAGGCATAATTACAAAGCAGCATCTCAAGCTACTTGTCTGGCTAAGACTGTTCTGCAAATCCGCTGCTCCCGGCTCCCTGAAGAAGTGGTGCTGGCAGTGGAGGGACAGGAATCATCACGGCCACCCTCTAGCATGTGACGGCAGGGATGGAGGTGGTGGCAGATTTTCGTGTAGTTCCTTCTTGCCTGAATTCCTCCCATAACTGGCACATGCAAATTATACAGGCAAAACTGGATTTTCACGAGGAAAATCATGCATTTCTGAGTGAAAATACACAGAAAGATGTGTCACCATATAGACTCCCTTTCAAATCACTGACTTCTTCCAAAGCTAAGGCAGATCCATTTTCCTTAATTACTGATTGGAACACGCGCTCTATTTTGAGCTCAGAGTGGTTTTAGGTCTTTCTTAAAACATGGAAAAGATATTCTAATGTGAGTAAAATAGCTGAAAAGAAATATTTGCAAGGCTGTTCAAAACCAAAATCAGTGTTGACGCTTTAAAGTAAAATAAGGGTTTTTAGAAACAAATGAAAACAAATCAGAACAGATACTAGATTTGATCAACTGTGATAGTTCTTACCACAAACATTACAATGAAATGGAAACCACAAAGCATTCAATATGTGTATCAAAAGAAACAGAAACCATAGGTGTGTAATCTTTTTGTCTTCAGCTGTCTAAGCTCCGCCTGAAACATGCAGTCAACTGTGGGTTCTAAGACACACGAAGAATAACCAGCAGTGTGAACCCCTGTGCATTCTGGGTAAGGCTGTCCTTGCTCATCTTTACCAGCTGTCATTTCTAGGACATTAACGAACTTTAGAGATAGCCTTAGCAAGTGAAAGCAAGTGAAACCCTTTCAGAATGTCTAGAACTGCAACACAAACGTGAGTAAATAATCTTGTTCCAAAACATTTCGCAATTGTTACAAACGTTCTTTACAATATTTCACCAAAAAGACACAGGAATAATAACATCACTCAGAGATTCAGTAATCAAAGCGCCAACATATACATTGGATTTTATTTATGCTATTTATCTGTTTGTGCTTTTTAAGGAAAGGAGCAGGCAGGAATGAAGGCAGTACACAGGCAAGCAGGAAGAGAGAGAAAAGGATGAAGACACATTTATTTAGTTTACTTGTTCATCTTGGTTGCTCTCCCTGGACCCAGGTCTCAAACCTGGATCCTTGGGATGTATGTGAACGATGCTTAGTGACCTCATCCTCTAAGCCACCAGGGAGTGCCTATGTATCTGTTTTTCATATTGCAAATATTCAATCTCTTTTTATTAGGACTACTAGAATAGACATGAATAGATAAGGAAAGAAATTTAGTTCTTTTATAAATTATTAGAAACCTCTTCTGAAATAGGCTGCCATACCCCACGTTGCAGCTGGTTGGGAGGTGGCCTGGGTCGGTGCGGCCCCCTATCCTCATTTCCACATCTATTCAGAAGCTGCAAAATCCTTGATTCAATGAAATAAAAAGTAGGTGAAGAGGGGGTTGACATCTGAGAGGCGTAGTTCCTGAGCGTTGCAAGTTCAGACAGAAACAAAGCCTACGTTAGTAGATTTCACATTTTCTTGTACAGCTATTCCTTGACTTACCCTGGAGTTACATCCTGATAAACTCATGTCTAAATTGCACGTCTAAAATACCATGAATCCTGAATCTAGAGAGAGCCCTGTTTCAAGGATGAATTTTAAAGTCTGTAGGGAGATTTCACCTTTACGATTCAGAGTAAGACTAAAATTCTAAACATATACAATGAATGGACTAAATACCTTCAAAATTATTTGGTATCCTCAGTGGATTGCAAAATATACTGCCTCTATGAAAGAGGAGTCAAAAGGCAAAGAAAACCAGTTGAGATTAAAATAAAATTAGAAGTGAATTTTTAAAAAGGAGGTGACTGTGAGAAAATAGAACTACAAAGAAGCAAAATCAAAATAGAGCTGTTATGGTGAATTCCTATACTGAAATCCTAACCCCGAAAGGTGATGGCATTAGGAGGTGGGACCATCGGGAGGTGATCAGTCGTGAGGGTCAAGCCTTCATGAATGGGATCAGTGCTCTTATAAAGGAGATCTCACAGAGCTCCTTTGCTCCACTGTAGCATGAGGGTGCAGTGCGAAGTCTTGACCCACAGAGAACTCTTGCCCAGTCATACTGGCACCCTGATCTCAGACATACAGCCTCCAGCACAGGAAGCAGTGAATTTCTGTTGTTTATAAGCCACTCAGCCTATGGTATTTGATGAGAACGGTCTGCATGGATTAAGACAGATCTAAAATGTACCTTTTGTGACAGAGTAAAAGCAGATATCACAAGCAGAAAAGTGAATCAGTGTTAAGGGCAGCCAACTTGAGTTCTCACACATGGTAAAGAAAGGAGAAAGACATTTTTAAATATTGTAGGTAACAGTTAATTGAAACATAAAAACAAGATGTTTCTTAAAGACTGTATTTGTGTCCCTGAAAAAAAAAAAAAAAAAGAGAATAACTATAGTCAAAGTGCAGTTAAAATATTTCTTTGGAAATTGATAAAACATCTGAATATGAAAACTTAAGAAGTCTACGGAGATACACATCAAATCTATCCGAAGACAACAGTGCTACAGCCTGAGTGAAACTTGCCGTTACTGCCATGTAATTAGTCCAGACTGTTGATGATCTTCCTGTCTGTCGCTTACATTTAGCTGTTGCTTTGCCTGCCGTGTCCAGGTATTCTTTTTGGACAATGATGGATTCCAAGTCACATGTTTCTTCTCTGTGTCATCAGGACTTCACTCTTCTCAAAATAAAATCAATAGGTGAAACACAGTAGTTAAAAATAGAAATCTGAGATTACAATAATGTATGGAAATATAATTAAACTTCATTATGACTCAGAAAACCTACCTTAACCAGTGGCTATGGCATAAGAAATGGCTGTCTTTGAAATACAGCATACTGAGCTGCTCAGTGGAGGATCACAAAGACGTCACCTCTGCTGTGGGCGCACACGTGTCCTCTATGCCACTGGAGTGTTCTGAATGCACATGCAGTGTTGTATGTAACTCCTTAATGAATGCTCTGAAGCCTGAAGGCAAGCAAGCTCTGCGGTTTTTCACTGTCAGAATCCAAATAAGAGTGAATGACACAAGACTGAAATTACAGATGGAAAAAAATTGAAGAGATCAAAGAGAAGTGACCCATCGTTTACAAATACACCAAAAGACTGAATCAAGATGTCTCCCTAGCAACACTAATTAGCAAAAGACATTGGGACAATATCTACAGAATTCATGAGGAAACAATTATGACCTGAGAATGTCCAGAAATACATTTTCAAGTACGAATATGCCCAGACAGCCTACATATGTCGTCTCAGAAAGAAATAATTTATAAGTACTCCAACAAAGATAAATCAAAAATGTTTTAACTCAATACTACTCCAGCTATTTAAAAGTGTTTGAAACCTAACTTATTTAATTTAGATTTAAAACTTAAAGATGCAATTGAATATGCATTGTTACACGTACCCAGTATCTTGGAGAAAAATTTCATAGAAAAGCTTTCTCAATAATTTCTCTTCTGTATCAGGGGTTTCTCCCCCCAGGCCTCCACTATTCCAGAAAAGGATTCTTAAGCTCCAATCTTCACCAAGAAATCAGCTGGGATTCCTCACTGGCTATATTTAATTATGATTAAAGTACTACCTGATGAACTTGAGTTCCAGCTCTTGCTAACAGTGGGTAAGTAATCTCAAGAAGTTAAAACAGTGGACTGTTAAAAATGAAAAAAACAACAAAGCACACAGCTAAACTGGAAATTTCTTATCTCCAACCTCTATTTCTCTCCTTTCAACAAACACAATTAGAATTTCTTGGGGGTAAAAATGGGAATCATTTTCTGAAAACATTTTGTATTTCTGGAAAATTTATATTTTTTAGTTTTTCAATATTACTTTATTACTCTATGTAAAATTTATTTTAATGATCTGAATTATTGACTTTTTCTATGAAAGATAAACATTATCATTATCCACTTACATAATATCTTTGATCAAAGTACAGAATATCTGTTCATCATGCTAAAAATATTACTATTGTGTGCTTTTAAATTTATAGAAATAAGCAAAGAAAATACTATCATTAGAAACAATCGAACTGTTATGCTTATCCCTGGTTGGGGTTTTCTAAATTATTTTTATCTTCTTTTCTTTCCAAATATTCTATAATGTCACTTTATTACTTCTGCAATCAGAAAAAAATATTGAAATCAATTTGTGCAATTTATAAGTAATCTGATCACATTACTTCTGAGCATATAGCAAAATATCTGGACCCTAGAATGCAAAAAATGATATTGATTATATCAGAGTGTAGATTATACACTGGTAGTCTTTCCTATTGTGCATTTTTTAAAATTTTTCTGTATTTTATTGAGGAATCCCCACGCTGTTTTCCGTAGAGGTTGCACTAATTTACATTCCTACCTACAGTGTAGGAGTGTATTTTTAATCCACACCCTCTCCACCACTTGTTGTTTACAGCCTTTTATATATAGGCCCATTCTCACTGATATGCAGTGATATTACATTGTGGTTTTTAATTGTATTTCTATGATGATGAGTGATGTAGAGTATTTTTCTATTTATGTGTAGGCCATTGTATGTCTTCTCTAGAGAGTTGTCTATTTGACTCTTTTGCACAGTTTTTGGATGATTTATTTGTTTTTTTTTGTTGTTGTCGTTGAGGTGTAAAAGCTCTTTCTTTATTTTGGAGATTAAATTCTTGTGTGGTCTATGTTGTGCAAATATTTTCTGTTATTCAGTGGGCTATCTTTTTGTTTTAATGGTGGTTTCTTTTGCTACATAGAAGATTTTGTTTGATGTAATCCCAACTGTTCAGTTTTATACCAGCTTCTTTTGACAAGGTTGATGTCATGGAGCATTTTTCCTATATTATCTTCTATATATTTTATATCTGGGACTCTGATGTCCAGATCTTTGATCCATTTTGAGTGAATTTTTGTGTATAGTGCTAATGAGCACTCTAGTGTCTTTTTTTTGTAGGTATCTGTGTAATTTTTCCAGTACCATTTGTTGGATAGACTTTTCCTTCCTCCATTCAATGCAGCAATTCTGTTTCTAGGCATATAACCAGAGACTATAAATCCATTAATCATAAAAAACAATCTGTGTATCCCCATATTAAAAGCAGCAAAATTCACAATACCAAGATTTAGAAACAAGCTAAATGACCATCAACAGATGACTGGACCAAGACTCTGTAGTATACATTTAATGGAATTCTATGCAGTTCTTAAAAAAGATGAAATGGTGCCCTTTGTAACCACGTAGATGAAAGTGGAGGTGATCATGATAAGTGAAATAAGCCAGAAAGTAAAAGCACAGGATGGCTTCACTCATATGTGGAATAGACAGAAATAAAACAAATGAAGAAATAAATCTCAATGCAATTCACAGAGAGAGAAAGTTATGAGGGAGGAAGGAAGAAGGAGTTACCAATATGGCGGTGAAGGGCACTAGCACCCTGGTGATGGATCTGGTGCGAAATACTCCAGAGGTGCTATTTCAGTATCTAAAATGAATACGGCAATGCAAACAAGAGAAATCATGAAATTATTTTTAGTATCTTTCTATAGTGATAAAACTTTTGTTATAGAAAATGCTATTCTTATTAAACTCAAATATACAGAATGGTTTTGAGGAACATATACCCACACATACCATAAAATATGTATTTTGTTTTATTTCTCTTTCACCCCTAGAATTTAACAGACTGTAAGACACTCTACACAGTAAGCCAGCTAGTGCCCAACTTATACACAATAGAGCAGGTAGGAGCAGAGAGGCGACATATTAGGACTGTTTTGTCAACTGCGTGCATCACAAGAGAGCAAAGACTATTATAATTACTCATCATTTGAATTTCTGATAGATGTTATAGCAAAATTTAAACCTTGCTAATTTACTTTGGCAGCCTGACAAGCAGCTCATTTACAATCCTTTGAGGGAATTGCAAATTTCCCATGCTTCGTTGTAGGGTGACGTGGCATTATTCATACATGAGCATGTGATGGAATTCAGGACTGAACTATAGTCATGATGTATTTTCAGCCTATCAGAAGCTTATGATTTTTAATGATGAAAGAAATGGCACATACAGGAGAGAATACCAGTTATAAGCTCATAGAAATGTAAAGACAGTCCAACACAATATTTATCACTTTTTAATCTGAAATTTTATCACTGGAATATTTTCAAATAACTATAAGGTAAATACTGTTATACTGATACATCCCGAAAATCTTCCTAAATTATTTTGACTAATATCTTGAAAAATGAAGTTTCTTTTCAAAAGTAACCTTTTTAAATCTAAGAATGTAAACGCAAAAAAACATGGGAAATTTTCCCTTCTTCATTTTTACCTCATCCAAGCTCCTATTTCTGTGCCATAAGCATTTGGAAAGGACCCCACTTCTCAGGAGCAGAGCCAAGGTGGGGCTTAGCCCAAGTGAGAGAAGACAAAAAGTATGAATAGATTCAGATGTATATTTGTGGATACTTTGAGAACAGTGAAACCTTTCCAGACAGAAGAGATTGAGAAGTTCTAGTCTGTGGTTTTAAACTGTTCACATAAGCCAAATGTCAAAAAGTTCCGGAGTATATATTTTAAAACATGGATATTCATTCATTTCAATGGGGAAAAAATTCAAAGCAAAAGACATTTTAGATTCTTTTAAATGCAAATTCATCTTTTTCCTGACTTTCATGTCTATGGATGTCCCTTTGTGTAACAGTAATTGACTAATTTCTTAAAAGCACAATTTCACGGGATGGTAAGAGTAGGTTGTAAATTTAGGATGATCATATATCCACCTCAGTGTTTCTGATCACCAGAAAGTCACCCCATTAAACCTAAGACCAGTAGAAGAATAAGCATGATATCTAAATACAGGTCGAAACAAGATATTAGTTGTCTGACAGGAGTAATCTCAACTTTATCACCACTTTCTCTGGTTTCCAAGCACATCTTAATGCAGTCAGTGTACGCATACACTCTACGCTACCCAAAATCTACAGTGTGAAGAAGCTGCCGAGACACAGGAAGAAGCAGGTATTGGTTCATTACTTCTGTTGACTTTCTCTTCTGTCTCTGACATCAGAGGTATTTCAGCTAATCAAAGAAGACACAATCAAAAAAAGCATTTAACTTTGTCTTCTAAATAAATAATGGAAAACCAAACATAGATAAAATTAAAGAACAATTTCATTTAGTCATCTATATGTTCACATAATTAGCTTAAAACGATTTAGTTTAAAGTCAATCTGTCAATTCTGAAATGTGTTGTAGGTTCAAGGGTGCTTTTTTCTCTGTTTTATTTCACTTTGTAACTTTTGATTTAACAGAAGCAGCTATCCAATTCCAACTTCATTTCTTTAATGCAGTAACTACTCGGGCCTGAAAACTCAGCCCTCCTCCTTCATCTAACTCCTAAAACTTGTAATATCTTTGTGATCTTTTCCCTTCTTCTCACTGATTTTCAGTCTCCACTGTAGAGTTCAAAAGTCAGTGGTATTGAGAGCAGATGTGGCTAAATGTAAAGCATCTCAATGCATTTGTGAATTAGAATCCATCAGATGGTAATCTCTTCATCACTTACTTTGTCCATCACTTACTTTGCCCTTGGTTCAATTGATTAATGACTCTGACCCTTGATACTGAAAGGTTTGTGCAGCAGACATGAGATAACAGATATGAAGGGCTTAGATGGTATCTACACATAATAAATCACAATTATTATCAGTGTCGCCATTTTCATGATCAACAATGCTCTTACCTCAAGGATGTGTTGGCCTTGCCCATGGGAACTGCTTCCCTCTTATTTTTGGTAACTGTGCCTCCCACTCCCTTCCAAGGGGTTTGGAGGGACAGTCAGTCACAGTGCCCACCCTGCTGGCTATGGAGCAAAGGTCTCACTCATGGTCATACAGTGAGAGACTCACCCAAAAATCTCAGACTGTAGGTGAAGCAGAGTCCTTTGTATTAAAAGCTCTAAGTATATAATCCTGGAGCTATGGAGGATTCCATCCATAAGACAAACCCTAAAAGAAGCCGGAGACAACCTGAGACCAAGTCATGAGCAGCTAAGGGAAAAACGTCCCTGGGCTCTTCTTGATCCTATCCTTTCAGGTACAATAATGACTAATGCCCCACATAGATTCAGTTTTTGGAAACTTGCAAATGAAAAACTCCTGATCAAATGTGTTCTTCATTTATTCACACATTTATTCATCAAAAGTTTATTAGATGTCTACCATGTGCTGAATTTAAATGGAAAATTATATATCCTGCTCTCAAAATTTATAAGAAACTGAGCCAGACAGGTTTCAGAGGAAAATTACAATTCTGAGCCTAAGTCCCACGATGAAAATAAGACACCGAGGGTCAGGCTATCCTATCACTCATTGTTTAAAAAACTGAATGCAAAAGAAATTTGTATGTTTTTAGAGTACAGAAAGTGCAGAAAAGAACAAATAAAATTAAAAATGCCCATAGACCAACCACCAAGAAGTAATCTCTCTTAATCTATTGGTATATCTATTTCTAGTAAGACCTCATTTTGTGAGCAATTTCATGGGTCTGTATGCTAGAATTATTTAGACCCATCAAGACATTTTATTCATTTGTTTCCCTTTTCTGTTACAACTAAATTAGATGAGAGTTTAGGGTATAATAAAGATGCTTCACTTGGATAATCAGAGGAGCATTTAGCTGTGCCTTCTCATTAGGGCCACTAGCTCTTCCTAACTGACAACTGTCCACGGTCAATTGGTCGCGTGCAGCATGAGAAAATTAGAAGAGCTCCCTGCAGCTGCTGCTTGAGCAGTTAAACATGAACTAGATGACATACATGAGAGACTGCCGATTCTCTAGACCAAAGAGGAGATAGGGGAAACCTAGAACATCTGTTTTGAGGGTTAACAAGTGCTCCAGATTTTTCTCTTACACAACGAAGAACAACTGACCCATTTGCTCGTGAGTTCTGTCAGAAAGTGATCATTAGTTCTCTCAGAGAATTTAAGGCCACCTGGTCCTACCTAGAAGTTTTGGTAGATGTCACAACTCATTGCAGAAAAATGATGGGATTGTTTCCCTCCAATTTTGGGGTGGGTGGATTTTATGAAACTACTTTCACCCAGACCCTCCTCAGGAAAGGCCTTATATCTCCAGAAGCACCAAGGCAAACATGATCAGTCATTTCAGGTCTTGGTCAATTAAACAGGAGAGGGCATACTTCTCCTTTTACATAACAACTGTTACTTACTTGTTCAGAAGTATTTCATACAAAGAATTTAACATTTTAAAACCAAGAACTTGATAATGTAAGAACTATTCTTATGCTCTTATTAATAATTTAATTTCCTTAAAGGAGTTATGGCTGAAGTTCTATCTGGCTAGTCACACATTCTAAAAATATCCTAATTACTGGTTCTATAATGTTTTTATTTTTCTTTCTTTCTTTTTAATCTCTTAATTCTTTTTTCCCCCCATACTAATGAAGTCCTCTGACTAGCAATGGTGCAGTTTCTTGTTTCAGATTAACCCTCCTGTCAATCGTATTCTGGACAAAATATAAAAAGCAACCTTTTAAAGTCCCTGGAGAGTGACCAAAGGAGGCCGAATTGAAAAAGCACTCAACACTTAAAGGAAGCAAATATAGTTGCTAAGATCCATATTATTCGGTTTTCCCTGGAGGCACACTCCAATCCAGGGCAGGAGGATAATTCTAGTAGAGCGGCTTAATTTTATGAGCCAGGGTATTTGCAAACTAACAGAGTAGCTGGAGATTGAGTAAAGTCTTAGAAAGGAAAGAGTCAGAGTAGAATAAGCCCTCATTTTAGGTTAACCTTTGATCTGTATTTGTGCAGGGTTGGATTTTAAGGAAATCAGAAGGAAAGTGATAGCTGGAAAATGGAAAGACCTGCCCACAGATTTCAGTGGTCATTTACTATTAGGATACAGAGCTTGGATTTGAAAACTCATGAGATTAGAAGGGTTTGGTATATGTCTCAGGCTTCCATTAAAACTTCAGGAGGGTCATACATTAGGAGTAAAGACCTCCCAAGATCTCAAATATTATGCTAAATGAAAGAACTCAAATGCAAAAGACTACATAGTGTATGATTTTCATTTTTATGAATGGTTAGAGAAGGTACATGTGTAGAGACAGAAAGCAGAGCAGTGATTTAAAAATGTTGGGGTGAGACCAAGAATTAACTACAAACAGATACAAGGGAGTTTTCTGGAGTTATAGAAGTAGTCCAAACTGGTTATGGATAAACAAAACGTGACTGATACACACGAGGAAATAACTTTGAGGACATTATGTTAAGTGAAACAAGCTTGTCACAAAAGGACACATATTGTTTTGATTCCAGTTATATGAGTTACGTGGAGTACTCAAATTCATAGAGACAGAAAATAGAATGGTGGTTTTCAGGGTCTGGGGAGAGGGGAGGATGAAAAGCTACTGCCTATAATGTAGAGAATTCCAGTTTTATGGACTTTAAGGAATTTTAGAGATAAATGATGTGATAATGCCCAGTAACATGAATGTTCTTAAAGCCATTGAATTATAAATGATTAAAATGGAAAATTTTATGCTATGCACATTGTATCACAATTTTTAAAACTGGATCATGGTAATAGCCACACAATTCTGTAAATTTACAAAAAATCATTGACCTATACATTTGACAAATTTTATAATACATAAATTATGTCTCAGTTAAGACCCTGAAAAGAGACCTTATTGCCAGACTAAAAGATTTGTCTTAGGACAAACTTAAAAGAAAAAACTAAAATAAACTACTATAAGAAAGGCAAATGCAAAAATATAGACTAGGCTCAGCATAATCATCCAGTAAAACAACTACCTGTTAGAACAAAGCTGCACATTCTTCATAGGAATTTAATAGATTTCAGATTGTCTGCAATGTATCATTCACATAACAAAATGTAATTAAAAATCTTTACATGTGTGGAAAAAAAGTAGAAATATGTAACTCATAGTCAAGAGGAAAAAATTAGTCAAAAGAAAAAGGCCAATGGATGACCTACATAATGAATTAGCAGAAAGCAATCTCAAAACAACTACAAAATATTTAAAGAATCTATAGGGAATGATTAGTAGGAGTGGTAAGGAGATAGGATATTTTAGAAGATATAGGGAATGATTAGTAGGAGTGGTAAGGAGATAGGATATTTTAGAAGATACATGGAATTTGTAGAAATTTCGAGAAATATAATAACTAAGTGAAAATCCTATTACTAAAATATGTATTTGAAATAGAAAATCCATTACATGACATTAAAAGAAGATTGACCATAACAGAAAAAAGGATTCATTAGGATTAGATTTTTATGACAGATCAATAAAAAATCATCCAATCTGAAATACAGAAAAAGAAAAGTTTTATTTAAATAAACAGAACCTAAAATAGCTATGAAATAATATCAGGCAGTCAGTCTAAACATAGGTAATTGTAGCCCCAGAAGAAAAGGGGAGAAACAATCAAACAGAAAATTTTATTTGAAAAAAAAAAGGACAAAAATGTTCTAAATTTAATCAAGATCAGCATTTCACCAATTTAGAAAACTCAGTTAAGTCAAGAAAGATAAAAATAGATGCTATAAAAAATTTTAAAGATGAAAAAATATCAAAAGTAGCCAGTTTAAAAACCTCATCCCATAGAAAAAAATAGCAATATTAATTGTGGTTTACTTCTGATTAGAAAGAGTAGAATTCAGAAGACAATGAGACAATATCTTTAAAATACTGAAAAAAAATTGTCAATCAAACATTCTATATTTAACAAAATAACTTTCAAATATGTAAGTGAAATAAGCCTTTAAAATATAAATCTTTAAATAAAAAATTGATAGACTATGATGCCAGAACACTTTCATTACAACAAATGATAAAGAAATTCCTCAACTGAAGGAAAATAACTTGAGATGAAAGTTGTATCTACAATTAGCAAAGAATACTGGCAATGGTAATTATCTAAATAGACTAATTTTCTTCTTTTCTTAATTTTTTAAATGTCAATTGACTGATGCAAAAATGACAATAATATATTCTTTATTGTATATCTAATGTAATACGCAATGTATCTAATGCCATGTGGAAACAGTACAAAAGGTGGTAGAAAGTGTTAACACAATTATACTGTTGTGAGATTTTTGTATTATATGAAAGCTGATATATTAATTAAGCTACAAAGTAATATTCAAAGATGTTGATTATTAGATTCAGAAGAATTATCTATCATAAATTAATTACTATGTATATTTCAATTCAATAATAGTCAGTTAAAACTATTTAAGAAATATCATGTGAAAGCTACTTTAAAAGCAACACAACTCACTGAAAAAAAACCTATAAAAATCATCAGGATATAAATATTTTCAATAGAAAAATAATATTTTTCTTTGTGTTCAAATATATTCTGAATCACTATGTGTCTTACAGATTCAGAACATCCTCGGGATACATCAGAATGATTTATTTGACTAAAAGATTAAGGCAATAATATCACAAGCTGTCAAATTTCATTACATTCTATTGTTTCCCATTTCTAGCCTTTTACTGCAGGATATTTTTAAATATGACTGTTGAAAAGCAGTATCTTAGCAGAGACCTCCACTCTCTATGGAGAAACTATCCTGAAAATTGGTAATATTTTGTGGTTTTATAATAATAAAAGTAGCAAATAATTATTGACTGTTAACCATAAATGTCAGTAAAGAACTGATAACGACCTTTACCTTCAAGGAACTCTTCATCTAAAATAACATACAAATAATAAAATTAATGCAAAAAATACACATAGAGCTATAATTCAAGGCAAAATGCAAAGAAAAATGCAACAAAAATTATCAAATTTAAAGGAGAATGAGGTCGTTTCTAGTTGCTGGGATAAGAAAAATCTTCAGAGCATTTGTAATGGATTTCAAAGGATAAGTTTTCAGTCTAGGGCTGAAACAAGTGCACAGGAGCATAAATTAGTCAACTATAGAGTGTGATAGGGGACAAGTTAAAAATTGAGTTCATCTTTTTCATTGGGAACTCACAGGAATCATTAGAAATAACTTGGACAAGTGAAGTCAGGGCATTTTCTGAGGGAAGATATAGGTCACCCCTAAGAATCTGGAGCTATTACTGTAGGTTATAGGAAGTCATTCTCCACATGCTAGGGGTCTAGCAGAATCAAACTCTATCTTTGGGGAACATACATATGGCAAATGGGTCAAGATAAGAGAGACTACAATTAGAGTTCCCTAATAACATCCTGCTTACCTGGAGGATCACAAAATATCAGTGATAACCTAGACTGCTAGTGGAACAGAAGCCAGAGCTAATTCTCAGGAGATCCCGCAAGGGACTCCCAAATCACCTAACGTCATCACTGGATGCCCCCAGAGTCGTTGTTCTGCCTTAGTCACTGTGTATCATGTGAAAATGGGTGGCACCTGGCTATCAAAGAGCAAATTAAAACCCATACAAATCACTGAAATATATGCAGGAATGAATCTGATGCTCTATAGTTCTTTTCATCTTCTACAGCATGATCTGGTATTACTCGCCAACTGCAGTTGGAACATGGCAGAGTAGGAGTAGGGAGACTTTGAAAACTGACATGTTCACTAGGATAGAGAAATACTGAAAGGACGGATAGTTTCAGGAAGATGAGGAAGCACAGTTTAGCCAGCAGAATGTGGAGTTCAGAAAGTTTAGCACCAACTACAAGAAGAAATCCAAACAGGCTATCTCACCACAGGAGGATCCAACAATAAGTAACACTGTGTCCCTATTTCTGGACAGAGTAGAAACAGGAAAATCAATAACAGTCAATAATCCAGCTGCAAACAAGGAAGCAGGTCATTGGGCCCCAGCGCATTCTACATGAAAGAGTCCTTCCTATTGGCTTTGGATTTCAGGACCAAGACCAGAATACAGAAAGGAGGCAACAGATTGCTGCATGTGAGATCCCAGAGAATACCCACATTATAGATATTCTTATTGAGCAGAATCTAGTCAGGTCCACAACAGGTTCTGGGGCATGAAGACCAATACGTAAAGCCATTTACCGAAACTGAACCAAAAGCTACCTGAAAAGAATTACAAAAATAAAAATTTAAATTCAATTATATTTTTTGATAGAGAAACATTGATTAAATTCATAGGCCAATCTATGCATTCTTTAAAAATCCCAAACATTAATTATCAGGGATAAGATTGAGATAATAATTAAGCTATGAGATTCTTCATTTCATGAGCCTAGTAGTCAGAATTGAAGTATTAGACTTGAAGTAATAGATCATGATGCTCAAGTCAGTCATACACACTGGTTCCAAAATTTAAATTAAAAGTACGTGGCTTCTTCTTTTTCAAATACCTCTGGGAAAGAATTATGTCAATAGCATACTAATATAGAAATGTGATATTCTGCAGTTCTGATTCTCTGATGGGTGAGACACTGGACTGAGAAACAGAAAAAGTGAAAATTGGTAACATGAACAAACCCCAGGAATACAAATTAGTATTCTACTGAACTTATATAACTCAATTCTCTGTAGTACATGAAGACATTTTTTCAGAAAAGAAATTAAAGTTTTCAACTATGACAGAGAGATGCTTTCAACTAAAAAAATTGTTTTTAAAGGAAAGGTACAAGCAGGACTGCGCAGGAAGAGAGAGGAGAAAGAAGCATTTTATTATATTTCCATTTTAGTTGTTCACACTGGTTGTTTCCCCTGGACCTGGGACTCAAACTCAATGGTATGTGGTTTATGTCCTTTAGAAGCAACTGACCTACTCCACCAGGGAGTACCAACTACTATAATTTTTAAGCTTAAGAACAAAAATTATCATTTCGATTTCTATAACGAAAATTTTGGTTGAAGTAACAGAGCCTAATCCCACTATCGTAAATCAAGAGACAATGCAATGGAATGATGAAGGGATCACGAAATTGAGACAAAGCTGGAGAATAAATCTGGTAGTAGTATTAAACATTGAACAGTGAAAATAATTTATGTGTCCATTAAGCTTACCTATTTTGAGCCACAATTTTTTTCTTCTAACACAAGCCATCTATCCCTAATAGTACTGAGAACATTCTTACTCCTTAACCAAAAGGAAATGCATAAATTAAGCAGTTACTGTATCCCAGCTCTTAACCCAGGATTTCCAGTTGATATACACCCCACCCCCACATATGCAACAGATGGCTAAAATATAAAAATAACCACAAAATAATTCATCCTCTAAAGTCAGGAAAATAAAAGGGAAAATGAAGACATCAATTTAAATATTTACGTCCACTCAACAGAGCATAAAACCAAATAGAGGTTGGTTACAGTCCTTACTTCTGCATACGGTCATTAAGCTATTGCTGCCATTTTTTACTTTCTTGCCCTTTGTCACAGTCTATGTTCCTTTTGCAAAGTCAGCACAGGTGGTTGGAGTTCTTTGCTTTGTTGAATTATCCAGCTCTTATCAGCTGAGACGCTGCGACCCTGTTGGTACTGCATGGGTAAGGCTGCACTAATGAATAATGCATGTATTAGAATGAGAAGATTCCCAGGGATCACAGGGTTTGATCCAAGCTCTTCTTGGCCACCATGGAGATGAAAACTCTTTTTTTTCCTTTTAGTATCCAAAGCCATTTTCTCTATTCTACAACTCAGTAATCTCTTTTTATCTTGAGAGTCATGATGAAATTGAAATGAACAAATAGCAGTGTAGCACTCAAGTCACTAATATCACGGTATTCAAGTTAGAAGCATTCTACCATTACGCTAAGGCATTTGACCCAGCTAAACCCAGCATGCAGGGTTGAGAAGTAAAAAAGAAAAAAAAATAGAATAATAATTATCCTTTAGTTTCCAAACCCTAATATCAATAATCTCTAGCAAAACACTTGTTGGATTATTCATGCATATTATCAGCCGACCTTAATGATGATTATAAAAATAAAGCCCATTTGTGTCAGTTGACTGGCGCTAACTGACCTCTTTCACCCTTGGGTCTTCCAGTTGACACTGAAACCAAGGAGCCCATTTCTACTGTGTGATCTCTTAATCAAAATCCCAGTCCTCAAGAAAATAGCCCATTCCAGATAAGATATTTCTTTTTATGTCTGAAAATCCTGCTGAAAGGAATGAATTATAAGACAACTGAGGATACAGTTGTGCAAGATGCTCATAAGAAATCACTGTATATTTCTCATTTTAATATATCTATTCAATCATTGTTTATATAGGACCCAATATCTTTTGGGTTAGAACTTAAGCCAGGTTTATTTAATCAGTCAAACAAATTATGGAAACAACACATAGTACTCAGGCTTGCTCTGAACGCAGAAGTTCAGGTAAGCACATCCATATGTAAAAATTCAGCAGATATAAGACTATGTTCCTCCCCACTGATCAAGTCAATCAAGTCATTCCCCATTACACTCCATAGATATTTACCCTTAAAATAATCCAAGCCCTGGAATTCTTAAACTTTCTCATTCAAAGAGTGACTTTGTAATTTGTGCTCAGGCCATGTTGGAATTAACTCCAGTTATCTAAGTACAAAGTGAAGTGTAAAACAGGTGGGGAATTTAAAGAATAAGTACCTTCTTTCAAGAAGACCTTTTACTTCAGACAGAAGAATTCAAGAGTCTGTAGTAGGAGAAGAACCATCTCTCAGGCCAGGAAGAAGCGAGTGTTACGTGGAGAAACAGAAATGCCATAGCAGGTAGTTACTCAGCTTACTCCCAGGACTCCATCCTACTGCCCAGCGGGCCTTCTCCTTTCTAACAGAGATGTGCATTTCCATGCAAGTGACATACATGGTGAAAAAGTTCATTCAGTTGATTTATTTAGCATCCTGTGGGAACAAAATCTTCAAGATAAAAAAATTCTTTCATCATGATTATAGAATATCCCTCAATTTCAGCCCAAGGCTTAAACTGAGAATTCAGGGATTTGTGTTTATCATTCTCTAGCTTTAAGCCATTCAATGTTTTCAGAAGCAGTCACCAATCATTTTTTCATATCTTCCATACTGCTTTTATTGCAGAAACAATGTGGTCTGCCAGAACTTTCTCCTCCATGCATCCCGGATTGCAGATGTCCATAAGCAATCACTTCACTCATTATATTTTTACTGCAAGTCATGGACTACTAGATCACATAGAGAAATAATAGCACAGCCAATTCCTTCTACCCTCTCTCAGACTGAGAGATTATCACCAATTTCTCATTTTGTCCTAAAGGTCTGTTACCTAACACTCTGCATTTTGATGCAAATTTTTTCATAGTTTACCGCAGTGACTGACCTCAGGCTGAAGGAGTTAATACACAGACACACTTAGAAGAGTGTTTGGCATACTGGTTATGCTCATTAATTTTTAGATTATTGTTACAAAATTAATGATAATATTAATGTTACATATATTATCAGTCAAATTTCTTATACATAATTAAAAAACAAATCATTAAGCAGCAAAGTGATAGAGAGAGAGAGAGAGAAAGAAAGAGAGAGAGAGATTGAGAGAGAGCGAGAAGGAACCATGAGGTTAGCGGGTGTCTCCTAATGGATGGAGTGGTGGCGGAGGACTAGACTTGGGGAAAATGAAGGGGCAACCAAGGTCCTGAAGGCTGAGTTGCTACACTCACAGCAGAGAGCACTGTGGAGTCCACAGTCACACCATTTCTACTACAATGAAAGATGATAACCAACCATTCAACTCCGGGTCCCTCTGTCAAGACTGAAGTTCCAGGAGGAAGCACTCATTTGGCTAAGCTTGCAACACATGCTCCTGGGCACTAACAGACTGAGTAATGAGATTCTCTCCCATTACTTAGTATTTCAGGAAAAAAGCGATTTGATACCAAAAAGCCAAAGAATGACAAATGTATTTTAGGTAGAGATAATGTCACAAAATGCAACGCTCAGCCATGTGACCAACGTGATGTTTCCTCTGATTTGAGACTGAAGTTCAAGTGCCACCGAAAGGAAGCTTCTGGCTTTTCTGGATATTTGAAGCATGACATAACACCAGGAAGTATTCCCAAAGAGACAACATATGACACAAACTTGTCCACATTACTTGACGCCTCCTTCTCTGCAGGCTCGCTCCCCTGCCAGGTCAGGACTCCCTGCTTCTCTCACCAGCTCCAGGAGAGAGAGGCCCTGAGAAACAGAAAGGTCAGAAATGGTGTCAAGGGAGGGGCAGGTAGTTCATCCTTGAAGGGTGGGTCATTTTGCTTAAAGAGGAAAAGACAAAGGTGGTCTAGTCACAGGGATGAGTGTGGGCAAAGTCAAGCCACAGGACTTGTCTGTCTCTTGCAAGTTTCATCGTAAGGATAATGAGAGAGGAAGTTTGAATGAAAGTGTAAGTGTGTAGAGGCCCTTGATTGTCAAGCTAAGGTTCAAAATATAACTTTCAAACCTAAAAAAAAAAAAAGGAAGAAGTTTCAACACACAGCTTTGTTTTGATTATAGCAATGTTTCAGAACTGGAACTTATTCTGCTATTCCTGCAGCAGAGGTTTAATTCTGCTCCCACAAAAGTAGGAAGGTTTTCCTGTACCACCAAGCAATTATTGGACACCAGCTGGGTGTCCTACAATTCAACTCAATTATGACACTATTCCAAAATAACACCAGACTTCACAGGTTAAGGGCTCAGTCCCACAAGACTGTCCTGTTCTTCACATGCTAATTGCAAGTTCAGGTTTTCACCTGCATTTGTAACTAATAGGATATAATAAACCTCCTCTTTGGGTTTAATTAATTTGCTACAGCAGCTCACAGAAATCAGGAAAGCAGTTTACTCTCTATATTACTGGTTTCTTACAAAAATACTAAAAGATATAAATCAGCATCTAGATAAAGAGCTACATAGGGTGAGCCCTGAAACTAAGAAACTTCTGTCTTTGTGGAGTTTGGAACCCAGCATGGTGGCATGGGGAAGCATTCTGTTTTAAAACCTACAGGCTCTCTGAACCTTGTCCTTGCAGGGTTTTATTGAGACTTTATTATGCAAGCATAATTGATTCAATCTGGCCATTGGTGAATGAATTCAAACTCAGTCCTTCTCTTCTTCGGGGAAATCAGGGAGTGGGAATGAATGTCCCGCTTTCTGATCAATGGTTGTTTCCACCAGCAACCAGCCTTCATTCAAAGGTAGCTTTCAAAAATCCTGTCATCAACCTAATAGAATTCTGTGCATAAGTTCTCATCTCAAAATTCTCAAGGGTTTTAGGAACTCTATGTCAGAAACAGTGAATGAAGACCAAATACGTATTTCTTACCATAATATTACAATAGGTTAGAAAATGAAGAGCCAAAGACAAAGAAACTAGTGAGGATTGCAAAAATCCATTTGTTCTTATTTCATTCTTGGGTTTTGATGGGGGTCATTTGGAAGAAAATGTTTTTTTGTAGCAAACAAAACTAGGGTTCTTAATATAAAATCAAAGAACAGTGGAAGACTACAGCTATTATCCAGTAAGATTTGGGTTAATGAGTTGCATTAACATACATAGTCAAGAACAATTTTAGTAATAGTGGTGATGTTGGTACAAGAGGGTAAAAATTTAGCAAGCCATGTGGCAGAATTATCACTTTACATTCTCACATGCCCACACTTTAGAATGCAGTCAGGCCTTTTAGTCCTTAAGTAACAGTTCTTTGTGGATTTTAAGAACATAATGGGGAGTTATCAGAAGGGGTAGTCAGCAAGGAAGGCAACTCTTAAATCAATTGTCTTCATAGCTTAGATTTACCTGACATTAAACAGGACCTTAAAAAAGCGATGGAAATGTACAGGAGAGGGGCGTGGTCCAGTCACAGTGACATTGCTGATTTCCAGTGTAGGTATAGGGATCTAGGCCTCAAAGGCTCATACCACTATTCCCATGTTAAGAGTCTGCTGTGTCCAACAGACTTGAACTGAATTGAGTCCTGCCCTGGGGTAATCAACTGCACCATTTTGCTCAAGACTAAGGAATCCCCACACTTCATGACTTTCAAAGTAAAACCAGAAAAATCCTGGGAAACCAAGATGAGTTGGTCACCTTATTCTTGGAAGTCTGGTCACAAACAGAAGGGAGCTTCTACCAGAGCTGATTATTGTCAATGGCAATAAAATAATGATAGCTCCCTGTGTACATCCAGGGATTGTCCCCGTGTCCCTGTGCCATGCAAATTCTACAGGCTCTTGTGCAACAGAGGATGGAGAGAAGCCTGACCTTTGATTTATATTTGACTTCTTTTTTTTTTTTACTAATTTTGGTAGGTGGAAACTTTCAGTTGTGTTAGAAAAACAAGAAATATGACATTTCTCAGATAGTTATGGTTTTGAGTGGTTCCTTTCTCTTCAAATGATATTAATGACTATTGATTGAGTACTTCCTATGTGTTGGCCACAATGTTAAATATTTACATATGTTAATCTCAATTAATTCTCCTAACAACTGTGTAGGCTAAGTACTATAAACACTCCTGTTTATAGTTGATAAAATTGATGCTTACAAAGGCTAAGTAACTTAAGTCTACACCACCAGATATAACTAATAGAGCCTAGTGGATTTTCAAAGTCTACACTCCTAATTATTCACTAATCTGCTCTGCCTTACTTATAGAGTAAAATACATGTTGGAAGATCTAAAATTTGTGAGAAATATACACAATATTTTTGTCCTTCATACCTAATAGTATTCATAACTCACCATGCTCATTATTATTTTAAATATTTAATGACAGGAAAGCACCTGTAGTTTTACAGAATAATCCCTGATTCGTGGAGGAGGATTCAGGTACCAAGGCTTCTTACTGTGGCATAAACTTTTTTCCCCTTCTGGGAGATTTAATATCAATAAATACAGAAAGAATAACAATTAAGAAACAACATAAGGACTGCTATGATCACTTTTCTAAAATGTTTATTCCCCACACACACACACCTCTGTTTCACCTTCCTAACAAGACTGATCTCTTCATTGCAGCATAGTATCTAAATCTCTCCTCTCCTCTTTGCAGTAACTCAGTTCCTTCACAAAATAGTCATACCCAGAGAAAGATGTGTCCTTTGAATTTGCACAAGAGTTTCATTGGAATCTTTTTGAGGACTGAACCATTTTTCATTAGACCTTAATTACCAAGATTGACTTATAAATACTAAAGGCTTCATATTTTTAAGGGAATAAGCTCTGACATGGAGAACGTAGAATAGACATCATCAGAGTTCTCTAACATTCTCAGCTCACTGGGACTTCACTGAGAACATGGACCAAATAGAAACACCAAGAGTAGAACTTCAGTTTTGACTGAGCAATGGCTTCAGAATATCAACAAGTTATAGTGCCACAGGAAAGATACTCAAAATCAAATACATTCACCTACCACAGGCCCACTTTGCCTACTTCTTGTCACCGAGCCTTAGAAGATTAACACACTTAGAGAGAAATTTCAGAACTCCTAAGGACTGGTCTCATCCAGTGCTCAGAGCTGGCACTCTCCACACACGTGGGTTGAGTAGAGAAGATAAGACGCAGGAGCTGAGGACTTCATGACATCAGGTCACACCACATTGGCAAACATGCTAGCTGACATCTGCCTAAATTACCATGACAAAGGCTGGCTTATGAGGCAGACATAAAAATGCACCCTCACATCGCCTTCCAAAACATCTGCTGGTAGAACATAGGTGACTGACACCCTGCAACTGTTGCTCCCTTGTACCCTTCCTGCCATCACACCCAGGCCACACTTGCCCCAGGGTGGTCCTAGTTCAACTGCTATTCTTGTACAATGTGGGACTCTCCTGAATCCCCACTTCTGCTCCAGGAATGCCATCTGCCTGAGCCACACTTCCTGAGGACTGCATAACCGACACTTTCTCCCTATTCCTCCTCCTTCTCACTGCTCATGAGTGTCAGGCACACACTGGGGCCTGAAGCAGAACTGCCCAGTAGAAACATAGCGTGAGCCACATATACGATTTCACATTTCCAAACTGCCGTACTGAAAAGGTAAAATGAAACCAGCAGAATAAATTTTAATCATATACATTCATTTAATAACATACAGATTTATTTAGAAGTGTTTTAATGGCAGTCATTCTTTTCAATGTCATGAAGAAGGATTTTATGTTTTCATATGTGTGTTTTTAATGAGGTTTTCTTTGTTTCTCAGTATTGTTTTAGAAATTGAGGATGTGTTCTCAATTCAATCTCAATTCAGCCTATCTACAGTGCAAATCTTCAATAGTCTTACGTAGCTTTCGGCTACCCTATTAGACAGTTCGGTCCCAAGGCTCTTCCTGCCTACTCCTATTCCTTTATCATTCACAAAAAAAAAACTCCAAAAACCTTTCGAACATCTAATTCTGAGTGTCTTCTTCTCTGAGGAACTGAACTAACACAATTTGCCTCATGGTCTGTGATCCAAATATGATAATTATATGCAGAGTCTTCAAAAACTGTTTTTATTATATCACTGTCTTGCTCAAAAATCTTTCAGGGGTCACCTTTCATTTCAGCAAAAATCTCTCTTCTTCATTTCCAGCAGCCTCCACAATATCATGATCCTTTAGATAGAAAGTTTTATTTACTAAAGGCATTTCCATACCCATCTCCCTCTAGCCCAGTCTTCTCACTGTTCTGTAAACCCAACCCAACCTACCTTCAATTGCTACTCTTGATCCCATCTCTTAATAGGCTATTGCTTTCCATTGAAATTATTGAGCCTCAAGAATCAAGACCGGTATTGCCTGTCTATAGATTTAATATCGTAGAATTATATCTCGATACCACTGCAAATTCATTTATAAAGTTATATATAGAGAAAAATAAAGTCATATTTACCTCCAACATGCACTTAATCAACATGTTGCTCAGTAGACATAAACACTGTGGCAAACACAAAAAGTAGAAATAATCTATAATTCCTTTTTTCAAAGTGAGAACTAATTTTATATGTCAGTTGATGGAGGGCTTCTGGTGCCCATTGTTTGGTATATGTATTGCTGTGAAGGTATTTTTTATGTATTATATGTTATTAACTTTAATAATCTGCTGACTTTACATATAGCAAATTGTCTTCTAGACTGTGAATGAGCCTCATGTAATCAACTGCAGGTCTTAAGAACAGACGAGGCTCCTGGAAGAAGAAATTCTGCTTCCAGTCTGTAGCATAGGTACACATGTAAGTTATTTATTATTATAAACCAATGTTATCTCAATAAAAGCTTATTTAAAAAAAAAAAAAGTCTGTAGTACAGAAATTGTTTCTAGCCTGCCCTGCAAACTCGAGACTACATCACCTCTTACCTGCTATCCAGGCAGCCAGCCTGCCCTGCAGATATATCTGACTTGCTAACTCCTGCAGTTCTTTGAGCCCAGTCCTTAAAATAAACCTGTATTTGCATATATGTAAATTCTATTTATATATAAATGCTAGCTTTGTTTCTCTTGAGAGCCTGATTAATATACAAAGGTTTTTCTTTCTGGAGAAGAGATAAAATAGGAAAACTTGTAAAGTCAAATGACAGCACAAGACAACAAAATGTTGCCAAAATAAATAATCAAACTGTAACTATGAAAATATTGCGACAGACCCCACATGCTCAGGTGTTCAGAAGAAAGATAAATCTCAATGGACTGCGATTCCAGTGAAAGCCCAATTAATCAAGTGCTTTGGTGTCTAAATTTGAAACTATTTAAAATTACAAAATTAATTTATGACTATCACATTGTGACTATGTATAAAAGGCACATCCTACATTTGGTCCGTTTGGCTTTTGATAAAATAGTTTTCCGCTGAGGTAGAAAAGAAAGCTATCGTGACCTAGTTAAACTCAGGCAAAAACTACTCTTGCAAGTTAAATCAAAACACTGCTTCACAAAAAGTTCCCTGTTAAGTGTCTTGGGAATATCTTAGTAAGAATTTAAAAGATCCCAATCCATATGAGGACAGTAAACTATGGTGTTCAAACCTTTCACACACAAAAAGATTATGCCATGGCTTTATTAGAGCAGCAATTTTATTTCAACATGACTTTTTAAAAGGCTAACTTGTTTCAAGATCTCTCTCTCACACTACTCATTACCACACCCACACCCTCTTATGTAAAACATGTCTAAATTTGGCAAACTCAGCTTTACCTCCATTTATAGGCAACTGATATGTCAAGATTGTGGTTGTTCAGTCTTAATTGCTGGATGGGGATTTGATCCAGAAAAAGAGATTAGTAATAAAACAAACGTCTGTAATGTGTAATACAAGATTATTATCTAAAATATATAAACTCAATAATAAGAAATAACACAACTTAATGTTGGACAAATAAAGCTGAACAGACACTTCACCAAAGAAGAAAAATGACTGTCAAATAAACATACAAAAAGATGTTCTACATCACACGTCATCAAGGAAACACAAGTTTTTACAAATAAGATACCAGTACTCACATGTGAGAAAGGCCAAAATCTAGCACATGAACACCAAGCACTGGGGAGCAGCAAGAAATCTCATTCATTCCTGGTGGGAATGCAAAATGGTGCAGCCACTTTGGAAGGCAATTTTGGTAATTTCTTGCCTAACTAATACACTCTTACATTTTAACCCAGCAGTCATACTCCTCGGTATTTATGCAAATCAGGCGAAAACATGTCCAGACTAAAACCTGCACAGGGATAGTTGCCAAAACTTAGAAGCCACCAAAATGTTTCCAGTGGCTGAATAGAAAATACAATAGTTCACCCGAACACAAAATATTCTTCAGTGCTAAAAAGAAATGGAACTACCAAGTTGTAAGGGAAAAACCTGCCCGCCGCTTCCCAGCAGCCGTGAAGGCCGCGCAAGCTAGCGGAACCCCTGGAACATGCTGTGGTCCGAGCTGGTCAAGGAAACGGGGAGCCTGCATCACAGCTGCGGGCAACCAATAAAGTCATTAAGTACAGGAACGTCCTGTGCTTGAAACCCCGCTCCCTGATTTACACCATGTCTAATCATGTAAGTGTAACCTAACCTCAAGTCGGGGCTGACCCTGGAGAGCACTCCTCTTAGTCCGCCGATGTAATAAAACTTGCTGAAGTTTCCAGAGTGCCGCTTGGTTTGTCGCAGGAGAGCCATAACACTGTCATGAAAAAATACGAGGGAAACTGAATATTACTAAATGGAAAGAAGAGACTCTTAAAAGGTTATGTACTGTATGATTCCACTATGCAACATTCTGGAACAGGCAAAACGATGGCGAAGATCAGGAGGCTAGAACAAAGGGAGGGAGGACTAGGCAGAGCATAGAGATTTTTAGGGCAGTGAAACCATCCTGTTTGAAACTACAATATGGATGGATACATGCTATACATCTGTGTAATGTGTCTGAAAACACCCTCACAGAAATATCCAGAATAATATTTGAGTCCACATCTGGGTGCCACGGCCCAGTTAAGTCGGCACACAGAATTAACCTCCTGCTACTAACCTGGGTATGAGTATTCATCTCTTTCTTTTACTGAAGTTCACCTCCATTCGGAGCTGCCAGACAAATCGTCTTGGTCTCCCAACCCCTCCTGAGAGAAAGGATGACAGTACCTCTGCTTCCTTGGTAACAAATCTTTTTTCCATTAAGAAGAGTATAATGAAGCCATAAGGGCAAATGTTCATTTAACAGCACATTTAGAATCCAAACAATTTTCCGCCCAGTGGAACAATAGTTCTGTTTTAGTAGATCCACAGGGCAATCTCATTCTTATGTATCCTAAGCTCCTCTGAAAGCACACACCACTTTTGCAACGATTCTTCTTTTTTTCACCAGAATACCCCTTAAAGAAGTAAAGTTGGATGATGCGGTGCAATTAGAAAACAGCAGATCTTCTTGAGATGAGTGACCATTTTCTTCCAAACCAGTAGATTTTGAAAGCCAAGGGAGTTTTCAGAAATAATTAAGAGGTGTTAATTAATCCAGAGTCAGCACTCGGAATGAGGAAATGCAGTACACCTAGGTTCAAGTGCCAAAGCTGCTTGAAATGCTAAGGTTGGCAGTCATTGAGCTATGCATTTGAAAAGATGGGTGTTTGTGCCTGAGGAAGAACCTAGCCCTGAAGCTGGGTCTCTCTGAGAAGACAGCAGGCGGCCCCTCTAAAACAGGCTTGAGTAGCAACAGGCACATCTACTAAGATTTACTCATAGAGATACTACCTCCAATAACCTTGCAAGGATGAAGCTAGTTCCTCTAATGGGTTAAGAACCTCAGACTTTTAGGAGGATTTTGCCCAAAATACTCAACATCAGAGTGCATGAAATCCTGCTTGGCACCATGATAAAGTGTAATCACAATTTCTCTTCTTTAGCCAGGGATCCTCCCCAACGTCCTTACTGTGTATTAGTGGACAAGAGGCATTAGAGATTTACTGATATTTTTTTGAGTCTCTGTTTCTATGTAAATACAATTCTCTTTATTTTTTAAAAGAAGGAAGCAGGCAGGGATGAAGGCAAGTAGACAGGCATGCAGACAGCAAGAGAGAGGAGGAAGAATCATTTTTCATTTATCTGTTGTCTGTCAGCACCCCCGCAAGAGCAAGCCTCAGACCAGGGATTACAGTTGACTATCAGGACAATGACTTGTCTGTGGCTCCAGCACCCAGTCGTGGATGCATCCGGATCCATAAGGAAAGCTGATGGGCAAGTTCACATGTGAGACGTGTAGTACGTGACCAGCACAGACCCTTCACCGAGAAACAAAGGAATGACATCAGTTGAAGAAGACCACCAACAACTTCAAAGGACAATGTCACCTTGTCCAATCAGGAACTGAAACCTGGTCTGCAGACCCCTCTCCCCTCCCTCTTCCTCACCATGTGTGTTTTTTCCTTAAAAACCCAGGCTGCTGGCACGGCAGGCAGGGTTTGAACCTCCCTTGGTCATCTCCATCCCTTTACCCTCTAATTAAATTTCTGCTTGCTCACTCGCCTAACTCTGCCCTGGATTTTTTGAGCGACCCAAACCCCACATTGTTCATTTCGGTTGTCCCCCACCTCACCTCCACCCTGGGCCACAAACCCGGGTCCTTGGGCGTCACGTGGAATATGCTAGTGTGGTAGAAGGCCTTTGCCCTGACCCCAGTGAAAAAAAGTGAATCTGCCAGGAATTCTCCAGGGTACTATGGAGGCTGTAGCTACATCCAAGGACAAATAAGCATCGCCTCCCTACAGCTGCACATAACTGGTAAGAGTTGCCAGTGGAAACCACACGGAGCCAAGAAGATGAATCTTTACCTCAGTATAAAAGGAGCCCCCCTAAAACCTAAAAGCCCCATTGCTCAGGTTTGGTAACAATACCCCTAAGTCTGTGCTGGTGCTTGCAATAAAGTGCTTTTTCTCTACTTTGAGTGCTCAGTTCTCAGTCTCATTGTCTGGAGGCTCTGCCATAACACTAGAACTGCAAGTGCAACACCTGAGGCACCAGTGTGTGCTAATACATGCATCATTAATAGAAAAAAGAATCTATTTCCAAGGCCCAACCTCTAGACTCTGAGAAAAAAAATCAACCAGATGGAATTCATACGCAAAATGTAAAATTCTCAGTCCATTTCAAAGCTACAATTATGCAAATCAATTTATTCATCGAACAGATATTTGCTGAGCATTCATGTCCCAGAAATTGAATAACCAAAGTCACCAGAAGTTTCTTCCATGAGTAGAATGTGTGTGTATGTGGGGGGGGGGGGGGGTAGTATTAAGAAGAGTTTATATGAATGATTTAGTGGTTTTACTTGATCTCTTACAAACAGGTCTGATCTGGGTGATACTATAACCCACAAAAGAGGTAAACTTTAGGTTACATTAGAAAAAGCAAGTTGTACTGACCAAGGGAGATCATTTATACATATTCTGTTACTAACTTGATCCTAATTTCCTTATTTTGCTTAGCTCTCAGGAGAACGTGTTTTGAAATCTTGATGAAGCACGGAGTTATTAGAAAAAATACTGGGAGGAATGGACTTGAAGTAGCATGTAATATCTAGAAAGCATTAATAGACCAACGTTGTAGGTGAATGTATTTTGATTTGCTGTATTTGATTTGATTTCCTGTTACAAGAACAAAAACAGACTACCTCAAAAAGTCTCCCTGTGAAAGGTCTAAGTAGATTTGAGTGATACTGTAACAAGTGGAAGGACAAACTCTACATACTCCTAAAAACCCTTTAAATTCTGAATACTTTATGGTTCAAATAGTTTACAAGGAGAAAAATGTATGATTTCTACAAGGATTCCTTTTAGGTAGCAAATGAAACAATGCATGCTTAGGATCTATGAATTCCCGACAGATATTAAGACATCAGAGGACAAGTTACTCTTTACGAAGCAGAGGAATCTGGTAAATTTGACAACTATGAGGTACCCTTTATGATACAATGATGCAATCTCAATACTGTGCCCCAAGTACAAAAAGAAGTGAAAATGTTTATTCTACTATTTTAATAGATCTATAAGTGGAAGCAAAGACAACGGTAGATTTGGAGAAAAATTCTGTCATTTGAATTTAGGATATTTAGGCATTAGATGTTTTAAAACTCCACTAAATAAAAATTTCCTCACTATGTATCTAAGTACAGAATTTACCATCTAGAATTACAAGGTTTCAAATATTCAGATATCTTTCCAGTTGGTGTTTTAAAAAATGGAATTTTAAACATTTTTCAGTCTTTGCTGTGTTACTTATCCAACCATTTCATGTTCTTTGTCCTCTGTGCCTGTCAGAGTTCAGCATTTTTTTCATACCTCACTAGGTACATGTTGAAAGAAGAAATCTATTATGGGCCTTGAGCTTCTCTACATTTTCTTACTGGGTGCACCAATAAAGCAAAACTCTGAGCACTCTTTATTTAAGCTATTCTCAGGATTGTATTTGTAAACTTAATGAATGAGATAACTTCTCTCATAAGACAAAGAGCAACCACCCTTTTGTTGCTGGGTCAGCTTGGGGTCCAGCAATGACATGATTCAAGAAAGAATTCTTGAGGCACTAAGAAATGCAGATCATAGGTTTATCAGAAAAAGAAAGCAAAAGCAAAAGCATGAGATAAGAGTTCTTGTGGGCAGAATGAGCTGCACTGATAGCTATGAGATTACTCAATTAATAACTCTCCTTTTACCCCAGAAATGACTATTCATAAGAAGGGGGTGTTTTTCACCATCAAAGAACAAGTTGTCTCTGTGTTCGGTTTCTAGTGAGATAGGAAGAGAACATACTGAGATTTCTCAAAGCCTCTGCTGCCAAAGGAATTTCCTGCCCTTTTGTTCTCCCATCCTGTTACTCTCTCATCCTGTCTACTGATTTTGGAAGAATGTAGAAATGCTGAAGGGATTGCAAACATGCAGCATCCCATTCTAATTTGCCGTCAACACTTGCACATTTTATGAAAGTAACTGAGTCCCCAGATTCATTGTTCTCTTCTGTAATGCAACCGACTGCAAGTGCAGGCATTCTTCAAGGTCTGTCTCTGCCATGCTTGTGTCAAATACAAGCTATTATGAGAAGCATTTTTGCTGTTAAAGCAGCCTATAGGTTTTATCCAAATAACTTGGTAGGAGAAGAGAGAAAATTCTTGGCTAAAAATCAAGTAAATGTAAGACCAGAAATAATTGACACTGCAATTCTACCATTTTAATAAAATTCAATTCAATAAAATGTTTAACTCTTTCTTTGATGAGGTGGGGACAGCATAGCTTAAAATCTATAGGACAATATGCAGATAGATGCATGAGCAGAAAACTAACTGGTAAAATCTGAGACTTCTAAGAGCAAAGATCCTAAAGAGCCAGGACCCCACCGTAGCAACTTGGGTCTGCAACACACCCCTAGATATTCGATCTGTTTTTACTCAGGTCACCTGGACATACTCACGTAGGGAGAAATCCCCAGCCCTCATAGATATTCAGGAATCCATCTTGCCTCTTTGAGTGGCAGACAACACAGGTCATACACACGCGTGTATAGTCCCTTGATATAACTTTCCCGGCCCTCAGGGAGCTTCAACTTGCTGTTTCTGCTTTTAATAAACTTTCTGTGTTCCTGACCAAACAGCTCCCTCGACAAATTTTTTCTGGACAGACCCTGCGTCTTATCAGTGTGCTTTTCTTACCCTCCCTTGCATCGTTCTCCTTTTCTAGTCTTTTTACATAGACTCACTTATATGTAAACTTAGTGTAATAATTTATAGGTACAATTTCACGCTCTTAACAAGTTTACTGTTTGATTTTTTGGAGGGAATAGAAAGTTGGCTCTATTTCTGGTCATCTGAGATGAAGTCTGCTGGACTGTCTGGGAGGAATAAAACTGAGGCTTTTAAATTTTCACGACAGAATGACAACTCTGCCTTCTATGCATCTGGTCTCTAAGCATATGGTTCTCACTTTATCATCATCATAGACTTCACGCAGAACAAGCACTTGTCAGGGAAATCGACTGCAGTCTTGAGGTTCCCTTATACCCAGTATGACAGCGCCAATGGGCAAGCAAACCACCTATAATTTTAGCTTCCCAGGCTCTATTATGGTATTGTTAAATCAACAGAAAGTGCAGTTCCAGAATCACACTATCTCAGCTGTTCAATTTCACACTATATTCTTTACAAAGGGTTGATACCAAGAGATTTCATGCAAGATGTACCTCTGTTCCTTTCTCACTGTGAACCAGATTTACTTGTGAAAAGACACTGTAAATGTGAGACGTCATCCCAGAAAAACATTGCTTTCTGCAGAAATTTGTCATAGGCTTCTTTTTACTAAAAATCAAGCCATAAAATAAAATTAAACCACAAAGTCAGGATGGTGCAACCCACTATACCTTAAGGTTTGTTTGACTCAGTTCGGTTTTACTTAACCCATTTTACCTCAGATTATCTGTGAACGTCTCCTCCTGCTCTCTGTAGTTTTCATCTTCATCATTAATCTTACTGTGTTCACTTTTGCAAGTAACATTAAATATTTTATAATTTGCATAATATAAGAAGTGGTACATACTCAAAGCATAAAGGAGTAATTTAGGAAATCAGGACAACTCTGGGGACCAAATGGGTCAAACTTTCAGTGACTTCACTGAAATATTTTGATTAGTGAGAGGAGGACATTTCTGTGGGAGCATTGCTTAAACAAAGAGAACAAACAAGCATTCTCTATAGCAGTGAAGACACATCTGACCACAGTGTAGGGCTGGTGGGAGGGAAACAGTGGAGCAAATGGGTGGAAGACATCAGGGTCAATCCGTAGTGCTTGAATATCAAGTTCCTTAGTTTGATTTTCACTTGGTAAATAATTTTTATAAAGAGAAGACACTGATGAAATAGCCTGGGTAATTGTGACCAAGATAACACGATGAATAGATCTAAATTCTTCCAGAGGATAGCTAATTTATTGTCTGTGGTGTTGAGAGTTTGTTTGGCACATTAAATTTCAAGCCCCAGCAGGATATCTTGGTGGAAATGTCCAGTAGATTGTGAGATAGGCATCTGGAGCTTGGTACATCAGAGAGACAGATTTAAAACTTTAGAGAAGCAACAAAAGGAGATTCATTATCTGGGCTCGTTCTCCTTAACCACATTTTAAGTGGCCCTAAAGAACTGTGAAAACCAACAGGAAAAAATACCAAAGTCCTGAATTAAGGAAAAATATCAAACTCTCCTCAATTAAGGAAAACAGGAGGGCACTGTAATGCTTTCAAAATGTATTCCTCTTCTCAATCCAACAAATAAGCTAAATTTAGAGTTGTGACTGGTTTCTTCATTCCTAAAATTAGAGACCTCATAAATAACCTTTCTTTTCTGGCAAGGGGGGAGGAAGTAATGAAGCTGAGATGTTGAAGAAAAAAAAAAGAAAATGTATTCTTTCTATAAAATGAGAAAACAAATTCTTCAGGGAATAACAGAAGAGGAATACTGCCAACTCAGCAGGGGAAAAAATGAACAGGAGGCAGTGCCTCAAGGTTGTTCAGTGACACTCTTACATTTGCAAATATTACCCAATGTCAAAAGAGATAAACTCACATCATGAGATGCCAGAACCTTCTGTTAAAATCACTAGACAGAATGGAAGAAGAGCGAGAAATGAAGGTAACACTGGCACCTTTAAGGAAAGGTAAGACTTTTAAAGGAATGTGAGACGCCGACACTTTATATATGAGCAATGTAAGCCAAATTCAGAAATAGACTGGTGTTAATGGTAAATTGTCAGAACTGGTTAGCCTAGAATTGACTGACTGTGAAAGGGAATATCGCAGTATGGGAAGCTCAGTGTGACCTATGGAGAAATGAACATTAGAATGTAGGGTTAGAGTTGAAGCTATAGAAGGTAAAACTGGAGAAGCGACAAGATGACAAACCAAGGAGTTTAGGATCCACCCTGAAACTAATGGAATTTATTCAAAATCTTTAAGAAAGAGGAACAAAATATTCCTAATTATGTTGGAAAAATGAGATGTCAATGCAGGTGCACACAAGAACCTGGAAGTTTCCAAAACCCAGCAGAGGGATTATGCAATAAGATGGTAAGAGCTGGTGATGGCCTCTGTTAAGGAAACCACTGGGGACCTGGGGTGGTGTGGGAAGATGGCTGTTGACAGTTATTCTTCTCGTAGAGTCATGACTTTAGAAAACTGCTCTCAAGCAGTCAACTTTGTAACCACAATCCTACTTCTCTTCTTATGCCTTTCATGCATCAGTCAACCAGATGACACAACTTCCTTAGAGTGAGGAGGAAAGGCATACTTAGGCAATACCACCACATTTAGCAAAATGAAATATAAATTCTCCAGGGTTTGCTGCAGAGCCTAAGAAAGGGTATGATACAGGGGTTTCTGATGCTGGGAACCTCTTTTGATTGTCTTGTTCCCAAGAGTCCCAAAGGGTTACAGTGCACATTTAAACTCTGGTAATATAGACAAAACTCTTTCCATGCTTCCTCTGAACACTGCCAATAAAAGCTAAGACAGTTGAAATTCAAACAAGAAAAGCTTGCGAGAGACATCAGAGTTTGTAAACTCAGCTCCTACAGCACAGCTTCAGGTTGATCACAACGGTATGGTAAAGTTTAGTGCCTCCCTGAAGTATTCTTACGACTTAACAGTTCTTTAAATATTCTTAATCAGGGGGAATTGAAAAAACTAGACATAAAATTTGAAAATCAACTGACCCTATATAGGTTTGTGTATATCAGTTTGCAATTTAATTTGGCTGCTAACAAAAGAGATGCAACTCCCCAGGAGTCAATAAAAAATGGGTTTTGCTCCTACAGAAAAGTACCTTGGGGTAAGCAGTGGAGGACTGAAATGATAGTTCAGAATCCTCAGGGACACAATACCTCCTATCTTCAAACGTCAACGTTATCTCAGGATCAAGATAGCTGCTGGGCACAATGTAGGAAGAATTCATCTCTCCCCAGGATGGAGTCTCCCAGAAGTAATGTAGGTACATCTCGTTGACCATAACTTAAGTCACATAACCATACCCAACAGCAAAATGAATTGGAATGAATTTTATATTTTTGTTGGGCATATTTTTCAGATTATTTTACTAAAAGGAAAGAATTGACATTTGATAGGTAATTAACACTATCTGCTATATTCTTCTTGAAAGTCAGTTCTTTAATATAAAAAAAATTCAACATGGAATTAATATCCTAACCTTGGTTTTCATTGGTCAGGGATATAATGAATGGCAAAGTGAAGAATATTTCTGCATCTTTTAAGTTATTAACATATCATCCAGAAAAAATTCAATGTTTCTTTACTTAGGCAACAAATTAGTGCCAGACCAAAATCCATTTCTGCTGATTAAAGAGATTTTTGTCTGTTTGTTTGCTTTTCCATTTTATCAGATGAGGGCTGCTGTTTTTCTTTTGTTATATTTTGCTTTGACTTGCCACTTTCCACTCAATTTTAACACAAACCTTAGTCTAAATTCCAGATATAATCATCTCCCAAATATCTTCTTAATTAGCTTTTATTCTTTTACCTTTATTTTAGTGATTGTTAGACCATCTGCATTTCTTATTACTTTGAACATTTAAGACTAAAATAACAAATCCAAAGATTCAGCACATGTTCAGAGTATTCCTTTGAGTTGTTCTCTAGCCCCAGTGCTCAAATAAATAATAGATAGTTGAAAAACTTAGTTTCCAAGAGACTAGATGAGAGAATTATATTTAAACCAATGAAATGATGTCTTGAGATCTGAGGATACAATAAAGAGTTTTTATTTATTTCAAATATAATGCTACTAAGTAGACAACAAAGTAAACGAAAGTGAAATCCATTTTAAGGAACATTAAAGTCTTATAACAATTCCCAGAACTAGACTCGGTTGTAGTCAAATAATTTTAAAGAACAAATCCAATGTGACAAGAAACAGGAATTGCTACATGACTACATTTAATAGAATAAACATTTGAGAAAGGGAAAAAAATCACAAGGAAAATGGAAAAATTCATAAGATAAAAAGCAGAATGCGATCTATGATTTTATTTAAAGGGCTAAATGCTGAAAAGTTCACAGGTAATGATTGCTCAACGATCATACCTTTTAAAAAAAGAAAACAAAGTGGCAGGATTCATCTGGTTAAGACAAGTGAAGACATTTCCTTTTTTCTCTGCTGCCCATTGTCAGAGAGAGCAGATTAAGAGATGAAGGAATAAGCTGAGACAAAAAATAAGGTCTATTTTCAACTAGAAAGAAATGCAATTTTCAAAAATTGCATCTTCTGTCCTTTCTCTTCATCGCATGTATCTAATCTGATCTTCCATGACACAATCTAATTACCTGTCATCTCTGGACGGACCTGTTTCCTTACAAACCCACAAGTGAACGGTGCACATCTTCCATGTCCCACATGCATCCGTGCTTTCGTGTCTTTCCTCATCGTTGTCCCTCAGGAACATCTTCACACAGCTACATCTTCACCATCCTTTCAGCACCAGATAGAGGCCTGCGTTTCATGAAATTGCTTCTCATTATAATCTCTGCTCTAAATTCTCCTACACTTGAGCTCTGCCACACAATACAACCTATGTCTAGGCTAATAGCATTTAAGGTTCTTTGACATACGTGGGTGTCATAACTAGAGGGGCAGTTGCCTGAGACAGAAATCACCTTCCATATCTTGATGACCTAACTGCAACTGCACAAAGCTGAGCACAACTGTGGCAGCTACAGAGAGAACAACCCAGAACCCAATGCCTCTATTATACCATATCCTCTTCTATATACACCACTTACTACACACAATTAATATTGATACTACTCTCCTAGCATCAATATACCATTTGCACATGACCATCTGTTGATTTTCTTAATGTTTTTCTCTTCCCTGAAAACCAAAGCAGCATGGAAAGAACAGCGGTAAGTTGGGAGGTTCAAATTTCAAAGACTACTTTGCTCTAAAGGATCTGCCCTTTGACACTTTCAAAAAGATCTTCTGTCTCTTCACTGAGGTTTTGAACACTACCAAGTTGATATTTGCGAGCAAGTCTAGAAATGCATTCTATTTTATGCTCATTTTCCCACTGACATCACTCAACGAATATTTATCGAGCATCCACTATATGGCCTCAGAATCATCTTACATACTAGAAATACAGCATTGATTAACATGGAGCCCCAAGTGGATGGGAAAGTAGTCCTCCAAAAGTAGGCTGACCATATGACCTGTTTTAAACAGGACAGCACTATTTGTTTTCATATTTTCTGACCATCAATTTTTGTCCCATGTTTAATAAACTAGGGTCATCTCTAATGCAGGGCAAAGGGTCACTTGATTGGCCCCAGGCCTCGTCCATTGAGGGGACCAAAACACCCTGTTTTGTTTTGTCTTCTTTCCAAATCTTGCCAACCTATCCAAATGACTTATCTATCCAGACCTGTGAATTGTTTTATTTGGAAAGAGGATCTTTGCAGAGGTCATGAATTGAAGGATCTCGAGATAAGATCATCCCAAGCTATAATGGTCCTAAATCCAATGATAAATCATTAAAGAAGAAAAAGAAACAAGGAGGAGAATTCATATGAAGAAAGAGGCAGAGTTAATGGGACATGCCCAGGAGACTTGCAATGCCAAGGATTTCCAGAAGCCATCAGAAGCTGGAAGAAGCAAGAAGAATCCTAGAGCTTTCAGAGGGGACTCAATATTTATAGCACCTTGATTTTGGACTTTTGATTTCTAGAACTGTAAGAGAATAAATTTTTATTGTTTTAAGTCACTAGATTTGTTCCAGCAGCCCTAGAAACATGTTAGATTCTCTCATGGAACTTTTACCAGGATATTGAAGAAACAAAAAACTAACAATGAAGTGTAATATAAAGGTAAATATTTTAAGAAAGGAAAACAGGACGATGCAAAAGAGTGTCACCGAGAGCTACTTTAGATTAAATAAGACTATTTAATCTTTTGCAGCATTTTCTAGGAAACACTATTTGAAAAATACATGGTGTCTAAATTCAGTAACTTGTTAAGTCATTTTCTAACACTCATATTAAAGATTATTTTCTTGAGGTCATTTTAAGTTGTAAGCGAGTTAGTTGTTCATATTTCCAGTCTAGGGGATTATTAGCACATTATCTAATGACCCGGAAGGGCCAACATAAATTACCGATTGTGACCACAACATATACTTAAAACTAGAGTTAAATTGTTAGATAGATCAATTATCCAGGAAACAGATAAAGAATGTCATCACAATTCAACATTATTCACATATTTTTTATATAACAATTAGTTGAGTACCCATTGTTTTCAAGATATTATACAAACACAGGAACCCAAGAAATTAAGTAAAAGAGATAATGTCAATGAGGAAATATTGACATTGAATAAGCAATTTCAAGTAAAGATGAATGTTTTAAAACAGGACAGGTAGGTGCACCCTGTGACTCAGTTACTAAGTCAGTGGCTGGAGCACAGGCCTTGCAAAGTCCAAGGTCCTGGCTTCTAGACTCAGGGCCCAAGGTCACAGATTTGAGACCTGAGGCCAGATGGAACAATCGAAATAAATTTAAAAAAATAAGCTGTGTCCTCTGCCACTTCTTCCCTTCCTTGAAAAAACAAAAACAAAAACAAAAAAAACAAAACATTAAACGTCTTCCTCTCCTTTCTTTGATAAGGCAGGGGTCTGGGAAGTCATACATACTTTACTAGACAGCCAGGAAAGACTCTCTGGCTCATATTTCCTTTATTCAGCAAATGTGTAAGGGGCCACTGTGTGCCAGGTACTGTTTTAAGCATCTAGGACATATCAGTGAACACAGCAGGCCAAGCTCCCTGTTCTTATGTGGGATTCCCAACCAGGAAGAGAGGCAATAATAGACTCAATAAATGGATTATTTAGTATTTTACAATAGGAAAGTGCTATGGTAAAAGGAAAAAGTAGAGCAAGCTAAGTAATACTGGAAGTGAGAGGTAAAGACAGGTTTTTCATTTATATCAATAGTAGTAGAGGTATCATGTAGGTGATATATAAGCAAAAAAAAAAAAAAAATAGAAGGAAATAATGAAGCTACTCAAATGTGTAAGTGAAGATAATTCCAGCAGTATGAGGCCTTTCAGGAAGAGGAAAGAGAAGTAGGAAATAAGGTCAGAGATCTTACACTGATGGTCTTGAGGGAAGCTGTTGTGAGACTTCTTAAGTAATCAATGATGAGTAACTCAAAGGCGTGGGTAGAGCTTGTGGCTTTTAGAGAAACTTAACAAAGGACAGAGTCTGTGGAGAAGTGACAAGACAGGGAAATGAATGCAGGTTTTCAGGGACAGTTAGTGTGGAAATAAAAATTGGCAGGGCAGCAGGGGAGGTGGAGAGAAGACTAAGAGAAGATAAAGGTTATTTTAGGAAAGCTTGTTTTGTAAATTCTTCTCAGTGCTTCTCTAAGCTGACAAGAGTTGTCTTCCTCTCCCTGGCAGAAAAGAGGAAAACACCTATACAAATGGAAATTCTTGTCTTGCTTCCAGACAAATGGGAGAAGGATGCATATAGGAGAGACTTTTTGGCACCGGTTGTTTCTCTGTTGCCTTCTGCTCAAATAGATCCTTATGCCAAAGTGACATATTCTGCAGTGGCATATTCTGATCTTCTACATCTTTTCCAGTTTATCTGCCGACAATCACTGAAAAAGAGATCTTCAGAGACAGAAGAGATTTCCTCTTCTGTTCCTCCCATAGTCCCAGTTCAGTCCGTCGTTAGCTAGGTCTGTTGCTATGGGATTTTCATGATAATACATAGTTACCTCTTTAACCTCATCTCCTAGAACTTATTGTCTTGACTTTTCTTTGAGAAAATCAATTTTTCAGTCCACTATGACCACCATCCTGTGCCCTCATGACTTGGCTGGTATTGTTTCCTTTGTTTGGAACTCCATTCCCTTCTTTCTTCACCTGGCCAACCCTTATGCATCCTTTGGGGCTAAGATCAGATCTGAACCTGCAGGAAGTGTTTTGTTGTGTCATTATCTCCTCACTCCACTGCTTATGAAAAGTTAACTTCCTTTAAGCAAAAACGTTCTACATTAAAATTACTTGTCTTTTTCCACTAAATTGCAAGCTCCTTCAAACCATAGTAACAGAAATCTGGGAGATTAGCAAACATATTATGGCTTTAGTTCCTGCTTCTTTTAAACTCCCCTGCTCAAATAATTGAGGTGAGGTGAGATTCCTCAGTTAGCATAAATCACTGGATATAATCACTATCACAGAACATCTCCAAGGTTATAATTACATCATCAGATCTTTAAAGGTTTATACAGCAAAGAGTTGTGTATCATGACTCATTTCCTGACACCCAAAACACTTACCTTTGGATTCCATGATTCTCCAGAGAATCCATTTTGGACAGTGACAAAGCTAAATATTCAAAGCTAAATTGGTCTTGCACATAGGTGTGGTCAGCCATTGTTTGCCTACCTGAATGATTTCCATTGTGATAACTGCCTTGAAGACTGAAAAACCAGAATTAGAGATAAATCCCTGCTAGTTGAAGTATATTAGTTACCAATGGCCTACTGATTCAGGAAAGATTGGTTCATGCTATCCCAATTTTTGCAAGCATAGTTATTACCAGAAAGGAGATGTATTAAATTCCTCCGATCCTACATGGTTTCAAATGTTATTTGGTGAGAAAGATCAATGATCACTCTTTGTTCTTACATAGAAAGAGGCTCACTAACATGGAGGCTCACTAACAGAGAAGGCATTCTTCTAGTTAGGTCTAATGAATTGAAAATTGAAAGCTGTTTGTCATGGATGAATAGAATAAGCTATCCAAAAATACTTAGAAAACACAAAAATGCTAAATAATCATTATTATTAAATTTCTTTTCACCAATGCCCCTTCTTCAATATTCTTGGTAGGGTAGGAAAATAATCCATATTGTTTACTTCCTTCACATATTAGACAGTGATTGGCACAGAGAAGACATTCAAAAATATTTGTGAAGTAATTGAATCAATGAAGGAGCAAGGGAGGCACAAAGAGAAAGATTGAATTACCTACTTCAGTACTCCAAGAAACCTTGAATCTCACTCAGTATCCTCTGTTTCCTGTATTGGGATTGAACTAGATGATCATGAAACTTCAAAACTTTTGTCATTCTATACATCGTTTCCATGTCAATTTTCTACTTTCATCAGTTTATGTATTTGTGTTTATACTCATACTTGTCTTTCAGTTTTCATCACATTTTCAGAAAATGCTACTTATGGATGACTTTTCATTGGGAACATTTAAGGTAAAGTAGGTTTTTGTCTTACAGCATCTAGACAGTCACATTTCTCTCATCACTAAGCAGAATTTACACACCACTATAGTGAATTTTCTCCAATGAGTTCACTTTAAATTTATAAAAATTTCAGCCAGTGGAGGTGGCATTTATGACTCAAAAAACTGATCATTTTTCATTTTCGTTGTGTTTCAAATCTCTTTCCATTCAACGAAGCTTTCTGTCAGACTGATTGTTTACCAGGCACACTTGGACCACAGCCTGCATTTGCTCTTGCATTGTATACACAAATCATAAATATTATTTAATTAAACATTAATTTCTTGCGTGAAAATAAACACTCAAATGATCTGAGAAGCTAAGCATTAAAATATCTCTTATTAAATATATAATTACCTGGGAATAGCCTCATAAGGTTTAAGAGTTCAACAACTCCAAAGTTAACACTCAGCTCTCTGCATTCCCTAATCTCCTGGTTTTGCCAGTCATTACACCTGTCTTTGTTACCGATACATGGATGATGTGCTAGATGGTGTATGCACATTCAAAAGAATCTTAGCAGAGTCCTGGCCTTCAAGGACCTATGACATTTGAAGAATTCTTTAGTCAAACTTCGACTCTGCTGAAGGTCAGCAAAGCACTCGACAGGACAAAGACAAAATATCCACATAGCTGTGATCTACAAAGAGAAAATACACAATGGCTATCAAGAACAGGCAGGAATGAGACAGGGAGAGAAATTGCCAAGGAAGCTGATGATCTGATGGATTTATATTCAACAAAAGGTCAAAATACCTCAAAGAAAATATTGCTTAGGGAACCCCCCCATTTATCACTATTCTAGGAGTTGTGAATTTTTGCATTTAAACGGGAAGAGTCACCACAAAAAGAATCTAGGTGTACTTGTGTGAGAGCAACTTAATTCTATCTCAAGCAAAAAGTGACTAACTCTTTTGAATCTTTCAGAAGGAAATATTTGTGCTATCACATTTGCAATATCAATATTTCATGTCTCACTTTTAAAAAATATTCCTCTGGAGAAAAATCCTTGTTACTTATTTGGTATAGCAGCGATGAAGAAAGAAAAGGGAATAAAAAAAAAGAAAAATGTGTCAAATAGTAATGAGCAGTAAACCAGCTGGTTTTTCATAAAAAGAGTCTAGCTCTGATGATTGTAAAGCTACATGACAACAGTTACAGTTGTGTAACAGTCAAATCTCATTAGCTTGGAATTCAGCAAGTAGGAGAAAGAAAATCAGTTTTCAGCACTGGTGTGAATAATCCAGAATGTCATTCTATCTGCACTGTAACAAAGAACCTAATAAGCCCTTCTTCAGCCAGGAAGCCTTTGAAGAAGACAGCTTGACAGTGAGAAGAATTAAATTATTCTGTTGTTTACTCTCCCCTCCCTTGGTGAAACACAGGTATTATTCATCAATCTTTCTTAGATCAAGTAATGAGACCTGATATTTATAAAAACAGAAAATTCCAAATAATTCAAAGACATTTGTCAACACATTTAAAATTCTTTTGCATTGACTGTGGAATGTTTTTGGTTTTGAAGAAGACTTTGAACTCATCAAAAACATGCAGCTGAGATGATTTTATCTTAAAAAAAAAATCTAGTTTTTCATAAAGCAAACTAACATAGGAATAAACTATTTTCATGGTGAAGAAGACGGGAAAATGTACAATAAGAAATAGAGGAAAAAAAGAGGAAAAGAATATAGTTTCTGCATAAAAGTTAAGATAATCAAGATAGGGAGCACCTGGTGGCCTAGCGGTTTAGTACACCGGGGAGCAGTCTCACATACACCCCAAGATTCTGGGCTCCAGACCTGGAGCCAGGCTGAACAACCAGTGCGAGCAACTAAATAAAAATAAACAAAATGTTTCCTCCTCCTTGATCTTCTTGTCTGCCTGCTGACTCACGTCATTTCTGCCTGCACCTTTTCTTTAAAAAAAAATCAAAATGAAAAAGAATTTTTCTCTCAGACACTGTCAGCTGAGAAATAATCAGGCTACAACGTGATTGCAAAAGCATCAGGGCATGTTCCATCAGGATCAAGTCGCATGGGTGTTTTAAAGATCAAGCAGATCTGAGGTTCATTTATTAGAACTTCCGGACTGGTTCCCAAGTCCATTTGTCTGTCTCTGGTGGTAGGCAACAGTATTCAGACAGAATGCAGAGTGGGGGACTGTTGTCACAATGAAAGGATGGTCTCTTGTTTTTTGCAGACACCAAAAGCTTCAGTCAGGTGGTTTAATTTTCACCTAGACGTCCCAACATAATAACTTAGAGATGTGATGCTCTGTTTGAAAAATAAGTTTCCACACTTCTAATCTAGAAAAATTCTGAATTCATTTTGCTCATATAAATGAAGCAAATGAGAAAATGAATTAGAAAAGTTGACAAATTCTAGTTTTTATGAATTTCCAAATTCACCCAGAGACAAGTACAGGGAAAACCAGAAGGCACTCAGGTAATGTGTGCTACCTTGCAGGGATTTCTGGAGAAGCCTTTTCCAAAGCCAGGGAAGCATCAGATGGCAGCAGAGAACTTATGCAAGAGTGCAGAAATGTAAATGCCATTCTTGACTCTATTTTTAATCATCATTAATTTCATTGCTCCATGTTTTCACACGTATAATTGAACTTTCGCAACAGTTTTGAAGGAGACTCCCTGGCTCCCATCTTTTCTCTCTTCACAGTCATCCTCCATGTGTCTGCCCGAGTTGTTTTTCCACAACACAGACCTGCCTCATGCTGCCACCACATTGAAACATCTGCTGCTTAAGCAAGGAAGAAAATTCAGTTCCTTGGCAGGCTGGACAAGGCCCTTGGCAATCTAACCCAATCAATCTCTCCATCTTCATCAACTCCCTCTCCTTTCACCCCATCCTCACACTCATGTGCTCACTGCTCCCCGAACACAACACACTTTTACTCCCATGTGTTCTGCTCCCCATCTTCCTAAATCCCTGAGTTTCCTCTCTCCCACATCCCTAATGAAACCCTACAGTCGCCTGACACTCAGTACCATTTCAAATCCTGTGCTTCCTCCAGGACAGCTTCTCCAAGTTTCATGCCAGGGTAGTCCCTTGTTTTCAAATATAGGTTTTATTATTCAGGTCTGATGAGGCCAACAGATCAGGAGACAATAGCCATGAAAAGATAGTTTGCTATTCACAGTTCCCAACAGGAGGAGGCAGGCCAGGCCATGGAAGCACCAGGAAGAGTCAGGAGGCAGAAGGAGCAAGAAGAAAGTGTGGGCAAGAGACTTGACTGTGGTTTCTGTAGGGTGAGGTAAACAGGCTTAGGATTGGCTCGCTTGAACACTTTCAGCAGGCCATGGTATATAGGGCCTATCTCTGGGTGTCTGGTATCTGTGCCTGGAGTTATTAAAGGAGGAAAATTTTGACCTTGAGTATGAACACAGAAGTAGTGGGATGTGTGAGTTCTGGATCGATCAGTTTGCTGTGAAAGATGTGTTCCCCAGTGTGGTGGTGAGTTGTTACTATCTCTAAGAATTGGTTAGTCCTGGGAAAACTAGTCTGTCCAGAGTCAGCTAGGTCCCAAGATGTCAAAGAATCAGAAGTGCAGGAAAAAAAAAAAGATATGACTCTCCCTGCTGTTGATTGTACGATTCCTTTTTACTACTTTGTATTTAAATTATCTGTTTCTGTCTGCTCCTCATAACAGAGACTTTACCTTTGAAGTTTCAGAGACACAAAAATATAAATGTAAGCAGGAAAAAGAAAAAGAAGACAGAGCATTCTTAACAAAGAATTTTAAACCATCCCCTTACCTTTGAAATTTCCAGCATTTTTTCAAGATCAGGAACTTTAAATTGATGAATTTGTACCTGGGAATATTTGTCTGTAAAGTCTACACAGTCAGCCACTGAAGAGCCTGTGTGAGTCTATACAGCTCCAGCCAAGTCCAAAGACCCACATAAACATCCTTGAGAGGTGAGTTTCCATTGGCTGATGGGCAGGGCCCTCCCTCTCCTGCGCAAATGGAGCAGGGCCTTCTATATATTCTATTTCCTCACAGAGATGAAATCAATCACACTAGAAAACATTCTGGTCTTCCCTGATGTCCTTCTCTTGATACCCAGATGAATATATTAACACATACTCAGTTTTAACAAAAATAAGAAACTGAAAGGATGAGACAGAGATTGTTTTTCTATGAAGATTATTTCCCCTTTAAGAAACAAAAGGAAAATATGCGAAAATAATTGCAGAATAGATCCTTCTTAATGTCCGTGATTGTAGCCCATTAGATAAGAACACCAGAGAGCAGTGAGTGCCTCTGATGAGGCCCTGATTGGAGGAGTGAAGCATACAGTAAATGAAGTCTGAGAGCTGGGGAAACAGCAGGTTACCCAGACATGATGTTGACCAAAAATAAAGAAGTAAGGGCAAATCAGATCAGGAAAGTCAGCAGGTTAGTGTGGTGGTGGAGGGGAAGAAGGACCAGTAAGTGGAAAAAGAAACACATCCATTAATGAAGGAAGTCATTCATTTAGGAACAGCATTCACTCACTATGATTTGTGGCTGGAAAAAGACACAGTCAAGCCTACATGAAATTCATTACTTCCTTAGAGCGAAAGCTCTGACAGAAACATTCAACTAGCTCTCTCTTTAGGTCAAATGGAACCACTGAAGAAGTGTTTTAAATGAGACATTGTATGTGAAAGCAAATGCTGCTATTCCATAAATACTGGTGTTACATTTCCTTCCCAGCAAGCAATTTGAGCAATGGCTCCAAAGCCATTAAGTGTGTGGTCAATGGATAAGCAACATGCTAATCCCACCAAAATCAAATCTCATGGTTGATGAGATCCAGCGTAATTAGATCACAAAGGAATTTGATGTGTGATCTTTCCTTATTACTTTGGCACCTCCTGGCTCTTCCTCTCTGACAGCTGACAGCCTCTTTTCTCTTTGTGGCCAGAGGCTAAGTGGTACATGCACATCCACTTGCAAATGTGGTTTCCTTTGTGTCTTAGCCAATCAAAACATGTCCTTAATGGAAAACACCAGCTAAGTCCTTTCATGTCCTGACTCCTATTTCCTATGTACCTGAACCCGTTTTAATATGCAGTGATAGAAGGGAATATCCTCTACTCATTTCTACTTCATTTTACCTCATTTTCTCATTTTATCTGATTTTCTTTGATCTTGTTCCCCTACAGAAATAGCCATGCAATGAGGATTTAGACGAGTACAGGAAGTCCTCCTGAATGTTTCCCTGCAACATAATTTCACAATTAGTACTAATTTATCTTACACTCTGCAGAGTTATCTCTGTTCAAATCTATTTTCTTCTCTTGGATATTTTTTGTACAGAAACAAAAAATTATCCTAAAACTACAGAGGTCATTAGAGAGCCACCAAGTCAGGTTGTACAAGTTGTGTGTCCAGTATAAGGATTCCTGATTTAGAAACTGAGTGGGATTACAATCCAGCTCCTGTTCTGTTTGCTAAGCAATGCATCAGAAGGGGTATCTTTTCCTAATTTAGGCAAAGGCACCATAATAGACATGTGACCCTGTTCACATCAACATTAATGCAAAAAGAGTTGAATAAACATGGGAAACAAGGTGTCATGTGGCCAATTATGCCAATAATAATATCAATAACCTTTTGCATTTTCTTCCACATTCTCTATGGAAATGCATTTTCCATCCAAGTTACTTATTTATTAATTTTTAAATCTAATCTAATAAATATTTCTTCATTTAAAAGCTGCAATGATACAAATAGCAAAATTCACCAAAATCAAACAATTTTATATCTGAAGCACAAATGTCTAAAGGTAGAAAGTCTCTACCAAATTCTTCTCACTAAAAAGATAAAGTTAATTAAATGTAAAAAAACTTAGATGCATGAAATAAATTTAAGTACCACTATAAATAATGTAATATAAAATACAGGGTTTGTATTCCTCTTCCACACCACTGACATGTAGAATTTGAAAGTATACTTGACATAATATATTTTCAATAAGGCAAGAAATATTTTTGCTCAAAATTTTCAAATATTAGGCCCCAAAATTACCTACCCAGATATAATAAATACCATGTTCAAAGCACTCTGGTAATACGAAGAACAAGACCATATTAAAGAAACCAACCCCACCCCTGGGACTAAAATCTCAACTAGAAACAATTATAACATTATTGTCTTCTGGGTTCACATGTGCTAAAATGGGATTGGATGGGAAGGGAAAAGACTGATGTTTGAAGGGTCAAGAAAAGGTTTTGTGACCTCTGAGCCAGGACCTAAAGATGAGCGACTAAAATAGAATCAGCTTCCTAAGCCCCAATGTTCTCCAATCACAACACACTCAGGAAGTGACATTTGTGTGGCATGTTGGGGTAAACTGGGTGTGCTCATTCCTTCTGGTGCAAGAGATCTGATAAGAGTAACCACCTGAGGGTTGTTAGCTGGATAATGCAGTGCACTGCTAAGCCATTTTAGATGCCATGGAACACATGACAAGTTCTGTAGTTTTGAGTGTAAACTGAAAGTTCCTGTAGAAGAAAGGAAGCTGTACCTCAGTTTCTAGCCTCTGAGGACCAGCAGTGGCCACCAACCCACCAGGCATTTGACAGTCTAGACTGGCTGGAAGCTACTGACTAGACAAAAGGACCTTTTCTGAGAATGGAACCCTATGTGCATTTTACAATTATGTGACTCCTGTGTGTTATCCATGTGAAGAATTCACAAATGAATAACTGAATTCCGTTTGTAATTCCTGTTTTAATTCACACCTTCCCCTCTCCCTCACCAATAAAAGTGTATCCCAAAAGTATTTCGGGGCTCACATTCTATATCTGGCCCATGCGTAATAAAGCTGTCTTCACTACTTCTAAAAGATCACCATTTGGATTTTGTCAGTTGAGAGAGAGCTATAATATTCCCACACTTGCAACACATTGTTATCAGCTGATAGTGTTTAAAAATATAGATCCCACTTAAGTCAGAACTTCTGTGAGAATCACCTGAAAGTGGATTTCAAATAAGCATGTGAGAGAAGTTGAGAACTACTACCCAACACTTCTCTTCTCTCACCAGAACAAAACTGGACACATAAAAAATTTCAAAATTAAAAACAACAATTATAATAATAATCATTTTAATTGTAGATAATAAATATTAAATATATCTACTTCTGTTTCTTAATGGGAGTAACAAGGTCCAGAATTACCTTCCCACTGTAACAACTAGAAAACAGGACAAACCACAGAAAAAAATATTGGAAGACAGTGGGCAACAGAAGACTGTGGTCCTTAGCAGTAGGGTAAAAACAGGTCCTAAAATTTTCCAGGATTTTTGCTAAGAGACAATCTCCAGATGACAGAACAAAGAGTGGGGAACGACACACAACCTGAAAATCTTGCTGAGTTAAGATTCAGAGACTGGAGATTGAGAAGGACAAGACAGCTAAAATTTGCTTGGAAGAGACCCCAATAGGTAGGAGCTGAGCTGAGAAAAATCCCACAAAATAGGTACAGGGATCCCACTGAGTCTTTGGCCCAACAGGAATATGTACATTAAAGGGGAAACTCCCCAAATAGTTAGAATATTGTCTAAGAAAGAAAAATTACCTACTCTTCTTGCTTATTCAGCATTGCACTGGTGATCCTAGCCAGTGCAATTAGGTATGAAAAAAAAAAAAACCCCAAAAATACAAATATGCAGATTTGAAAGAAGTAAAACTTTATATACACATAGCACATAAAAGCCCCTAAGGAGTTTACCAAAAAACAAAAACAAACAAACAAAAAAACCAGCTTAAACCATATAAGCAAGTTGAGAAAGATCTCAAGATACAGGGTCAATACATAAAATTACTATATTTCTATATACTATCAAAAAAATAGAAATTTTAAAAATTCCATGTTATAGCATTTAAAACATAAAATTCTTAGGAATAAATTGAACACAATATGTCCAAACCTGTACTCTGAGAGCCATAAAATAGAACTGAGATAACATCAAAAGTCTAAAATAAATGAAAATATTGACTATGTGTTTGAATCAGAAGACTCAATATTGTTAAGACTTCCATTCGCTCCAACTTGATCTATAGAGTCAAGATAATTCTCCACAAAATCCCAGTACACTTTTAAAAAAAAATCTAATCCTCAAACTATTTTGGAAAAAAAGGAGCTCAGAATAGTCAAGCAATGAATAAATTACAGTTCCTGATTCCAAGAATTACTGTAAAGCTATAGTAATCCAGACAATGTGGTACTGGCAGAAGAAAAGAATTACAGATTAATGGAACAGAATAAAGAATTCAGAAACAGAGCCACACATACATGGCCAATTGATTTCCAATAAGAATTTAAATGCTGACTTAATTCAACATGGAAAGAAAAATCATTTCAACAAATGCTCCTAGGAGGAAAAATAAACCATGACTTTTACCTCAAACAATACAAAAATTAATTCAAAAGGGACCATAGACTTGAAAGCAGTATTTACAATTAAACTTTTAGGGAAAAAAATAGGAAAATATCTTCATAATCTTGGGGTTGGCAAAGATTTCTTCTATAAAACACAAAAAGCATAAACCATAAAAGAAAAAACTGATAATCGGTACTCATCAAAACTAAAATCTGAAGCTCTTTGAAAGATACTATTAAGAGAATAAAAAGATAACCCACGAAATGGTATAAGATAATTGTACCTGCTAAAGGGCTTATATCTAGAATATATAAGGAATCTACTTATTTAGAACTCAATAAGAAGGTAATACAATAAAACATGACCAAAAATTTTTCAACATTTTACAAAATAACTTAGATAAATGACTACTTTGTACACGAAAAGATGTTGAATATCTATGGTCATCAAGTATATTTAAAATGCCTTTTTACTCTATGTTTTGATGCTTTGACATCTTAAATCCTTGTCAACCTTAATGGCTGTCATCTTCTGATCTATTTAAATAATTATACCTAACTATAAACCTATACACCTATATAACCTATATATATAACTATAAACCTATATAACTATCAACCTATATTTTAAAACACAAGGAAATTAAAATTAAATGTACAATGACTATCACTACCAGCTGGCATGGATGCAATTTTTAAAAGATGATAGAACCAAGTCTTGGTGAGAACGTGGAACAACTGGGATCTTCCTCATACATTGCTGGTGAGATTGTGAATGGTATAATCATTTGGGAAGGCTGTTTATTACAAAGTTAAGTTGTTTTGTAAGTTTTTAAGAAAGTTAAGCATACATCTACCATAAGATCTAGCAATTCTACTCCCACATATTTACTCAAAAGGCAATATATGTCCATGCAAAGACTTGTAGGCTAATGTACTCAGAACAGCTAAAAATTGGAAATTAAATGGATGAACAAATTATGGCATGTCTATAATGCTAGGGAATAGATATCGAGTGAAATACTATATTGCAATGAAGAGGAACTGACAGAAAGCATATCAGTGGCTGCCTGGCCTTGGGATAGTAAGATTGGGAAGAAGCACAAGGATAATTTGACGGAAATATTTTATATCTTTATTGTGGTGGTGTTTATATGAGTATATGCATGGGTCAAAATGCGTTGACATATAAATTTTAATGGGCAGTGTCACATATAAATTATACCTCAAAAAGTTAATTTTTCATAAATAATATCCTTGAAATAGAATGATTATATGTCAAGCATAGTGACTCTTCTTTTACCCATAATAAGGTAATATTCTGATTATTCAAAAAATATCATGAGAAGAAAAAATCATACGTCGAAGCAAACACTAAGACCAGGTTTTCTGTTCTTTAAGAGTTAAGATAATACCAACAATATCACTTGATATGTCTATAAAGAGCTTATCTCTGTGTACTTTGTATTACTATGTACCTATAAAATCCACTTTATAGTCCTAGCTATGCTTTGTAAATCTCTTATATGACCTAACTGTTAACTCTGACATACAGGTTCTGCTATGCATCCCTCCCAGTCCTGATCTTAGGAGCACTGGCTCCCATCCCCAACACGAAAGCAGTGTGCCAGTTCAGGATCCACTGCCTGGACAGACACCTGCCCTGCATTCCCAAGAGTAAAAGGAGGAACTCTGAGCAGCTGGATGGATGCCCCCAAAAGAATGTCCTCCTCTCTGCTTCTTTTTAGGGGCAGTTGGGGAGATCAGATAGGACTGCCAGATGGCTACAACTCATTACTGCCTGGCATCATCCAGGGTGAAACGAGAGTAAATTAATCAGCATTCAGGAGGAATGAATGGCAAGGGTCGATGTGTATTGATGCTATTTTAGCTCAAGCGAAATTAAACCTGTAGAACTGACAACATACATTAATCTCCCTGTTGCCTCCAGTGCAAATGAGCTCCTATTTCTTTATATAAGCAGCTGTTATTTTCCTGTTACCACCTTGGCAAAAAAAAAGTTCCAGTAATGGCCTGGTAGGTTAATACAGCTTTGCGCCTTCCATGGACTCTGCTGAGAGAACTTAGCCTAATATTGTAGCGGTGACTCTAAAATGCTGCTCCAACAGAAAGCAGGGCTCTTGCCAGTCATTTGCAAACACTCGGGTTTACAGGAGCTCTGTGGATTTACCCTTTGAATATTGCCGTAGTCACAGGATATTGTTTTATCATGAAATAGAAATAAAAGTGTGTTTTGAAACCAAGAAAGCTTTCTGGTTTGCATTTCAAAGGTCAGTTATGATTCTGTGTAATGGCATTAAGTTGGAGTGCCTTCTCTGTGACACGTACTTAGAAGTAAATTAAATAGAACTGTATTGCAGAAAAAGGCTGACATCCAATTTAAGGAAAAAAAAACAAAACATAAAATCAATTGATGGTGTCTGGTTCAATTTAATTTTTGTTTTGTTTGTAGCATGTTTGGCCTAGTGTCTGTGGCATCATTTCACACACACACATACACACACTCACACCCTTTCATGTTGAATTTGTCCACCTTTGGTAAAGGACCCTCTAGTGAGGGCCCACTAAATTACAAGTGCTTTCTAGAGTCTCCAAATAGCACACAAACCAATGAAAAGGGGTCAGACTCCACCCAAAACTATGGCGAGAAGCACTTTGGAGAATTTGGAAATCACCAAATGGTCTATAAGGCTTTCTGGTCTTACTCTTGGCTTTATTCTTCTGAAAGTATTTCTTCTTTCACAGTAACAGATCTGGGTTTCATAGGCCGGAGGTGTACACATTCTGGGGGGCCCTATTTCAAATCAAAGGATATAAAAGGACAAACACAAAACTCTGGGTGATAGTGAATCTTCAGGTAGCCTGAAAAAAGAAACAAAAACCAATGACACATTTTAAAAAGCTAACGAATTACATTCTGGAGCTTCTGTCTGTTTTTCCGTTTTTTATTTGGGCCTCTACTGGGAAATTTCCTTTCATCATATTTGTGTTTTGGTATAATCAATGATTTTGAAAACACAAAACTAATCTTAAATGAAGGCATTCCAACAGGAATTGAATTTATTATAAAATTGCCATTATATTATATTGAGCTATGAAACTTTATCATCAAAAGTCTCTCACACTGCAGATACAATGAGTGTTCGTATACACCTAGAGCTTTATATTGGAGCAAAAATTCCTTCAGGCCCCTGCTCTCTCAGATGACCATTTTGTGTGCTCTGAGGTTCAGAACTGCCACACTTTGTCAAGACAAGATTCATCAGACATGCTCAGCGGAATCTAGCACTTTGGATTCTGTAACATGGGTGACATCACACAAAGATACACTCACTGTCATACCACTGTCTCCAGTTTTCATCTTCACTACCAGGAGTTCCAAAATTGTATTTTATCCTATTAATATAAAATGTACATTGTGTTTACAATTGTATACACAATTTTCACAATTATGATAATTTTTGACTGGGTATGAATAAGAATGAAAATCTCACTTATCATTTGATATGTATCATGTCTGAGAAAATTTTCCAGAGTAGCTTCTGACTCCATACATTTCAACCCTTATTTCTCCTGCGTTTACCACATACTTCTGATGTTGAGCACGTTGAACGTGTCCAAATTGCATTTATGACCTTTGCCCTTGAATCTTTGAGTCACAACACCAAGAATTATAGCGCAGTGAGTGCTAGGAGTATTTCTAGAAGTCATTCTACACCACAACAGCTAACACCAACTTAACTATATACAACCACAAAAATATTCCACTAGTCAAAATTAAACATGTCCCTAATTCAACTTCCCACTAAACTTGTTCCCAAAATACCCATGGCTGCTTCAACATTCCCGGATGCAAGGAATATGACAGAGGGGAAGTGGAAAAAGACTGTGTCTTACAGTTCATATATCTTTCTTTGGAGAACTTTACAAAAAACTATGATCATGTGTATATATTATAAATTTAAACTTCTGAGCTTAAATTAGCATAACTCAACTTCTGTCCTTATCTCTTATTTTATAAATATATTTATTGTCCAAAGCCTAATGAATAAAGGCTGAGAAATCCTGAAGGGAGCAAAACTTCAATCGCTGAGAGTCCAGATCTGTTAAATGTCAATAACTTTTCAGTGTATTCAAATGCCCTCATGTCCCTGGGGATTTTGGAGTGCAAATGTTCACCCTTATTCTCTTCTCAGAGTCACCCATTCTTGTCCCAGCCTATTGTTAATGGCCAGTAACATCTAATTTCTACTATCACCCCAGCTAGGGAAGGGTTAGAAGGAATTTGTGTTTGAATCGGTATTCTAAAGATGATTTTCCTATGAACAAAACAGCGTTCTAAAGTGGATGAGTTTACAGAATTTTATGAATGAGACCATTTACTGTTTCTTGAATTGCTGGAGCCAGTCTGTGATAATATAATTCACAAAAAAAAAGAAAAAAGAAAAAAAAATCAGCATAATTTCTCAGAATGATTTCTCCCCTGTCTACTGTTCCATATCTACAGAGGCTGAAACTTAGGGGCGGGCATCATATTCAGAGCACATCTGGACAAATTGCCTCACCTGCTAGCTAATCCCCAAACAATGTCCTGCAGACCCTAATCTGAGGTTCTCCCGGCATCAAAGGACTCATCCATCCAGTAGGGCTGGGAAGGATTCACACTGCATCCTTTTGGGGATTTACAATGCACAACACAATTTAAAGGCTCTAAGAAACTTTGCAGTCAAGAGGTCTGCTTACTCTAGTATCCTCTACATGGATTTAACTGTTTTCCAAGCAATCCGAATAAAAAGTGACAAAATCTGAGGTCCACAGGCCCAACAACGAGCACTTTTTCTTGGCCTACTGTCAGTGTTGTCAAATTTCTAGGGGAACACTTCTCGCAAGTGTATTTTCCTTCACTTTCCCCACTTTTCAACATGTTCCAGCCACAGTAGGTCTCCTTGCAGACTGTGTATCATGCCAAAAACATTCTCATCTCAGGAATTTAATACTTGCTATTCCACCTGCTTAGAACTCTATTCCTTCTAATATACGCATATGGCTGTTCCTTCTTTTCATTCAAGTCCTTGCTCAAAAGGGAGCTTTTCAGAGAAAGCTTTATAATAGAATGAACTGCCCCACTCTCCTCACTCTGTTTCATATATTGAAGCCCTAACCCTGTATTTAAAATAAGGAAGGTCACTAGGGTGAGGTTTTAATCCAATACAAGCGGTGTCTTTAAAAGAAAAGGAAGAGACACCAAGAATATCTGCAAACAGCGAAGACGCCACATGAGAACACAGCCAAAAGAGGGTCATCATCAAGACAAGAAGAGAAGTCTTACAAGAAATCAGCCCTACTAGTAGCTTGATCTTGGACTGGAATCATGAGAACATAAATTTATGTTGTTTAAGGCACCCAGTTGGTAGCATTTTGTTGTGACAACCCTGGCAGGCCACCTAAAATTAATACATCCTATTAATCTCTTGTCCTGTTCTTTCTGTTGAGCACTTGCCTCTACTTGACAATGTGGGTGCGTATCGCCAGGAGGCAGAGAGGCAGCAGAGTTCAGTGCGCATAGTGGATAAGCGGGCTTGCTCTGGGTTTCTGCCCCTCCTAGGACTGTGATCCTTGATGAGCTATGAGAGTTCCGCGAGCTTTTCCAATTGTACATGGTGATGCTAAAAATAGTACTCATTGCAAAGGCATTGGTATAAAACTATAATGACACGAACATGCAAAGTTCCTGCAAGCATTCAACAACGGTCGCCTCCTATTGCTTACTGTCTGTCTTCCCACTGGGGTGTCAATCCCGTGAAGACAGAAGTTTTGTCTTATTCATGCATGTGCTCTCATTCTCCAGATCTGTGCTCCTGGGGCACATGGTAAGCCCTCAGAGGTCTTACCTGAAAATATGAATAAATAAAGGCCTGTGGGCCTTTTCTTAAAGTTCACAAAAGACAGTTTATTTGTTTAAAAAGGGAATTAAAAAGCAGCTATCAAACCATTGGTGGTAAACTCAATGTGTCAAATACAGAGATTAACTTATGACATTGCACATCTTAAACCTGTGTCATGTTCTTTCAGCAAAACTATTTTTAAAAGCCAGCTATGTGGTGGCTACTGTCTCCTGCTATTATTAACATAAAACTTATATGCTCATCATTTCATAATACCAGAGGGATCATCCCATCAGGGAAAGCTACAGAGAAAATAATGTTAATGAGCACAATTAACTCTCATGCTGTTTTTTCTTTTTAACTAAAATTCTTACTTGTCACTTCGGTCATCATCTTTACCAAGTGAGCATTTTGTAACCCTACCGTGCTAGATGATTTCAGAGCTCTTATTTTTGTGTTGACCGCAGTTCCAATGACGAGACATTACTTTAACTGATATGGGTTAATGAGCCAAGTTCAAAGGAGCAGTGAATGCAGGGCCGGGATAGACGCTTTCTACTCCAAGGCTCACACGGGGTCAGCTAGCTCCACATTTATATTCTGAGTGATGCTTCATTTCTGTGAAACATTATCCACATAATTTAATCAAAGCACTTCATTCCACATTAATTTGCTTTGCTTGCATTTAATTTTTGCATTGGTTTTGTAACTGCATATAATTTGATACTCTCGATGTCAAAGGCATTTCGTCACCTTCCATTGATAGACTTCAGGACTTTCATTGCTTTACTGCATGTCATTGGAGTCGTTCTTTATGTCTCAGGCAAGTAAAGGTGGGATCCAGAAAGATGATAGGTTTAGTATAAGCTCCAACAGGTCACAATTATCTAAAGTAGACAGTTGTCCAATTCTTACTAAGAGTGTAATAGTTGGGGTACAAGTCGTTCTCCAAGAATTTTCTCCCAAATATTAACATCTGCAATCACTTCTGTCTTAAATTATCATATAAATTAAAAATGGAAGCATTCCCTTTTAAAATCAACAGGAGAGTAAATAACCAATGTAAGATGTTCCTCTCTTTCTACAGACGTCTATTTTCCAGTGATGGCAATGATTATTCCTGCTACGTAGTAAAGTACCAGAAGAAGAATTTGCTGCTGCTATGGCAGCACATTGCCAGCCCACCTCCAATTCTCATAAATCTAATAGATATATTACCAGCATTTCAAATATCTTCATCTTTCTCTAGCTGCCAAATATCACACAAGCAACCAGTTTTGATGGGGTCAGGAGTGTTTTTAGTGACTTAGTGGAAAAGTCCACTGTCACTGCCCAACACAAGTCACATACAACCCAAGGAATCAGGTTCGCATCCTGGAGCTGGGGAAACAGCCAAGATGAACAACTGTGCCTCCTCTTGCTGTCTGCTAACTGCCTTCATTCCTGCCTGTGCCTTAAAAAAGGAAAGTGTTTATGGATAAAAGTTATCAAGCTCTGAAAGCTTTTAAAAAATAAACTCTAATATGTAATCTTTTAGAAGTTCCCAGTGATAGTCTTTCATAAATTAAGAAAATCTTTAACACTAGCAACAATTAAAGTTAAAATTCAAAAACTTTGTGATAACACAAAAATAAGAAATTTTTAGGGATAATCTGATGAAAATCACTATACTGAAGACTACAAAACATTTTGTGAAAAGCTAAAAACATTCCAAATAAAATGTGCATGGGTCAGAAGACTCCGTGTTAAAAGTATTCATTCTTTCTTTATAATAATTCTCTTCACATCTATAGATGCAATGCAACCCCAATCAAAGTCTTAGCTGGCCTTCTCATAAAAATTGGTAAGCTGTTTTTAAAACTCAGATGGAAATGAAAATTACCTCTAACAGCTAAAATAACTTTGAAAGAGAAAACCAAAGTTGAAAGGATAACAGTACCTGGCTTCCAGACTTATTTTTAAGTGACAGTAATCAAGAGAGAATGGCATTGGTGGAAAGATTACAAATTAGATCAATGGAGCAGAAAAGGGAATATAAAAGTAGAAATGGACATAATCGAACTTTTGGTTTTGGACAAAGTCGCAAAGACAATTTGAACTTTTTTTCCACCAGGTTCCCAGTGACAATCTCTATACCATTTCCAATTTAGAGAGTACAAAATTACAGTCTTCCCTCACCTAAACTTGCTGCCCAGCTGTGATCAAGTCTCAGCATGCAGCACTACCACTTCCCCATCACCCAAGTCAGACAAAAGCTCTGAATCTGAATTTTAGCTTTGCCGCCTTTTAGATACGTTTCTTAGGTTAGCCTTTTTGGGCCTCATCTACTTATCTGTATAATGAGTCTCTTCCTCAGAAGGTTTCTGTGAACATTAAATAAACTGATAAACATAAAGCATTACATAGCATCTGGTGCATAGTAAATGCTCAGTAATTGCTAGGTGATTGACAAGATCTGCTTCTCTCCATCTAATTATTCACCAAGAACTTCTCATGTCATTTCTGCATCCTCCTTGTCTCCTGTACCTTCCCCTCTCTGCCCCTACTTCAGACTCATTACATCTTGATACTGTGTTAAGGCAGCCTGCTCTGACCTCACTTCTCTTCAGTACATTTTTCAAAGGTGCTTCCTGAAGCCAGGTCAGATAAGGCACTTCCATGATCAAAGAGCTTTTATTGTTCCCTCTTATCCAAACTGCATTGCCCTTAGCAGAGACTTTAAGAGTCTGCAAGCTTTGATGCAACTCTGCTTTTCTGCCTTCAATTCTTAAGACATTTTCTGGTTTGAACCCTATTATTTGGTCACTCTCAGTTCCTCCCTGTGCTCCTGCCTTAACTTGACCTATATGTCACATGTTTGTTTGAGGAGGGCATTCCTCAGCTTTTCATCCACAACTTCAGCTCAAATCCTATCTTTTTAATGAAACTCCACCACATTTCCGAACTGGAATTAATTACTTTCTTCAGTGTTTCCATTGCACTTCACCTGTCAGTCTGAGAGCTTACATTAGTGTCATTTATATATTTGCCTGCGCCTCTTACTCACCTTTGTCTAGGCATTTGATGAAGGCTTGCTGAATGGCATTAAATGGAAAGAACATGACAAAAGCCTAACAGCTGCCTAACATCTCCCTGGCATTGTCACTGGCTTGTGGAGATTCTTTTTAGATTGACACTTTACAAATTAGCATCCTGTTCAAGCTGAATGAGCACCAGAAAGGCATCTCAGTAGAAGCCACTCAGGAGTAATAGCAGTAACCCCCCTCATGCATTTGTGAAGAGGGAAAGGAGAAGCGAATAAAGTACAAGTGCTAATGGAAACCTGGGTAATCTAAGGGATTCTTTCTGAAATTAAGATGTCTGTTTTCTGAGATAAAGCTGTTTACTATTACTGTTCACTGCCTAGGAAAGCCAACCAAGTTTTGCAGAGATCTCCTCATTCTTATCATTTTATAAATTAGGGTGCCAAATTTACCACTGGGACTAAAACTGCATGGCTGTGCAAAGTTCTTGGTGGGAAAACTTAGGAGGAAGTGACAGCAGTGTGTCTGGGATAGACTCTGCCAGTCACTCACTAAGCCAGCTGCTATGTGGAGACCAGCTAAGAACATGGGAGAGGAATGAACACAAGATGGCTGCCAATTCCCTCCAAAATTTTTCAAATTCTAGCAAACCTTTCAACATGGAAATTATTCTTTCAGTTGGTTTCAGTTTAGTAGGCCAGTAACTTGGGATATTTTTTCACTAAAGCAGTTAATAGCAACTCAACTTAGTCAATAAGTCATTGTCAACATAGTTGATTGTCCTTCTTTCTTGAGCTACCACTCAACCCACATCACTGTCACGCAGGAGTCACCTTCTACTGCTAATGGCGGGGCCACAGGGATGGACATGCAGAAAATAACTGAGACCACTAATGCAACGGGCCAAAACTCAGGCACCAAGGGGAGAAGCAAAAGAAGACATATTATCATCCATTGCCTCGTTAGCATTGGTGGCCATTTTCTCTTTCTGCCACTCATGAGGCAGGGATCATACTTTACTCTTGTTTGTACATCCAGCATTTAGTCAAGAGGTTGGATTCTAGCAAAATTAAATGATGGTTGAATAAATGAATAAACCAATATATCTCTCAGAAAAGTATTCAGAGCACAACATAAAAGAATGAATTTTTATATTTGGAAACTATCTTGTTTATCCATCCTTGGTATTATGTGTATGTATGTATGTTGCCTTCAACTATACATATAGGAAAATTCACTTTTTCTAGACACAGATTCATGGATATATTAACATGGCTATTAAGTAATTATAACTCTGACATTTAGAAGAGGTAGGAAAATTTCTTCCTCTGCAAATATATAGAAAGACGATATATGATAATGTATGCTTGAAGTTAAGTGTTTTTTATTCCAGATGAGTGGAATACAAAGAAATCTTAGACTTCTTGGTGTCATTCCTGAACTTGCCTGATAAATACTCATCTCTGGAATGGTTCAGGAGATTCACTTTCAAATTCCTCTATACCCTGTGGCTGAGTTACAGAGTAACCTGCCAGCAATCCTCTCAGAATTCATGGGGCTGTTCAAATAGAGCAAAGTCCACAAAAAGCTCCAGCAAGATGTGCTGAGCAAAGGTCAGTGCCCCAGGAGAAAAGGACTCTGAGCAAAGCTGCCCTCATCCCAAGTGCGAACCCCACTGGCCAGGGGGGCCAATCTGTGAGACTGGCAATGAGCCCTGTGCTGTCAGGGGTCATGAGAGAACTCCCTGTCTGGCTCCTGCTCTCTGGGGTCTTCCTACCCGTGTCTTTGCTGCTGTTCCTTCTCATCGCCTACTTCAGGATCAAGCTGATTGAGGGTGAGTGCGACGCCTCACACAGCAGGGGTTAGAGGTCCTTTCTCAGGGCCACCCTTGAGACGAGCCCATGCACTACAGGTGTTTCTGGGAGGTCTGGAGCAATCACAGCTTTTTGATTTGCATGTCCTTCTCGGTAAGTGCCCTCTCAGGATATTTTCACTGGTGTGTGTGGCAAAGTTCGTCCTTCAGGAGCTCGAACTGTGTGTTGAACTGTGATGTCACCCTTCACAGACACACTGAGTTGACACGCTTATCTCTCTCAGGGCAAAAGATTCACAAACATTACAACATTTATCATGGTTTGCCTATATTACCTGATGGAAGTATGTGTGTATGTGTGTGTAAGCAGTGCACACACACTTCCTTCCCATCTACGGAATTTCTATTAAGGAAATGTCAAACATTGTGCTATCACAGTGCTTGGAAAATATCAAGCCCTAATAGAAAGAGATAGTTAATGGCTTGATGTAAACTTTCTATGAGGCTATAGTCTTTATTCTTTTCCCAAACATTTTAAACAATTTATCCGTGTGCCCTGGTGGAGTAGTGGTTTTTCCAGGTGCCTCCGAAGAAGCACAGTCCACATACACACAGGTTTGTGGCCCGGGTCTGGGGGAAGCAACCCATGTGCACAACTAAATAAAAATAAAGTGCTTCTTCCTCCTCTTTCTGTCTGCCTGCCTCCTCGCCTTCACTCCTGCCTGTACCTCTCCTTTAAAAAACACAATTTATTAATCCCCCCAACCCTGGACTGTAATCTTAAGGTGTAAAACAAAACAAAACAAAAGGCAGGTTAAAGTGATTTGGAAATGGACAATTGAGTCCTTTAATGAGACTGTTTATTTTGAAACTAGTGACACTTGACTACGACTTTCTAGATTTTGGGTTAAGGCTGTACTTCCAAAATAGATGAATATCACAAAGGCTAATAGTTACTTTAGCAATATCAACAAACACTAGGAACGTTTCTCAAATTGGATGGTGTATTAAAGTGCTAAAAAATAATTGGGACACCCTGGTGTCTGGTGACTCAGGTGCTAGCCTGCAGCTGGGGTGTAGACCATGTAAAACTCAACAAGCTGGGTTTGTGACATGTGTGTGGGTTGGAGAAAACAACTAAAAACAAATAAACAAAAATACCTCCCCTCCCTTTCTTCCTTCCTTCCTAGTGCTTCTTCCTCCCCCTTCCTCCCTCTTTAAAACAATTAAAAATTAAATGGAAAACCTCTCTTCTCCCATAAAACTTGGCAAGTCCAAGCAAGGCCTTAATGGATGCAATTATATTAACAGTTAGAATCATGAATGACAAATGCCATCACCTATGACCAAAATGGAATAGAAGTACCATCGAGGATATTTGTTTAAAAATGAGATTTAGATAAAAAAAAGTCTTCGAAGACAGAGAGTGAATTCTGGAATCTTAAGTGTTCAATCATAAGTGCCAAAAATCTCCTTAGCCTTTTTGTGTCTCATTTTTGTGACCACCTCTCTTGTTGAGTAACTGTCACACTGACTATACAGCTTTCATGCAATAAATCCTCTTTTTTAAGTTAGTTTACCCTCCATTGTCCAAGACCAGTCTGCTTGAAGTTCTGTCACCCACTGAGTCCTGGACACAATTATTTGAAAAAGAGTGAAAATGAGAAATCTTTAAGATCCTAACTCAGTATTACTTCAGCATCTTCAAAATGGGTTTAATGTGCCACTACCACAGGCCTTTTGAAAAATCCTAGAGGACAGAGAGCATGTTAAGGAATCACAAACGTTCAATCATAACGTACTCAAATACATTATGCATTTGCAATGGCTACTGTCCGTCACTGACATGTCACACTCCCTCTGATAATCAGTGCCCTGTGGAGCGGTAAAAGGATACTGATGTCACAGTCAGGAACTTAAATACTTTATGTTGCTTCCAGGTTCATCACTAATTGCCTCCTTGGCTAGACACAAATTGCAATATCTCAAAATCGTGTCAAGCGTTAAATAAGGTCAACAACAGGTCAAGAGACCTTCATAGATACCCAAGTTTCCTGTTCGCCTTTACTTATTAGGTATTAGAAGTCAGGCTATTCAGTTGGACACCTATATTGAGGACAGACTTTAAATAAAAGGATGGATCTTGATTTTGTAGTTTGATTTATCCCTGAGTGACGTTGGGGGAGAGGTGGCATGTATAAAATGTAAAAATAGGTCTGCAGATTTTACTTAAATAAATAGATAATTCCGGGGTATAAATATACCAATCATATCCCTTCTGAAGTCCCTGGAAAAGCCCATGATAACTTGAGAGTATGGTCTGGTACCACAGGAACCCTGGGTGGGTTCCCCTTGAGAACTGGTCAGGGGGGCAGCTGAGGGCAACTTATACAATATTATTCTACTTGGATTTTCTATTCAAACCATCCTTTGCTCACATTTTCTCCTCTCCCAAAAAGAATTTTCACAACCTCTTGGGGAATAATTTCTTTGTGTCAGCACAAAAACTTAGACTATGCATGCTTTCATTTTTATGTGGATCTAGTGCCTTTGATTCCAAATTTTTTTTCCTAAAAAAAAAAATCTCTAAGTACATGCAGCTTTTAAAAGTAGTTATTTCTGTGTGTGCTTTCCTAGAGGTAAGTAGTCATATCTTCTCTCCTGTTTGAGGGTAAATGAGATTTCTTGGCTCCAAATAAAACATTACCAGCTTGTGTCTCCAGCGAGCAGCTCCCACTTAAAAACTGTAAACAGATGGTCAAATGTCATGCTATTAATCTTTCAACCAGGGTTATGGCAAGTGTAATCATTCCTATTTTGTTCCAGTAAAGAAAGGGACATTGACAGATTAACTGGTATGTTCACAGAACCCCAGAGTCGTGCATTCTGAAACAGAAAATCAACTTGCCTGCCTCGTACATTCTAGTTCATCAGACAAGAGAGGCATTTTAAGAGGTGATGGAAAGCATGTGGAGGTATTGCAATTAGTCAACATTAATCCTTACACTTCAAGTGTTAGGAGGTAATGGTGCATGCAAATTTAATTAGCATGTAGAGAACATCAATTTTCTCACAAAGGAAGAAAGAAAATTCTCTAACATCCTACAATCTTCAATCTGTGTCAATTACCTTGTGATACAGAACGGAGTCTCGAACTTATCATTGACAAATCATTCATCAACCACTGCCATGGACATGTCACATCTCCTGTGGTGGAAGTTTTAATTATCATATCTCCCAAAGGTCTAAGATTCCTAGATGTCTGCTTTCAGTTCCACTCCTGTGCCTAAAATATCATCGCCCTGATCAAGAACAAAATGCTCTCTAAAATAACCAACATTGCTAAAATTAGTCTTTATAAAAAGAAATTGTGTCTGCTAAACACTTGAGTTAAATCAAAATAATTTCACTGACCCGGTTCTGGTCTTTGGCAACTTAAATTCTAAAACAGACCTTCAGTCAAGCATTGAAAATGTACAGGGTTGCTATGGCATCGTCCAACAAACCTCACATACATATTTTAGCTATTAGCAATCAAAAAGGAAACAAGTATTGGAAGTATCAAACTAGCTTAAGAGTTAGCAAAGTGAAATTGTTTTGAGCTCAGCCTACAGGGACTAGGGGTTTGAATTTCAGATTTGCAACAGTGGTTACTATATTTAATCACATGAAGCTTCTGTTTTTCATCTAGAAAATAAATAATAGCAGGACATATCTATACAGTAGGTTTGGGGGTTGATAGAATATAGAAGGTTCTTAACAGTGTCTGTTCTAAACAATTATTAATAGTTATTACCCCCTGATGATATGTAAATCCAAAGATAGCTTTTATATCATTATTACAGTTATTGTCTTACAATAATTAAGACAATTGTCCAAGGTAGCTCACCTAGAAAGTGGTAGATAGGATATGACCCCTGGCTGGCTAGCTCCAGAGCTTGTCTTTCTCGCCAACACATAGCACTTGTCATGTTAAACATGGGGTAGAGGTCAGTAGATACCTATTGAATGGATGAATCCCTCTGATCCAGGCAAACAAACATATCACCAATTTAAGAGCCAATGAGGGAGAATTTTAACTGAAGCAAGAATTTTACAAAAACTTTGAGAGAATTTGATCTCTCTCTTTATATAACAGGAGTAATTATAATAAATAATGTGGGTGATTCCTCAGCATAAAATCAGCCCTGAGTCAAGAGTACATTGGTTCACCTATGGGCTAAAGGGAAAACTCATTGCCTGAAGTATTTCCCACCATAACAAACTCGGGGTTTTCAAGGTCATCTGCCTAATTTCACCTGTCTAATCTCTCCCCAATTGACTCTTCACTGAAATAAAATGACAGCCACATTGCAAGCTTTTTCAGGAGAAGGGTAACTACTTTCTCTTGCTCTCTGCATCATGCCTAGCAAACATTTTATTTACTACATTGATAACTCACTGTAGATGGACGCGTTTCCTCTGTTTCCTCTTAGTCTCTATTCTACCTCTCCTCACAGAGTTCTCTTCATTCAATCACGTGATTCAGGTCACCATTTTCAGCTCTATATTTTGTATCCTGGTCTCACTTTTAAGGTGCCTTTTGTGCAGTTAGCCTTTGATAATTAAGAATAAATGGGAAGAAATTACTCACATTTCAATGTGAACACATATATATTAACAAATTCATCAATCAAGAAAAGAAATGAACAGATTTCTAGGATGATACAACCTCTGTAAACCAGGAGGACACAGGCGACTTAAACAGAACAGTTGCAACCACAGAAATTGAAGCAGTAACAACAGAAAAAATCTCCCTTAAAAGCAAAATCCCAGGTTCCGATGGCTTCACTAGTAAACTCTACCAAGCATTCAAAGAAGAGCTAATCCCCATTCTCCTAAAACTCTTCCTCAAAGCTGAAGAGGAGGGAAAACTCCCAAATATATTCTATGAGACCAATGTTACCCTTATTCCAAAATTAGACAGAGACAGCACCAAAAAAAGAAAACTACAGACCACTGTACCACTGATGAATATAGATGAGAAATTCTCAACAAAAATCCTGGAAAGTAGAATTCCCTAGAGCATTCAAACAATTATATACCACGATTGAGTGGGTTTTATTCCAGGGATGCAAAGATGGTTCAACATATGCAAATCAATCAACGTAATACACTACATCAACAAACTGAAAATAAAAAACCATATGATCATCTCAATAAATGCAGAAAAAGCATTTGAGAACGACTCAAAGCCCATTAATGATTAAGACCCAGACCAAAATAGGAATACCAGCACATACCCCAACAAAATAAAATCAATATATGACATATCCACAGACAACATCATAATCATTGGTGAAAAACTGATAACCTTTCCCTAAGATTCGGGACAAGACAAGGTTGCCCCCTATCACCATACTATTTGACATAGTTCTGGAAATCTTGGCTAGAACAAAAAGCAAGAAAAGCACGTTAAAAGAATTCAAATTGGAAAAGAATAAATAAAATGATCATTATCTGCAGTTGATATGATATTATACCTCAAAAATCCTAAAGACGTCACAAAAAAACTTCTGAAACAATAAATGAATATGGCAAAATGGCAGGATTAAAATCAACACACAAAAATCAGCAGCAGTCCCATATACAGAGAATGAAGTAGAGGAAAAAGACGTTAAGAAATTCCTTACACAGTAGTGCCAATAAAGTCAAATAGCTGGAAATAAACTTAATAAAGGAGGTGAAAGACCTCTATAATGAAAACAATAGGGCCTAAACAAAAGAAACACAAGAAGACACAAAGAGGTGGAAAAACACTCCATGTTCATGGGTTCAAAGAATTAATACAGTAAAAATGGCCATTCCACCCAAAGCAATATATAGGTTTAATGTAATTCCCATCAAAATCGCAGGGACATTCTTTATGGAAATGAAGTGAAAAATATTGAAGTTTGTATGAAGTCACGAAGGCCTCAATTAGCCAAAGCTATCCTTAAAGGAAAAAAGAACAGTGGGAGAATCACACTCCCTGACCTCAAACCATGTTGCAGAGCCATCATCATCAAAACAGTTAAATACTAGAACAAAAACAAACTGATCAGTGGAATCATATCAAAAACCCAGAAATAATGCCACACTTAAATGGACAGTTAATCTATGACAAAGGTGCCAAGAGTATACAATGTGCAAGAAACATCTTATTGAACAAACCATGCTGGAAAAACTGGAAAGATATCTGCAAAAAAAGAAAGAAAGAAAGAAAGAAACTAGATAACTCATTATCACCATCCACGAAAGTTAACTCAAGGTGATTCAAAGACCTGGATATAAGAACTGAAACCATAAAGTACATGGAAGACAATGTGGGAAAAACACTTTACAACTCAACCTCAAAGAGATCTGTGGGGAGGGAAGAGCTGTGGCAAAAGAGGCCAGAGTAAAACTAAGCAATTGGGATCACATCAGACTAAAGAGCTTCTGCACAGCAAAATAAACCACCACTAAAATGAAAAAGACAACCCATGGAATTGGAGAAGATATTCACAAGGCATACGTCAAATAACTTAATTTCCAAAATATATAAAGGTCCCCACACCTCAACAATAAAAATGCAAATGGCCCACTCAAAAAAATGGGCAAAAGAACTGAGTAGACCCTTATCTAAAGAAGACACACAAATGGCCTACAGACAGCTGAAAAAATGTGCTACATCACTCATCATCAGAGAAATGAAAAAAAAAACTACAATGAGATAATACCTCACAACAGTGAGAATGGCCTATATAAAAAAAACTGGAAATAGCAGGTTTTGGAGGGGGTGTGGAGAACAAGGATCCCCCTACATTGTTGGTGGGAATGTAATTTAGTACAACCTCTTTGAAAAACAGCATGGAGATTCCTTACACAAACAAAGATGGATCTACTATTTGATCCAGCAATCCCACTCTTGGGCACTTACCCAGAGGATACAAAATCTCTAACCAGGAAAAAATACCTGCACCCCAATGTTCATCGATCACAATCCACAATAGCCAATAAATGGAAACAATCTATATGCCCAACAACAGATGACTGGATAAAGAAACTGTGGTCTATATATATGCTCAATGGAATTGTATGCAGCTACTAAAAAAAAAATGAAATTGTGCCATTTGCAATAATCTAGATGGAATTGGAAGAGATTAGGTTAAGTGAAATAAGTCAGAAAGAAAAAGAGAAATATAGGATGGCTTTACTCATATGTAGAATATAATGAAATGAAACAAATGAACAGATAACCCCCAGCAAAACTCTCAGGACACAGGACGATGGCTGCCAGGGGGCTGCAGCAGGGAGAGGAGAAGAGAGGAGAAAAGGTGGTGGTAACGGACACTGGACTCTGGATGTGGTGTGAAATATAGCTTGTGATACAATGTCAATACTCAGAAACGAATGTAGTACTGTCAACAAAAAGATTTAATAAATATCAGTAAATTTTTAAAAATAATAAATGGCAAATTACTCGTATTTCAGTGCATTGCTAAGCTGTAGATGGTCTCAAAGAAGATCTCTGAATGAGCAATAGCATGTGTGGAAAAGTAATATAATTGAATGGTGGCGAATATGGGTTTTGGAGTCAGACTGCCTGGGACTAAATCCTGAATCCATTGCTCCCTGTCATCTTGGGAAAATAGCTTCATTTTGATTTTTTTCTGCCTCAGTTTGCTGATCTGTACAGTAGGAAAAATAATGGTGATTACAGCATTTCATTGCAAGAGTTAAATGGGATAAGGTACATAAGTGCTTATAAATATTAGCTATTAAATCCTGGAGACTCATGAAGCCTCGTAGCATCAATCTACACACACACATACCTTCTCCCAACTCAGAGGACAGCAGTTGTGGAGGCCTAGAAGAATCCAGCTCAGTTTATGTGTTTGGGGTGCATGGCACATACAGTGCCTGGTGAGGGATAAATTGCTGAGACTGACATGGGAGACAAGGGAAAATTTGCAGTTTCAGTCCCCTCAGCGTGTATTATCGCCTATGAGTTCATGAATTCTTAGTCTCTGGGTGAATGATCTGACAAACTAGAATTTTGAAAATAAAACTTTTAAGAGTAAAAGCAGTTTCAGTGTGTATGTTGGTGGTTGTTGGAAAGGTGTGTGTGTGTGTGTGTGCGTGCATGTGTGCATTGTATGTTTAAAGGACCTTTCTAACAGAGACAGGTGGGAAAAGAGAAGAGGAATAGGCACTTTATTTTTATTGAGTTGTTCATCTTAGTTGGTTCCCCACCCACCCACTGCACTCCCCAATTCTGGATCCAGGACACAAATCCCGTATTTAGGATGCTTGTGGACTGCACCCAACCGCCACTCCTCCAGGGCACTCCAAGAGATACATATTTTTAATGCAAAGTATCTCAACAGATACTTGTAGGGATCTCAAGAGAAATCGCGGGCTCTAGATCAGATCTGTTATTGCCAGAGAGGTAATAGTTGAAGCCAGGAGCAGTTAATGTACACAAAAAGATGACATATAATAAAAGCCAGAGTGAGAATGACTGGGCACAGGGGGCTACAGAGAAGTGAAAACTGGGGATGGAAAAAGACCACTCGTTTTAGCAAATAGGGTATCATTGATGTGTTTTAATATTTCAGTAGAGTAAATTTAACTGGTTATCTTTTAATGGGTTAAGGAGTACATAGGTGGTGAGAAGTAGAAAGTTTTCAATAAAGGAGGCCAAAAGTTAAAAGGAAGAAAACAAATTCGACTTTCTAAAGACTATAAATACCGAAAGACATCTTGGTGGTAAGAGACGGATTAGGAACAGAATCACTATCTTATTTCCATATTCCAGCCCCAGACACACTTAAATGCTTACTGCATGTGATCGGAGAGGAGAGGAAATTCTCCCTAACCCTCTAAATTCTTCTTGAACTGACCAACTAATCAAATTAACATTGGATACATGAGTAGGAGAAAAAAAAACTGAATTATATATAGATGGAGAATCTGCATAGATATAGATTCAAAAAAACAATGAGACAAAATGAGTTAAGGAATACACTAGGGACCTGAGGCTTCAGAGAGAGGAGGGGACTCATAACCAGGAGAGGGTGACCAATAATAAAGACCAGATGCTCTGTAATTACATGTTTGTCAGACCAGAGAGAGGTTTCTTCATTAGAAAAGTTATTTCTGGTAAAAATCCCAATTCTGGGTGGTACCCCCCAATTTTCATTCTTCTAAGTAGTTCAGGGAGTAGTAAAATTTCTCATGAGCGTGCAGGGCCTCAATTGACCTCAGTGCCAAAAAATCTCTATGTTAGTGATTTATCTTGAGAAAACCTGTTCTGAACAAGTGGAGGAGACCTATCCTTCTGGGCTTTAATCAACACTTAATCTACTAAATATGAAATCTATTTAGCATGTGACAATTTTTTTCATTCCAGTGGTAATTTGTCCACTCTAACCAGGGCCATTCTTTACAAGTGTTTGCATTTCTTTCGGAGGTGACCCAGGTGATAAGGAGAGACCCCACAGTCACACCTGCTCTGAAGACCTGCACTTCTGTAAATCAGTGGAGCCCCCCGTGTCGGAAATGCTGGCCAGCAACCACTCAGGAATTACAAATGACCAATGAAACTCAGTCGTTGACAATTATTAACTGATATTTTTCTTTTCAGTTAATGAAGAGCTGTCCCAGACTCCTGATCGCCAACACACTCTGCAGGCTGGCTCTTCCCTGTACAAGAGGATGAAACGAACATGACTGCTGGGGACTGATCAATGCCTAAAGCACAATGACTTTCTACTGGTCAGAGAGCAATGGCCAACAGTTTAATAAAGTGGGTTCATAAATAGAAGCACAGAAAAAACAGAATATTAAGATGCTTGTTCTGAAACATTAAAAAGTGACAACTAAGACCCAACGATTTTTGAGACTTAAATCGTCATTGTTCAAAGAATAATAGATAAAAGTTTCTTGGATGTGCACTATGGATTCACTGAAACTTTTCTAACTTTTATAGAACTATGTCTACTCTGAAGGACATTCTAAAAACCTTCTTTGGCATCATTATTACATAATCCGGTGGAAGCCCACAATCTTCTGATTTTAGAGGTAAAGCACAAGCAGAGATGCAAGTGACTAACAAGATAGCGCTGAAGGCCCTGTGGATTCCCATGTGCCCCCCAACAGCTCAGCTGCTCTTAAATGATCCCCTTTCAGACTTCTCTCTGGAACCGAACTTGCTTTCCTTTTTCTCAGTTGCTTTCCCAAATCACATTATTGTGATAAACAACCCACAAAACACGTGGAGTCTCTTGATATGAGGGATGGGTCACCCATAAATGTAGCTTTCATGACTTGGAAGTAACTGGCAATTTGGCACTGGGAAAAGGAAAAGAGAGCAGAATGTTGACATAATTTATGGGGCTAATTCAAGCCTTTGCCTTTAAAACCAAAACATCGGGGAGCTATTTCGAATTATGGAAAGATGTTAACATTTCACTAAGAGATTTCTTCTCTGTCCAAAAACACAGCAAAGATAACTGAAAAGAAAGAAACATTTCGTTCAAAGTGGTAGTTAAAATCAATTGTGATTACCACGGAACTCTCCACATTTTTCTAGTTAACATTATCAAAAAATGTTTAACATGTCTAAGTGGCCTGGTTATATTTCAGCCTTCGCATATGAATCTAATGGGACACACTTGGAGTCATTCACTTTATAAAACATCATGAATTTATTCCCCTGGTGGTGTAGCAACGAGGTCCACTGCCTCCAACTGAGTGCAGCTCATGTACATTCCAAGGACCTGGCTTCAAGTCAACGCAGGGGGAACCACCAAGGTGAACAACTCAATACAATAAATAAAACTTCTTCCTGCTCTTGCATCCTGCCTTCATTTCTGCCGAACCTTTCCTTAAAAAAAAAAAAAAAAAAAAAAAAGCACTAACTTAAATAGCTGAATGCAATCATACAGAAGAATGTGTGATGACCAAAATCAAGACTGCACCAACAGTGCTGGAAATTTTCTGCTACTTCTCCCCACCCCCAAATTCGTCGTATGCACTCAGTCAGCTGTTTTGTCTCCACTTACACTTCTTGTATAATACAAAACTCACTGTTTGACTGAAGACACTCATTTCTGTGTTTTATTGCATATGATTACAATGAAAATGTCTGCTGGGGTTTTCAGACTGAGGTAATTTAGAATAACAGGGCTCATGCCATATGGAAGGACTAACAATATTCGTTCAGTTATGGGAGGGATCCCTTTTTAGCCCCTGGTGGAAAACAGCTTATGTAAAAATGCTTTCTTTAACAGAAGGTGTGAAAGGATGCATGGTATTCCCAGCTGCCAGTCAAATCTTGGGTTTGGCCACCAGGCTTTGCGCTACCTTCCTCCAGAAATGGGCACTTGGAACGTTTGGCATTGGTGGGTGCCATTCGGCATCTCTCTAACCCAGGAAAATGCATCTCAATGACTGTGGGAACAGATGAGCTCTAAACATCCTTGCTTTCAGCAAGCATAACCAAGCCGTTTAAAGCAAAGTTTTCTTTTGTTGTGGCTGATTGAGAGGAAAAGAATTTCCAATGAAATCATGACTAGATGCATGAATGTTTTTCAAATATTGAGAGGAACAGAAACATGTTTTCCCATGAAGAGAACAAGTCTCACGAGTTTCACTAGCGCCTGCTTGGAGGCCAACTCCTGTGTTAGGCAAATCTTTTAAGACAGCCAGTCTGGGCTGCTTGACTTCTCTCCATCACTGCAGCCTAAACAAGGGTTCTCAGTCTCCATCAGAGAGCAGACTGGAAGCTTCCAGATAGTATCTAACACAGGTATTCCCCACTTTTCAAGTTAGGCCACTTCATGTTCATGAAATACATTAGTACTTGTTTTTGATACGTGAAAGCAATCTGAAAAGGATTTTCACTTTTACAACAGGGTAAGAGTAAAAATAGGTTCAACATTTCTTTTGTATGCCCACTGCAGCCCCCCACCCCCGTGAGCCTGGCACCACCATGCTGCCTCCCCCTGTAGTACTTTATACATCATATCATTCCAGCTTATGAAAGATTTCATAGGAACACTCTTTTGCATAGCAGGGAAACCTGTATTCCACATCCTATGTATCAAAGTGTTTTACCAGGAGCCAAATGGTCTCATCTTAGTATGTCCTAATCTGATTTCCAATGTTGTAGTACATGAAAGAATTCCCCAATAGGGCCAATATGCTTCTCCAACAGATCTTTAAAAAAAATTTTTTTTAGTTGGTGTTGTGCTGTTATTGCCATTTATTCAAAGAATAAAACTTTGTTTTGTATAGAGCTAACCAAAGCTGTTATCCTTCTCTCATCAACAGTATTGTTAATTTGGAAATTCGGTGCTGGGAAACTAAAAGTCTGTGACCAACGACCATTCCTCCACATTCTGAAACCATCCAAGTGCATTAAAAGAGAAAAAATTGAGCAAGGGCAGGCACACACTATGTACTCAAATATTTTTGCAACCCCTCAATCCTTTCTTTAAAACAAAAATACACTTTACTCTGAGCAGGTATTTTCTCTATATAATTTAGTAGCAATAATATTAAATCAGGAACGCACACATACTCCCATATGCCAAGAATAGCTTTTCCGTGAATTTTACGTTATTTGAGGGAAACTGTCTCAGAAGTCAGAGATAACTGTTAAGCATACTTGGAAATCAATTTTGTAAAAAGTTTTCAGAGTAAATGCTTTTGAGATTCTTGTTTTGTGATCTTGTAGTTAGTGTGCTAAGCAGAAGACACCTAAGTTTATCACAATCTATGCAATGACATTTATCCTGGCAAATGAGTAGCAAACAGGAAAGGTATATTCACATTTTTATTTTTATAATCATCACCAGATTGAGAATTGAGTCTTTCATTTGTTAAATTACCCAGATTATTAAAAACCAAGTTACTTATCTTTATTCAAGTAATAAAGCTTTTTTGAGAACCTGATAAAAACTAGGGACCAGCATTTATCTCTAGGAAAAAGTACATCTCTCCATGACTTGGAAGAAAGCTAACCCTTTGAAATCCATCCTATGTTTGTGGTAGGAAGTATGAGGCCCGAATTTTAGCAAGTATTAGTGCCGCCTTTCCCCCGGCCATGTCAGTCGCCTCCACGTCGTAGAGAATGAGTGACCCATTAGTGGTTCCTGACGTTGCTCACAGTACAGTCAAGTGCACACACCTCCAAAGCTAAAATCTCCCCAGCAGACTTCCCAAGTAATCTCCTAACAGTACAGAATTCTGCGGTGGAAAGTCCTCATCAGAACACAGCTTAGACTGGCAACGTCCTCTATAAATTTATCCTGGGTGGATTAACACATGCGTTGTGCTCTTATTACTCAAAATAATTACCACTTTTAAGGGCATTATTGCACTGGGAGCACTACAACACATTGTCTACATTTTTATGTCACTAACCACCAGAATATTCCCTATATTGCAAGGCTTCTCTCTCTTTATAGCTGCTTAAATGCCTTCATTAAAGTCACATGGTTCAGCGGTTACTCCGAGCAGCGGATTCAAATGGCCATCTGGAGGATTCAGAAGCCAAATAGCATTTCAGAAAACTCAAAGCTGCTCTGAAGCTGATCTGGTGTCATAACCATACAGAGGGTCAGTGTTGTTGACACTGTGACCACGGGTGAGGATTTGACAGCTAGGGTTTGCCAGCTGGCATGTCTCTTCCGGGGCCAACTTGCCGCTACAGCTAATCCCAGCAAATGTATGTACAGGGGAGTGTCTCCTGTGTTAGATACATGTTCTGCTCTCCAGTGCATGTGAGGCTGTGGTGGAAACTGATCAGAGCACCAAACTGCAATGAATACCGTATTCTCTCACAGTACCTGGAGAAGTAGCTTGTATTTATTAAATTATGGAGACTTAAGGTACTTCCAAGCCTATTATTACAGAGTACCTTTAGAGACTGGTAATAATCAACACCACATAACATCGTGGGGCTTCAACAACGGTCGACTCAAACCCATGGCCATCTTGTATCTTCTCAACCACAGCTCACTCTTGCTTATCCTCAAATCATTTAAAAATTCTCAGTTATATGATGCTGAGACACAGATGCTCATAGAATTTTACCCATAAATAAGGGACTTAGTGAAGTCCATCCTGGGCAGTAGCTATGGCTACCGTTTGTTTCTTTGCCAGAGCCCTGGAGATAATTATTCCATAAACAATTATCTATACAATAAGCAATGCTGCAGTTGAACAAAACAGAAAACAGAAGCTACTCATGAGTGATACCAAAAATCTACCAACTCTCCACAGCTTAAAAGTAACATTTTTTAAAATCCTGTGTGAATTGTGGAAAATGCATTGCTGTTTCCCGTCTTCAAGTTAACAAAGCCGTTCTGTGTAGGACTGTTTCAAGGCTTGTATGAAATATCTGAAAAAAAAACCCTAACCAACTAAAAGGAATTTTTGCCTATCACCCCAAAATTATATTGCCTTTGACTTAAACATTAACACCTAGACGTCTTACCTCTAATCTTATTGACCTACTTTCTTATTCTACATTTGAGATTTTGAAAGCTTAGTACAGAGAGAGTATAGTACCCTAAGAAATATGAAGCATGAAAAATGACAGCCTTGGTGTTGCAGCCACATATGGCACTTCGTTGTCTCCAGCTGTTCTTTGGGTACTAAGCTTCAAAGATGCTTTAGACCTCTCTGGGGCCCCTAAGCCCTGTCCTTGTTATCTCAGCTAAATAAAACTGGGTCCTAATGAACACTGCGATTTCTCCTGTACCGGAGGTACCTACACACTTCCTAACTCTGCAGTCATCACCGCAAGTATGGCAGGATATGTTCCTCAAAAAATCCTGGCAAGAGCAACAAACTCTGATTTAAATATGAATGTTATACAACAAGCTTTCTGATGAGAAATATATTTACAGGATCACATTTACTTTCATAATATTTCTAAGGCTTGGCTTGCTGAGACAGACTTCTCCAGAGAGAAGTTGTTTTTGTAATAATTTTAGAAAAAGTGAGAAAGATCTTACACAAGGTGAGAGATAGTTCAGTGGAAACAGATTCCAAAAAAGACAGATTATACTTAACACTCTAACTTTAAAAGACGGGAAATTCTACCTAGTGTTTTAAAACGAACACACCCTGTTGATCATTTGCTGTATGCTTTCAATGTTTAAAATTAGGCACTTAAAAAATTTAGGCATTAATCTGATATGTCTCAGTGAGCACTTCAAAGTGAGCCGTCCTGATTAGACACCAAGGCCCTCAGAATCCACTGTGCTTTGTGCGTTAAGGCCCAGTAGAGAGCAAATCAAGACATGAAGCAGAGCGGAAGGACTCAGAGGGTACAGCTAAAAGGTTTCCTGAAAAAAAAAACACAAGAAATACACCAAGAAAGCAAGTACAAATACCCCTGGAAGAACCCGTAAGAGCTAGGGTGATTATGTAACCAGGCTGATGGAACTGGCATTGCACACATCAGATTCACACACTTTCAACACTGCTTCAGCCATCTGAAATCAGAGATGAGGACAGCAGCAGCTAAGTGTAAAAGATCTGAATGAAAGATTTAAAAAGTGCACATCCCACAAACTATTAGGACTTCAAACTGAAAATACCCTGAGTTTATTTTTTTAAACTAAGATAAAAAAGTGACAAATTTAGAGAATAAACAAACTTTATTTTATAATGGTATTACAGAAAGCAAAATATCATTTAATACAACTTAAAGCAGCTATAAATCTAACCTGGCATCATAACTATACAAAGGGCCCATAGCAAAGGAAAGAAGCGTTCAATAGTTAATAAGTCCCTATCAGGTCTCTGGTGTCACCTTCAAATGGCTGCTTTCTATGACCGTCGGAAAACGACAACCCCTACACATCTTCCCAGTGTCCTCAAACATGTGTGAATCATCAAACTATCTGAAAGACAGATCACCTGCTCAATACAAAAGGTCAGTTTACGGGAAGACAAGAAAGTTGAATATAAAGCACGTGTTCTTCGCAAGTGTTCAAAGAATGACAAGTACTGAAACTGGGACATGTTAAGAAAGAGCACTAAGGTTTTAAGCTGCCGGAATATTTTAGTAGAAGGGAAGACATGGTTTTCTCTTCCTCCCCCCTCCTGTTTCTGGAATGCTGCTGAAGAGCATGTGTCTGAGAAGCATTGGCACTGGGTTTCTAAACACAGTGCATGGTCCGCGGACTTCTTCATAATTCTCTAGTCCAGAGAGGCTTTCTGCTCAAGGCAAAAAGTCACAGGACTGGAAAGTCAAAAGGGCTCCATATAAAAAATATTCCCAATGAAGTTCTTAAACATTAGAAAAATTTTGTGATGTAAGAATTGCTTTTAATCTGTATTAACATGTTCTCATAGAGTATATATGTACTGCAATCAGAAAACCCTGTGAATATCGACTGCAGGAATTCAACGGGAAGAATTTGGAAGAAGGAAAGTCACTGTCTTAAATTAGTCACGGAGTTTCCTTTCCGCATAACAGCACCCGTTCCCGTGAACAGCACCTCACCAGCTTCTGCAGGCTATGTTCACCATCATTGGATCAAAATGAATCAGGAAAAGCAGGTAGTTGCACACAAAGTAAACAGGAAACAAAAACAAAACTCCCTAATGTAAAACAAAAGAACCCAAAATATTTAGAAGTGGTTATACAACAAAATAATATATTAAAATACAGGGGAGCAGTATAGACCAGAGCTGTTAAGGGAAGGTTTGGTGTTGGCATTTTAAGTCTTCAGGCATCTGGTCGTTGTTACCAGTTGTAGTAGAAATTCGCTGGAGTAGTGGTGTGGCTTTAAGACTTGGAATGATCAGAATTCTTCAGGTTCACAAAACTGAATGTTGCTTTAAAAATGAATTTCTAGGAGGAAAAAAATAAAAAGAGAGGTAAGTCTTAAGTATTCCAAAGACAGAGGTTTAGGGAAAAAAAGTAGTACTCATCACTTTCTAAATCAAGTAATCAACAGTGACTCTCTGCTGAGTTCTACAGTCAATGATGTGTTTACCAGAAGACATGGGTGAGTGCCTGCTCTACCCTGGAGGCATTATTTGGAGAATTGAGAAGCAGACTAGAAACAACTGCCAAATAAGAACAGACCAAAAAAGAATTAATTATAAAACAGAGTTAACTCATACTGAAAAATGAACAGTTAATTTAAAGCCCTGTTTTTTTCTTTTAATTTATACAATTAAAGAAATTCACCACTTCATTAACCCCAAAGAATATTCTAGAATCATAAGTGTGCAGACAGTGACAGAATATGAAAATATGCCTGGTCAGCCGGCTCAGTATTAACAAGTAAGACTATATATAAATGCATGGATAGGTTCTAACGTAATATAAAGATGTTTCAGGTGTAAAAGGTTTTCTCCCTGCTTGTTTTTATAATGAAAGCTAAATGAAAAAAAAAAATAGTGTGCTTCGGGTGCAAAGAACAGAATGAGGAAAGAGGTACAAAAATGGAAAAGTGTATGAAATTAAGAAGGGTGTACAGATGCATAGGACTGAAGGGAGGAAAAGCATAGAGCAGAAATGGACATTACTGAAGCTGTGTTGGTACAGTGAGTAATGGAAGGGAAGGTAAAAGTTAGTTAGGTTTACTCTTTAATACCAGACAGAAAAGTATGAACTTGATCTAAAAGACAAAGAAGAATGTATTCGGAAAGAGCATTCGGTGAAAAAGACCTAATGTCCACCTACTGCAATGACCCAAGGCAAAGTGTGAGAAGCAGCAGGCAAGTAAGAGAGCCCATGGGGCGTCAGCTCATGTCAGGTGAACAAGCCCAGGAGACCAGGGGGATTTGATTCTTTTGGTTTTGAGGAAGGTTTGACATGGCTTCATTTGTTTTGTTTTTAAAAGCAGGCAGCATGTTGAGTGTGATGAAGAGGATCAAGATGGAGAGGAGTGAGACAAGACACCAGTCAGGAGGGTGCTGCAGCAGGCCAGGTTGAGGAAGAGGACAAATGCTAAGTCTGACAGGAATGAGGATGAATGCTAAGTCTGACAGGAATGAAGCCTCAGACTTGAGTGGCTGTTACAGAGGTCAGGTGGAAGAGAGGACTTGGAAAGGTATCACAGAAGGAGAAGAATCAGAGAATGGTGACTGAGAAGGAGTTCCAGAGAGTACTATCAGGTTTTGCATCTGGGACTTCAAAAGGGGAGAATGACAGGTAGGCTTGAGTTGAGAGGTGTGGGGTGGGTTCCTGAGGACCAGGGATGCTCATTTGCAAGTCAGCATGAAGAGGTATGTGAAGCCAACACATGGAGTTAGCCCCATGTGAGTATAAGAAAAATCAAAGACATGAGTAAATAGGTAGAAGAAAGGATGAAAATAGGAGTGGACAGAGAGCAGTTTAAAAAAAAAAAAAAAAAAAAAAGAATGCTAGAATATTCCAGAAAGACAAAAGGTGCTAGGAAGGCAATTCTGTCACTTTCTACTTCAGTTGGGGTGGACATTCTGGCTAATGGTACAAGACTGCAGAGGACAGTGGATGGTGGTATAATTATGTCTTTTCCAAGAGACACGGGCAGGAAAGTCAATTTGAATGTGAATCCTTTGAGATGGTTATAATTAAATCTTGTTTTAAAGGAATAACTCCCCATTATTTAGATTTAGCCCATGTATTATTATAGCCTCTTGATTATTCAGGACAGATTGATTAATCAAATTCATTGTTTCCCACCCTGTTGTCTGCTTTAGGCTATTTCATTAGTCATTAGTACTTCTGCTTGATTTGAAGCAGCGAGGGGGGAAAAAAAAATCAATGGAGAAAGCACCGAGTATTCTAATTTTAGATTAGTAATTATGAAAAGCCATGTGGAGGATGGTGAAGCAGTGGATAAAACTATCACCCAAATTAGATTTGAGAGTTATCTAATGACCTTCAGTCACGATTTGTTATTGTTCTTTGAGAGCAAGTAGCTCTGTTTTCTTTGCTTAGTGAATACGTAACATTTGCTGAACTGACATTTTGTCCTCTCTGTATCTCCATATGTATGTATGTATGCATGTCTGAGTGTATTACACGTGTGCACGCACATGTATGTATGTATGTTATATATGAACCCCTGACATCAGCAGTGCCTGGAAACCTACAGAAAATATGAGGGTCAGCATTCTAGTTTCTATTTCCTCTAGCGTCCATGCCACTTTATTTCACTGAATCTGTTCCACCAAAATATAAACTTCAATTTGTAAAAGAAAGCTAAAATTAAATTTGTCTCAACGTTATTAGTATAAACAGGAGTCTAAGAGTATGTAGGAATGGAATGAAAGAAATCTTGATTTCAAAGAGCCTTAACAGTTACTGAAATACATACAGACAAAAGGACACGTCTACCCATAAACACAAATATCATTTACTTTCATTTATTTGCAATCAAACCACTAGAAAGTGAAATAAACAGCTTTTTTCCTGGTAATAAATATTACAAAGGACAACCTTAACATGCTCTTAGGATTGTAAACAGCTTTCAGAATTAACAAAAATATTACATTTATTGTAATTTTAATGTTAAACGCTTTTACCCCCTCATTCTTTAAATAGGAGTACATCAAATGTAAGTCTGAGTTCGATATTAAATATTTCAAAACTTTCCAGTTTTCTCTTGGTCTGGAGGAATAGGGAACAATTTTTTGTAGTTTTTTATTTACACATCTCCTCACTTTTTTTGACTGCTCTTGCACTTAAATACATAAAGAAATGTGTTCCCGAGTAGCAAATATCTCCCTATTGAGTGGGAAGAAGAAAATATCCTATGGCTGAAATCACTAAGGACACTGACACTCAAGCATCAGACATTTACATTTTTCTGCATGTATCGGTGAGAGAAAACAAAAACAAAAAAAAACAACAATATTTGGCCATTTTTAACAGACTACATTTGGAACCAAATGATTTCTCACATATTAAACTGAAAAGGAGGTTCTGATTCCGATTCTAAACACTCTCCTCTTTTTTAAAGCTTTAATTTTACCTCATATTCATATAAATCTGGACATCTTTAAATTGACAGGCATTAATTCAACCTGCTCCTACTTTTTACAATGTAATGTTCACCTTGCGTTTGGAGGAGATGGTGGCTATCAAGCATATGTGCTGCATTTTCTTCATGTATTACAAGTTTGGGCAACACAACGAAACTCACTGTTTGCATCTTCATTTCCAGCCTTGTCTATACAATATCAGTGAACATTTCTAACAACTAAAGTCACATCCCTCGTGTGTGTCCCCCTCTTTCGGCCAATGTGAGAACAGGTCATTGTGGCTACTTCCTCTAATGAAAGGCCTAATTCTATACCCAAGTTCTTCAAAGACACATGATACTAGTTGCCTGTCTTGCTTTAAATTCAGAGCATTTTAAAATTCATCTTTCTCATGTGCTTGAGAAATGGGAATTCAGCACAGAGATCCTATACTTTCTCTGAAAAGCATAATCTCAGCATTTCCAAAGACATAGTGGCTCTCCTTGAGTCACTGCATTCTTTACCACTATGCACTTGCATGAAATAGAAACCATTTTCACTGAAAGATGTTCTTTATGAAACACGAAGAAACGAATTATCCTATATCTCAATTCTTGATTTAATATTAATAAACCATTAAAAACTATTCAATGTACAGTGAATATCAATAGATACATTTTTATTTATAATATGATACATTTCAATAATGTCATTCATATAAGCAAAGTCTTGAAACCATTGAGTTTGAGAACTCATCTCAAATCTGCTATACTTAACCTATTTCAGTTTCCTTTTCTAACAGATATTTGTATCTGCTAGATATAGAGGGGAAAATTAAATCAAGACTCTTCAGTCAAATGAAACTATCTTTTCTACAAATTATTCAGAAAGGTGGTTTTGCTTCTTCTGGTTTGCCTACAGTCATGCTTCTCGGCACCACTCTCTTTTTTTACAAGGCCCACATGTGGGCACTTTAAAACACTTGTCTCATATTTAGGTCTTTCAGGATAAGGCTGGGGCCCTGATTCTGTCTCCTTGGAATGACGACTATGTTATGCCCAATAACATACGTGTTTACGTGTTAACACAATTCCAGTGCAAAGACAAAAATTCACTTCAAAGTTTGCTAGAATCATGTCAGTTAAGTATTTTTGCTTTTAGGAAAGAAAATTTTGAGAAGTTTTCCTCAAATTTCCATTTTTTTAAGTCTTATCTTTTGACTTTCACATGCTATAGATGCCTCTCCTTGCAAGAAAGTTTTAGGAAAAGCATCACTCTTTCCTTCTACACTGCCTTTGGTCAAACCTCACTATTTGCTTTTAAGCCAGTTATACTCCTATATCTTTGAGAAAAGGGTGAGTGAGCTGTCAGGTGTCTCATCAAGTTAATAAATGGGTTTTCTTTAAAGCTTACAGTAATTTTTCTGTTAGGATCTTTACGCTTGACACATTCAAGTCACTACTCAAAGACTTACTACACAGAGCAATTTCAACATAGCCTGTCAAATGAAAACATCAATTTTACCTCATTTTTCAACATGACTGTTTTATAAAATATGGTTTTACACGTTCACTTGGCTTTATCTCAAAGCTGCAACCTCAAAGACAATTTGTACAAAATGAATGTGTCTAAAATGAATTGTGTTTCAAGAACACAGATAGGAATTTGTTATTTGAAAGAGTCCCATGGTCAGTTTTTCTGCACAATAACTGTAGTGAAGATTCAGAATGACTGAGGTGGAGTCTGGCTCAGCTACCAACTGTGTGACTTGAGTAAGAGACTTAAGCTTTCTAGAGCTTGGTATCCTCCTCTGTATCAGAGATGAACATAAGAATTGAGAGCATAAGTGAAAAAGTTCTCAAAGCGCAGAGTATAAACTCCATAGGTATTAGGCAATATTTTATAAATTTCAGATAAGATATTTCACTTGCAGTTTTGCTTGGACTTCATGTCCTGCTCTTAATTCAGTCCTGCTCTTAAAGACTGGTGTCCAGTTCAGTTTTCCCATTAGTCACTGCCTGAACCAGTAAAATTATATTCTTAGGAGACACTTCATCTAATCTAGCATCCTTTCTATTCATTTTCTATACTACTGATGAGTTAATCTGACTACTGCAGTGCTGAAAATGCCTTTCCATATTCAAATATCCTATGTAGATGGTCTACAGAGCAAAGTCTAAAGTAAGGGACTAACAGAATGGGTTACCCTCTGCGATTTGTCTTTTCAGAAACTTTGCAGTTCCACTGGGAACTCAACACAGCCACAATGTAGGATCTGCCCAACCTGTTATCCATTTTATTGTTCTTCTACAAGCTTTTTCCTCTCTGCCAATTTCTATTTGCTGAAATTCTCCCCAGTGGTCTAAACAGACCAGCTTTTTCCTGCCTCGCTTTTGATGAGATCATCCCTGATCAGCCAAGCAGAAGCATCTCCCATCAATTTTCAAAGTCCTTCATATTCAGGCTTCTCTTAAGAGTATTTTACTCTATTTGTGTACATGACCTTATGCCTTTATCTCTTTTCACACCTATCATATTAGGCTCACAAAATACATTGATGAATTCATGAATGGAAGTAACAGGACTAATCTGCTAGTCAAGACTGAAGAAGAGAGGCTTGAAGAGGGAAAAAGACAAGCAGATTTGCATTATTTCTCAAGGAATAAAGCATTTCTGCCTGTCTTCACTGTTAGTTTCATTTTGCTATTTAAGAGAACATTTTTCAGGTTCATCTTTCTGTTCCCTTTTGTTGAGTAACTGTGTATCATCTTAGGAGGATTCTTCTTAAAAAGCTGGTTTTCCCAGATCTCTGAAGCTTTGACAAAGATTTCTAAGAGTAGTTAGTTTTGGTCCTCAGGCTAGAGTAAGGTCTTTCGGTTCACGCTGCTAGATTCAAATCTTGTAAGAACTTGATATGAAAAGATTTGACAAAATTGTAAAGCTTTTAAAGAATGTACTACTGTAAGGTTACACTCAGTATATTGTCTTCTATTTAAGCTTTTGTCAATTTGAGTTTTGTAAGTAGAAACGAGAAAACATTTCTCTGGCATCCATAAAAGTTGTGCTTAAAAAAACAGTAACAAAACCCTTATCTTTTAAATAAACATCTCTGAGGTACATATGAAAAGAACTCACTAAGTTTGTTTTCCTTAAATAGGATGGTTAGTAGGAATCAAAAAAATTTAAGAGATCCAACTCTCTCTTACATTTTGTTTTTTTTTCATATACCTTTCGAAGTCTGGTATATTGTTTTATACTTGGAGCACATTTCAGTTTGGAATTGTACAACACGGGCACTGGTCTGGATCCCCACTTGCTCTAATGCTAACAAAACTATTTTGATGCTGGTGACATGGAGAGCTCCTTCCTCATCTAAGAGCTGATGTTGTCACTTGGCTTCAGCACTGCAATCGTGAGAGGGAGCAAGCTCACTGTTAATAGAGCTTCTGCTGTTTCTAACACTACTGTGAGTTTTCCCATTGCAAGCATGAATAGTCTAAATTCTGAAAATACTTTGGGACAACAAAATACAAAATTCTGAGTATGACTTACATGCCTCCATTTGCTAATTTTGTCTTGCCCTTTGCCTACCCTTTGGGGCCTTTTTCTTTTGCCCAACAGAGGAAGGGAAAAAAGGAAACACTCATATTTATTTTAGCAGCATTTGCATGGGTTACAAATCCAAGTCCTTGGGTTTTACATGGCCCACACCCCAGCTGCTGACTTAGTGCCTGAGCCTCCAGCATGAGCTCTGGGCCCACTTTTCATCCTCAAAAATAATGAAAATAGGCAGCATCTGTGACTAAGTGGCTAATAACCCTAACAGAGCCCTAAGAGATAAAAGGTAATAAACACCCTGCATAGGAAAATGGGCAAAGGACATACACTGGAATTCAAGAAAATGCAAATTGTATGCCTACACACACACACACACTATATACACACACTGTGTGTGTATGTATGCCTTTTGACCTTACCAGCAATGAAAAAAAGACAGCTAAAAAATGTTCTTCCCTCACAAAAAAGTTGAGGAACAAATGCACTTTTTTCATCAGATTGGCAAAGAATTTTAAGTGTCTTATACCTTTAGCATTGGCAAGGGGGTGGGGCAACCGGGATGCTCAGAAGCTGAGAGGGAGTCTAACTGTAGCGCCCTTAGGGCAGTTTGGAAATGGGTCAAAAACCTTTGGTGTGGCCAGCTCTACCTTTTAAAAATATTTGCCTGAAAGAAACAATGAAATTAATGCACAAAAACGTACGCACAAAGTGTAATCTTTGCAACTGTGTGTTTAATTGCGAAAAAAATGTCCAAATAAGGGTCAAATAAACTATCAAGCATCTGTTTCAATAGTTGAAAATGATAGCAATGACAGGAACGTAATCTCCACCACACTGTTAAGTGGAGAAAAAAGCAGGGTATTTAATCGAAACAATGAACTAGCCCACATAAACAGTGGTGTAAGTAAGTGTGTGTTCACATACAAGCATAGATGTGAAAAGAAATTATCTCTAGGAACAGAGGAACTGTGGGTAATTTACATTTTCTATTGTTGTTCCTTTTTAAAAATTATAGCCTCCTCTGTTATTACTAGAAAAAAAGCATGCACATCCTGGTGGAGCAGTGGTTAGGTCAATCACCTCCAAAGGAGCAAGCCACATCTCCCTGGGTTCAAGTCTCAGGTCCAGGAGAAAGCAACCAGTCTGAACAACTAAATAAAATAAAAGAAGAGATTCTTCCTCCTGTTCTCTCTTCCTGCCTGTCTGCTTACTCGCCTTCATCCCCATCTGTAGCTTTCCTTAAAAAAAAGAAAGAAAAAAGTAATAAAAAGTTTGATGTGCAAAAACAAGTCAATAATAATTCACGTCCTAGAGCACACCCTGGAGAATTCGTGATTACCTGAGCTAATGTGTGCACATCGGAAGTGACATCTAGCACTTCCTTTCTCGGGTAAGTCAGATACATTGAACCTGACCCACTGATATTACCTGCTAGATTTATATGTGTTAAAGTAGGCATTCCACAGCTTTCCAGAGTGAAAAGTGGTTGTGCCTAAAACTCACTGAACCCAAAGTGGCTTTTTATTTCTATGTAAAAGTCTTCATTTTAGGTTTGATCCATCTAGTATCAAAGACTAAGCTATAAAAGAATGCTAATTTTAGGTATGAGATGAACACAACTAGGCAAATAGACTAAAAATAAAAAAGCGACACATTTGGTATGTCTGAAAAACTCCTGGCTCCGGCACTGAAATAGCCATCTGGAAGTCAGTAAACTGGGGTTTCTGTCAGGGCCCACATGTAAATGAGTAAGCAGCTCTTGGAGGGAGCTCTAAATTCACCCAACACGGTTCCTTTCTCCCGTCGATTCAGTTAGAGAGCTCACGCAAATCTCCTGCTTGGCCTTGGAGTTCATTTTTAAGTCCTGAATATCAGCCTGACTTGGAAGGGCTGATTTGAACTCAGTATTATCCTACTTAGAAACTGGTGTTCATGGATGCACAAACCGAAAGCAACACCACTAACGCCAGACTTATTTATTGTGGGTTGGAGACTGGGACTCTGGGTACATCTAACAGGTTCCAAAGAAAGATGGATCACCAGGTTTTAGCAAGCAAGGCTCTGGTGGTGCTCTGAGCCCCAACGCAATGCTCTCCATCCTCTTGGATGGAAACAGACAGAAATAACAAAACCAAAAGCCCTATTACCGTGTTTTCAGCGTCTTGAAAGCACGCTCCATGAAAATTCCTATTTCCTCAACCTGTTACAGCGGTCCGTCCTTAGTATTTGACTGAAGTAGTTTTCCGAACTGAGTTTGATGGAAATGAAAAGACAATCTCTCTAAATTAGGATGGGACATCAGAGCTGGTTTCTCACAGAGCTTCAAGGTGAGTAGGAAGGAGTTCAAAGAAGAAAGGCGTTAACAGGGAGCATCTCAAGCAGGCTTGGGAGTTGTGAACCAACAATCCTGAATTGGCATAAAATCAGTGGAGGAGCTGAATTACAGGATACTTGTACAAGATGAGAGGAGAGCGATAAAGCTCCCAGGGTGACTTCTGTACCAACAATTCCAAAGAAGATGCTTCCTCAATCACTCTGCCATATTTATCACTTGATTACTCTTTCCTTTTTGAAGTTACCTTCTCCTACGGCTCTTATGGCTTTGTTCCATGTTTTCTCCCTATCCTCTGTCTCCTCCTCTTCTCTCTTCTCTACTCCCCAGGCCTCAATCCATCAGCTGACCCTGGGTAACATCACTCACAGTGAAGGGGTCAGCAGCAGATAACATGTTTAGATAACTTCAAAATCAACCATCTCCTGCTCCAAAGTCTGTTTTGTTCTTTTACAAAGCTCCTAATTCCTAGACCTCTCTACGTGGACATCTCATATATATCACTCTTATCTTTAGGGTAGACATTTTTTACTTTTATTTGACTCTTAAGAACAAAAAAGGATTCATCACTGACTCTACATGTCACAGTAAGTTCTTAAAATTTACCTTGAAAACAAACTCATCTGTAAACCCTATGATTGTCCTCAGTTTATAGATGTAAAACTGAGACAGAATTGAGTAAACTGCCGTGTGTGTGTGTTTGTGTGTGTACGCACATGCATGCGTATGTATGCAAGACAAGGACTTAACAGATTCATTGCCAACCTCCCTCCATAATTCCCATGGCAGTTATTCTCCCCAGAGTATAGAAACGAAAAATACACCTTTGCTTTAAGACTGGCCACACTGCACATGACATTTGAAAAATGAAACATGTATTCCAGGTACCACCAGCAACTCATCTGCTCAGGCCAGAACCTGGAGGATATCTGTGATTCTCCCCAGCTACCCCATTTCCAACTCCCTAAATTCCACATCCTCATGCAGTCACCAGATTACAAACCTTTACCTCCTCACTGTCTCTCAAGCACATGAGGAGTACCCCTGCCCTCGGGTTTTCAGGATCTGACATAAGACACAGTCTTGTCAGTTGGTTTATCACGACTCCCTGCTCTTCTCATGTCCTCTCACTCTCCTATCAGTATCTGGCAACCTACGCACATCTGATTTTCCCATTCCTAGAATGTCAGGTTCACAGCTCCACTCCTGCCCAGAATGCCCCCCTCACACCTTTCTTCACTGAGCTAACTCCTATTCACCTCGAAACTCAAGTGAGAAGCCACCTTTGAAGTTTCAGTCTGATTTAGAGAGCTTGTCTTTTTGTTCCCACCACACTAGTTTCAGAACATATCATCAAAACTCTCTTTTGCTACCACAGATTTATTGCCTGTGAGTGTAGACCTGGCTTGATGTGAAATCTCCATGGTAAAACAGTAGGTGATACCTACTGGGCACTCCACACACACTTGTATAAAGAACACAAAGCGAATAAGAGGCTCTCCCCTCCATCATTTCATCCTCTGGCTGTTCGCTGCTCTCAGATGAAATGGAGGCTTTGTTACTTTTTCAGCCCACATCCAGGATGACTCTGGGAATCAGAGGCTCCTTTGAAGTTTGGGTTCAGAGAGCACATGCTGCTAACTGAAGAGTCATGAGCTCCACCTTGTGGGGCTCATTCTTCCTCGGGCCACACAGACCACACCAGCAGCCGGGACTCTCCTCCCCACTTCCCAGGACTGTTTGGGAGCACCATTCTGGTGGTGATGAGGTCATGTGTCCATTTGAGGGCTCATACATATGCACTTGGGATAAACTGGCAGGAGAGAGTAATGCATAAGAAGCAATTGAAAAAGCTCCAGAGATGAGTGAAGTACTCCCTTGGAAGGGTAGGTTTTCTCTTTACCGTCTGCATTTAACTCTTCTCTGCCTCACAGCAGGCCACCAGCCAGACGACAAAAGGCAGACTACAGTCCCTCTGCAGGTTCTTCTTTGACCAGTTTTCTGCTAGCTCCACCTCCCCCCACTTCCAAAGCTTCATATTAAAAGTTCAGAGCTACTCCAAAGAAAAGAGGTCAGCCAGGCCAGGAGGAGAGCTTTCCACGTTTGAAAAAGGGAACTGGGACAGACACGGCACAAACAGTTATTTATTCTTCTACTCCTGCTCTTCACCTCGGCCCAGCTGCTGCTGCTCTGGCGGCCTGGCAGGGCACTGGAGGAGGTGACAACAGCAGAAACACACTCCTCCCAGCCCTGACAGTCACCAGCAAAGGAAATGCTTTAATAGCTACAGTCAGCGATGGGTAGAGATGTTAAAATGACTTTGAGACATTGAGATAATGCCTATTTGCCCTTCATATTTCAACTGACACCTTGTTCCTCAAGTAACAGGTTATATTTAAATAAATATATTTATATATAATTATGTACATAACAAATAAGAAAATACATTTAGGTATAATAAATCAAGTCCCCTATTTTGTACTCTGATATCACATTATCTCCTTCAGAGCATTTTTCTAAATGCATCTAGTTTGCTTACTTTCTATGTGAATCTCCTTGTAATTTCCTTAATGAGGTTGCTTATAAAAGATGGCTTTCTGAGACAGGAAAACTTCAGACTGTGTGTGTGTGTGTGTGTGTGTGTGTGTCGCAAAAACGAAGACAACTGATAAAACTAATTCATTAAGTAACATCAATGAAGTGGGAGTATTGGCAATAACTCACAGTGCTCACTAATTTTTGTCTTATCTTTCTGATTAAGAAACAAACTGATTCAAAGAATTTAAAGAGAAATAGCCAGTATTTTACATTTATATAATTCAATTTTCTCATTAATAATATTTTTACTCTTATATAAACCCAATGAGTTGAGAAAGGTAGATAGTATCACCCCCACTCACTGGTCTCACATCACATAGTCTGAGATCTGATAAGATTAAAACAAGCCCTTAATCTTCTGAGGTCTCTCTAAAATGTTCTCGGTCCTGCATGTAACATGGCAACCAGATACTGACTGTGTTAAATTTTAAATTATTTGTAGTCAACTGTGTAGAAGACAGCATCGAGATAAAAAGTAAGGTTGCTAGATAGACGATCAATATTGAAGAGTTAATTGTATCTTCTGGTACCAGCAGCAAGATAAAGAAAAGACTTTAAGATCTCTTTTGGGTAAAAAACAAAACAAAACAAAATTTTATTGAAAGACATTAAAGAAGACCTATATAAATGGAGAGAGATATTTTACTTGTAGAAAACACTTAATATAAAGATGTCTCTTACCATACTGAATTACAAAGTGGTTGCAATTCCTTTAAAACAGCACGTTTCATCTTAGAACCTCACTGACTCTGAAACTTATATGGAACAAAACAGAGTCCATAACAGCTAACACATTTCTGAAGAAAAAGAACACAACTAGGAGTCACATCCTACCAGCTCTTAAGACTCATTTTACAGTGCAGCAATTAAGAGACTATGGCACTGGAGCCAAGATAAACATAAGGACTAAGCGGAATGACAATGCTCCAAGACTCGCCCAGCACATGTAAGAACCTTGATAAGCGACCTGCAGGTTAGAGGCAGAAGGGATGGACTCTTCAGTCAGCAGTGCTGAACACTGAAAACTTACATGAGAAACAAACCACTGTTTCGCATCACGCAGAAAAAAACAACTTCTGATGGATTAAGGATTGATATACAAAAGGCAACAATAACATTTCTGGACTGAAATTATCTTTAACACCTCAGTGTATAGAAAGAACATAAGCCATAAAGAAAAACTTGATAATTCAAGCATATTAACTGCATTAAAAACTACATTCGAAATATTAATAATAAATAACAAACCACAAATATGAAAATATCTGAGTACATAAAATTCATAAAAGATTAGTATGAGATTCCATGTGAATCGTTAAGAACAAGAAGGAACATCGTACGTCATTTCACACCTTTCGGATAAACAGACTTAAAGTCGGGGGGAGGGGGCTGTGCAATGGGTCCTCCCCCCAGCACCCTGCTATCCGTAATGGAGAAGCACTTGGCCTTGACATGGTGGAAGAGGTGTGCCTGACCAGCCATTCCAGTGGGTTATCTACTGATGGATCGATGTACAGATCGTTTTAAAAACAAGAAAGCTAAAAGCAATCTTAGCATGTGCTGTATGATAAAACCTGCTTTTTAAAACCCTTACATATAAAAGTATGAACATTTACTCATTTCATTAACAATTCTTTAGAACGACTTTTAATGGCAGTATTTTGTCATCACATGGAAGCAGAATGTCACCTAGCTGAAATGTTAACCATTTACATTATTTCCATTTTTTTGCCAGTGTCTATAAATACGTGATAACTACACTTGTAGGTAAATCTGTGTATACCTCTCTAATTATTTAAGATAAATTCCTATCAGTGATTTAAATGGTTTAAACCCACAATGAATGTGGGTAGGTTTGTCTGGGGGTTTTTTTGCTAAATTTTTTTTCTAAATTTCTGAGAAATAATACTAATTTTTATAGCAGCATGACTGTATTTTTCCTCCTGTGACCTCCCCACACGGGCTTTAATGGCAGATTTGGCAGATTTGTTAAGCAACAGTGAGGCTGAACGTGCTTCGTTCACTGCTCACTTAGTTTCTATGTGGTTTACTTGTTTAGTCTCAGTCCATTTTGCTACCTAAATGTTTACATTTCTGAACAACACACAGGGTTCTCACATACTCAAGATGTTCATCCTTTCTCTGCCAGGCATACTAAAACCTCTCATTTTGTCTTCACATTTGCTTTTTGGGGGGTTTGATTAAAGTTTAAAAGTTTCACACAGTCAAAGCAGGCTTTTCCTTTGTGGCTCATTTTCAGATACACAGTTCTTAATGTCTGTCTTTGAAAGACTTAACTCATCTCCCCTGCATGCCCTCTTCAAGGAAAACTCTTCATCTAAATGAAGGCAAAGGCACCTGCCTTAAAGGAAAATATCAATGAAGGTAACTTACACTAACGTGATTGTAAACAGCAAAATGTCATATAAACGTCAATTATTAGCAACCCTCAGTACATGGAGTCATACACACCACAGGCCAGTCAGTCAATGACGTTTCTAATGATATGCGGGCAACCTGAGTAGAGGTACTTGGGGGTAATAAAACCTGAAAAATCAAATGTGCCCTAGGAGACAGACACTGTAACACAGAAGTGCATTTCACATCCCTCGGCAGGCTGAGGAATAGAGAACCATCATGAGAAAGGACCCGTATGGAGCAAACTCTCCTACCTTCCTTACTCGTCCCCTTCCTCCAACTCGGTCTCTTTGTGCACCACCACTCTTGTCACCGACATATCGGGGTGCTGCTCTCTGGCTTCCCGGATGGCCTGGGCCAGCGCCTGTCAGGTCAAGAGAACACTGTGAGCTGAGGAAGAGCCCCCTCTTCTGGGTGTAAGGACCACCCGGGGTTCTGTCTCAAACCAAGGGGGTTCATTTCACTTGAAGAAACAGGAAGTCCTGAAATGGCTTATTGTACATTTTCGAGAATGCTTCTTATCTTCCCAAACTTCCCACTTCTCCAGTCCATTTTCAAATGATACAAGTAGAAGGAAGTTGGGTCTGAATTCCAGCCTTTCACTGAACAGTAAGATTGAGAGAAAACAGATCTCCTCTGACCTGTAACCTGAAAACTAAGGCTAAGGTTGTAAAGGTCATTTTAAGGTTTACTGAATAGACGGAAGGAATGATGGAAGGCCTACAGCATAAAATCTGCTCTATATATTCAAATGATGCCTGCTCTGACCTAACTGTCTGAAAGCCCAAGGCACAGGACCAGGCCTTGCTCACCTCTGCTCTCACAGGACCACAGCAGTTATTCAAAGTGCATGGTCAGCCCCACGTCTGTGACTCTCAACAGTCTCCACTATGAAACCAGTGACAAAGAGGATCTTTAAAGGAATTTTAGTTGCTGACCTTATGAGTGCTTTAGCGCATATTTTTTATTTAATAAGATAAACACAAGCCAAGATTTCAGGCAAACAATGAACAAGAGATTTCCCTTCATCTCGAAATTTTATTACAAATCTACTGAATAGACTGGGATATGCGGAGTAAGAGAAACGATCCAAAATAATGAATGAACAACAAAAGTTAGGATTCTGACTCTTGATCAAGGTTTGCCCAATTTCATTTTATCGGGAAAGATTAAAATTTGAAAGCTGACATGGATAAATTTTGGAATATGTTAAGGCAAAACAAATTTTCATTAAGTCAGAAGTTTTATTCTTTAACTATGAAAAAATTGATGGAAGATATATTATGTTATTAATGAACCTCTTTTTACTCAAAGTGGTTTCCTTAAAAGAAAAACAAATCCTCACCTATAGTTCTGAATAAACTTGCAAAATAGGTTAAAAGAATTAGGTGCAATGTTTGTTGAACTAAAATATTGCAAGAAAAATATCTATCAATTTCTAGAGCACAGAACAATTAAAAACTGAATCAAAATGATGACACAAAACCAGTAAAGCTAAAGAACAGAGACACTAATCTTTAGATTACAAAACACAGGCTCCTATTTCAGAGTGGAAAGCACTGAAAGCACAAAGGCTAACGGATCTTTCCCAAGGCTCTCCTGCCAGTGGGCTGTGGGGCAGCGGCAGGGCCCTCTGCCTGCTTCATGGCCTGCTCCGTGGACCGGGCTGTGAGAAAACATTTCTCTTTGTTTTATCTGAAAGTAGTCTGTGCACAAGCGTTGTGACAAAGTAGTTTCCTAATTTTATAGGAAAGGTTCTATTTTTCAGAGGCAGAACAATTTTAAAAAGATCTTGGGGAGAAATTAAAAAAAAAAAAAAAAGCCATTGGCCAACACTCAAAATACATGGATTGTTGGAGAACACTAAATCTCATACAGAAACTATGTGTTTGGAAAAAAGCAGTGCTTTTTTTAACAGGTTGTTCTGTCACCTGCTAAGGGGACAAATGTATTTCTAGCTTGCAGTATCATTATGTCAGCTGAAATGTTACAGAACAAAACGCTAAGCTTCATCCCACAAATCAAATGGAAAGCTACAAAGGAAGAAATCATTTTTACAAACATTTAAATGTCCACTAAGTAACACACTTTGGCAACTCATCTGTGTCAGGACAAGAGAGAACCCAGGGGATCAGCCTCCAATTTGAGCAGTGGGACGAGTGTCTGTCACCTGGGGGAGGTGAGAGGGCATAGATAGGGGCAAAGAGCAGGATCTTATCTCAGAGGAGGTCAGCGAGTGCTCCCTGTAGGAAGGGTAATAAGCACAGCCCAGGAACTCTAAAATGCTGTGCGCATGTGTTCCTAGAGGAGGAGACTGGAACGATCAAAACTGTCTCTGGCTGATGGGAGACAAATGCATCGACAATTTATTTGATACTTTGAGTGTTTGCTCATTACAAAGACCTGCCCACATTAAACCAGTGCAATTGTTAAAAAGGAAATATAAACGATGCCCCAGGGATGGTAGCGCATGTGAAATATGCTTTAATTAGCAGAAAAGTGGGAACAACTGAAAACTGCTATAATCATCTTCAAACACACTGGAAATCAGTTTGTCACTAGCTCCTTTCGTTCCGTAATGTCACTGCATGGAATTTAATACTGTAAAATGTTCAAATGTTAACCGATTATGGAAACACTAAAGATTGTGAGAAAACTATCACCTCACACTGCCAGCTGAGAAGGTCTCTTATTAGAAAGAAATACACTCTGACGACAGCTGTTGTGTCGTTTAGAGATCCCTGGGACGGAGCTGAGCATGTCGTTGAGTACAGATGGAGGACCGACACAACACGCTGCTATGAAAGCACAGTTCTCTAATTTCAACAACAGAAACACTCCTTTTCTTCTATCTTCCACTATTAAGCTTCTTATAATGCAGGCGAGGAACTGAAAAAGGGGTCAATGATACCAAAGTCATGACATAATCAACATCAGTGTTTGGCAGATTCTCTCCTTTAACTTTTCACTGCTGTGTTCTCTCATTTCATTATAGCCTTGTCGATAAAGGGAACTGATCAGGGGCTTCAGGGGACACACACTCCAGAAGTCACAAGGGAATTTACTCAAAAAGTTGATGCCATCTAGTAAACAAGAAGAAGTTTGAATCATGATTCTCTTCATTTGGTCCTGTCTGCCCTTGGCTTTAAAATGGGCTGAAACACCTCCTGCAAATGAGATGTGTGTCCTGGAAGCAACAGTTGTGGTGTCATTGTCAGTTTTTTTTTTTTTCTAATTTCTTAGGAATATGTGTCATTTGGGTACTTATGCTTCAGATCATTTGCTTAATATTTGTCTATCAGAAGCAGTGCTAACTAGATTTGAGTTTTCAGGTAAAAACAAGTCCACAGACAAAAGAATGCATGCAAAATAAAACCTAAGAGGAAAAAGTAATGTCTGAAAGCCTGAGAGGGCCAAGGCTACCCACTGGAGCAAGAGAGGGTAGAAGAAACTACAGCTGAGAAGACCCCAGTTTGGACTTTCAACCACACTCAAGAATGTGGGCTCCTGCCCAGTATACCAGGGGAATTCAGTAAATGCTTATGAAGCAAGAGTCCCAGAGAAAAAGAATAGGTTTGCCCCAACTTAAGGTCAGGGTAACTCAAGACTATCGCACTGAACAGAAGTAGAATAAATCCTCTTATATGCGTAGCTGGAGGCTTGATCTTCCCATAACTCGTTTTCCAGTGGGTAAACAGGCATCACTACTACAGGAATCACTACCACACTAAGTTAAAACTCAGCACAAAGCTACTATCTCTAATAGTTCTCAAAGAATTTTCAAAATACATTATGAAATATCTAAGTAAAATCATACTAAATGGATTTTTTAAAAATAGGATAATTTTCTCTTTAGGAACAGAAAGAGCCTTTCCTCTAAAATTCTCTTTCCTGAGTTCAATATTGTGTTCAAAGCGAGGTAGCTATCATTTTTTCCCTGCTCCTCAGCTGAGGTGGTCGGTTGAACATTTCCTTTTCTTCAAGTTGTAAAAGGAAAGCAGCATGGTTGCCTTTGGAGCTGAGTTAAAATCACTCAGAAAATAACAAAACAAAAATTCTCATCATCATTGGGATTGCAATCTAGCATTAAAGTTAATCTCAAAGTCTCCAGCAGTTCCATTAATTGCCTGCTTTTTAAAAGCATGAATTCTGCTCAACTTAACATTAGAAATGGAAACATGATTCTTTAAAAAATAATTCTGAATACATGTACATTTCCATTACCTTCCCCCACCCCTTAATAATCGTCACAAGGAAAATTACATTGTGGAAAATAGCCCAATTTTTCTAATGTTATTAAAAAATAAAAGTTCTCCGAAATAGGATTAAATCAAACTTGTGACTTTTCTTATATTTTGAAAACCTGTATCTTTAAACTGTCATTCTTTTTTTAATATTTCATAACTTGTCTTCTAACTAGCCCATATGAATATATTAATGGTTATAAAAATCCTCTAGGTTATTTTGACCCCAAGTGCATGTAAAATCAGTGGGAAATAAAGAGAAATTCATGTCTTATGCTGATTCAGTATTTGGAAGGCTGAAGGCACAGGTTATGTCTAAGTTGTGAAATGTTTTATGCTGTGCTTAGGAGGTAGAGTCACCCAGGAGGCAATGGAAGAAGGAGTGTGACAAAGCGATATGACACAATGACAGAAGCAAAACTTGTCTCTACCTCATCATGATCAATATCCGCATCTCCTGTGATCACAATGCGTTTCTCAATTCTTGTTTCGGAAATCCCACCTTTCACGGTCTAAAGGTCATAAGAAAGGGGGGAGGGGGGAACAGCAATTATTAACGTATGTTTTACACATAAGCAGAGGAAATATAGATAGAACATACTTAAGACTTTCTGATCATTGAAAGCAGTGCACACTGAAGAGGAAAGACTGATGTTTAAAACCGACTTTCACCTCAACAGAGAATTCTATTGTTAAAACTGTAACATTCATAGGATTTGTCAACTGAAAGTTACCTTAAACAAATTTATAAAGATTCAGGTGAGATTAGAATAGGACAGATGTCATTTAATCCATAGACAGAATTTCCAAGTGCCAATATTTGAAAAGAACAGAGGAGAGTAGAATAACTGGTTTATAAGAATTACAAAGAATTTTAACAATTTTGGCATCTGATTTGGGCTTGGAACATTGCTTGATGTTATAGTTTTGATGGCCAGATTCTTATCATATAAATCCATTGAGTGATTTTGTTCATTTGAGTTATTTAGTGCAACATTTTTTTTAAGTTGCATGTGCAGACACAGAAGATGACTGAAGTCTGTGCAAGGGAACCCAAGGGCAGGAGGAGCTCCTGGGTGAGCCACAGAGCAGAAACCCTGGTTGGGAGCAACAGCTGGAGCTGGGGGCATGATTGCGGCTGGAGCGCCTGTGGCTGTGACATTCTAAATAAAGAGCAAATACCATCCCGTCCTGACCAGCACTTACACAACCTCTAACTGATGATCAATTTACACACTGAGCACAGGTGACAGTACTGCTCTGTAAGAAACAAGGCTTATCACTGGCCTTAATCACTGGATATGCTTTCTAATGAGCAATATACAATTTGCATTTCTTAATCCCCATTTTTTGTTGTTGTTGAAAGATAGGGTGAGGAAGGCATAAGGGATACATCTAAGACCTTCAAGCCATAGCCAAACATGAGTAGGAACGATAGAAAATGCTGCAGCGAGAACGTAAGCAACGCTTGAAGGGCTCTGGAAACACGCCAGGGTTGCAGCAGACCTGCTGTGGGGCCACAATTTTCACTCTTACAACAAGTCACCAGGTGAGGCTGCTGCTGCCAGGCCAGAGACCAAGTTTGAGAATCGCCGGTCATGTGCTGTTGTTACACATTTAGAGAACGATCTGGAAAAGGCCCCTGAACAAGCATACTAGTATCTCCAATCAATGAGGGGAAACTGACATTATTTGTACAACTTGTAGAAACTGCCCAACAACAGGGCTTCCTTCACTTGCTGTAGCCAGGAGGGCTCTTTGTACTCACCTGTACTCACCTGTGCTTCCAGATCTCCATCCTGGAGCTATCTTAAGTATACACAGATATAGATACTGACACCCATAACATATTTTTTGCCCCCTTGTACTTTACGAAATGGCAATTTGCTTTAAACATATTTGTCAATGGAGCCATTTCTTGGATACTTTAAATCAAGGTATTTGTATTCCACTGGCACTATCTGTGTATTCCTTGAAACTATATAGGAACAGAGAGACAATTCACAAAGACCTAGTTTGTAATACACCACCCTTTCCCTAGGACCCCTGGGTTGTTTTACCTTGGTGATGTGTGTGGTTGTCGTTGTCGACACTGACTCAGACGTGATGGTTTGTGCAGTCAGTAACGTGCCCGAGTCACCACCAGCCCCGCCATCAATCTTTGGGTAGTTGGGGGAAAAATACAAAATAATGCTTAATTTCCATTATGTTGTAAGGAAAGACCCTCCCCCATTAATATGCAACTTGGAAAATCTAAGTGCTCGGCAGATCTGCCGGGTCCTCTGCATGTTTGCGGTGGTAACTGACTGACCAGGAGACTGGCTGGCAGAGAAACAGAGGAGTTAAAGCCCTTGGGAAGCACCCCCCACCTGGCAAGAGCCAGAAAAGGAAGAGCAACCAAAGAAGTTGAAGTTAAAAGCTACCAGGGGGTCGTGAGTATTTGGTGCTCGTTTGCAGAAGCTAGGAAAAGAAACTCCAGAACCAGAGAAGTTTCCACAGTGGCCAAAAAGTGTTGTCTGCTGTTGTTTTTTAAGCACAGGTGGGTAAAAATAAACATTTTCTCAGATGACTAAGCTACAGAACCTGACTAGGTTCGACTAAGCCTGAGTGAATTGATGATTTGCTTATCTCTGGTAGATTTTTTTTTAAATGACCTTGCTATACAGTTCTGGTGTTGTCAACATATATACGAACATATATTGCAATATGCACGCCTGCAGATGGACGCATGCTAGTGTTTACACTCCCTCCTTTATATACTTATATCAGATACAAATCATGCAAATATCTAAATAGGTTTTAACCTAGTTACTTTAATACTAGAAAAAGGAGATCTAAGCATAGCTATGGAGACATTATCTAAAGTAGCATTTCATAAATACAATAACCTTACATAAATACATTAACCTTAAAAAAATTTTTTGAGAGGGCAATAGTCCTACCATTCTCTACAATACTACTATAAAGCACTAAATTTCTCAGTCGAGAAAATAGTTACACAAAATTTTAAGCAATTCCATTTTGAAATGAGGAATACTTTCCCCCTTTTTGTTATTCTTAACATTAAATTCTTAATGCCTATTGCAAATCTTTACAGAATTAGTGTCTAAATACCTAAAATCAAACATACAAATCTGTTCACCATTTAGACACATCACATGGCATTTACGGCAAAAAGGACAACACACATCTTCAGAAAATCATCCCTTGTGAAGTGTGTGTGCGTACTGACAGGCAAGAGACTTGATTAGATCTGTCTTCAGTTGGAGGGGAGTTTGAGGTGAGAATGCCTGCATCCTACTAGTCCATAAATTAGATCAGGTTCAATGAACTGTGTAAGATAACTGCTACCCAAGCATACATAAACATTCCTGGATAGATCAAGTCAGAAGTGGCTTAAAATAAGACAAGATTGATACTGCTTATCATAAATAATTGTGTGCATACTTCCCCTGTGTAATTACTGGGCCATCAAATTGACCGTAGCTCTTCACCTCAACTGAAGAAGCATCACCAGTTAAGCTGTTGTTGAAATACAGTAATAAAGTGGGATATACAGAGCGATGTCAAAGCCAGAAACATGTGAAGTAGAAGACAGAATGGAAATAGAAACAGATTAAATAAAAAAAGAGCTCAAGTTGTCCAAGTCCAGAGCTTCTGTACCTGCGGAGACTCATATGTGATGGTTTTGGTCTCAGTTTGGACAATAGGGACTTCCTTGGTGGAGATTTCTGTCCTTTGTGAGGCATCAGAAATTGTTACCATCTCTGTTTTTACCACTGGTGGCTGGGGTGGAAAAGGAAGGGAAAAATAAATTCCAGAGATGACAAAGTAAAAGTGCTTAATGGAGCCTTCAAAAATAATTGTAAAGAATATATCCAAACATACACACATACGCAACAAAAGAAACAAGTAAAAGGCATCTAAAACAAACAAGAGACAAAAGAAAAACTTTCCTTCAAATATCAAATCATTTGTGTGTTCAGAATAAGTTAGCATAAGAGCAGCCTAACTTTTTATGTACTTCGAATTGTGATCCCGAACACCTAAAGGCGGACTATGATGTACAGTGATATATATGTATGTGCAAACGCACACGGACATGAATACGTATTTTGGCCTTGGGCAATAATAAAATTGAAAAGAAAATGAAACAATGAACTACGCGAAGTGACCTGCCTCAGTTTTTACTGCAGTTTAAAGAACCACAGGTTTGGTGAAGGCGCATGGTCTTTGGCACAGCTGGTTGGTAAATTAAGATCTGATCTTCTCCTAGGAATGCTTTTTTTGCCCTATTGACAAGGAGATTTCATTTTCAGAAGTAGTATCTTCGCATGATTGTTTTCAATTATACTTGTCTAAAACTTGCAGTGTTTTTTCTTTATTACATAAATTAAAATATTTTATCTAAAATTATACCACCAACATTGCTCTAATGCTCTGAACAACTTAAAACACTAAAAGAGGTTCCTGTTAGCACTGCAGTCTTCTGAGCATGTGTATTTAAAACAACCCCAGACTATATAATCCAACCAAAATATTGTCTTGAAATTTCTTCTTGTACTTATTTAAACAGGAACAATCATATACTACATGCAGGAAATAAAAATTCAGTGTTCAAAGACTGCTGAAAATGTCTTCTCTGAAGTGAAACAGGAAGTTTAAAAATAACATTACAGAAATCCATTTAATTATTTCACAACAAAATCACTTCAAGATTTTCTGCCCCATCAGAGAGTAAATAGAGTTAATCCCTATACTGCGAGAATTTACTGACTAAGAAACATTTGCATTGAAGTAAACCAACCCTCAGTATAACTTTAACCTCCAACTCAGGGACATGGCACATGAGGATTAAGACAATCTACAGAGGAATGTGGAAAGGTCTTTTTTTATTGAGAAAAAGGGAAAGATGCATATGCAAAGTAGATAATCCACAAAACAACTTGTGAATAATCCAGATGGACAACAGGACAGAAAGAGAAGAAAAGGATAGTTTCCTATTCAATAGTCTAGTCTGTCTGCCTCGTAGGAAAGAAAAGGCTGTGCACTACACCATCCTGTCCCTGGAATGTAAACTCTGAAATCACAGTGTTGTGTAAGAAGTTCTGTTTTCACCACTGCCAGATGCCGAGTCCAGAGCCCCAGGGTAATCAGTCTGCTGCCATTTCTAAAATTCTAAAACCGAAGAGAGGAGCCAGAAAGTCAAACCCAATCATGACAACAGCAGCACACACGCTCACACTGACCGTTTTTCAACATGACACATACAATTTTCTAATTAAACCAACACAAAAGGCATTTAGTATGAAGAAGCAGTGCAACCAAGGTCAAACGGTTGAAAACACCGAAAACATGCAAAGAAAAATTTAAACATAAGATGAGGAAAAAGGTAATGTGGCTGTTGTAGGAAAGTTCACTCTATCAGGAATCCCAGCGCAGCACAGAAGCCAGAAATCATACACGGAGGTGGCAGAAGGTCTACAAAGCAGTGCTTTCCCCTTCCTCCCATCAGAGACAAAAGTCAGAATCTCGCTGAAAAGGCTGAAGGAGAATTGGGAGGACAGGCGAAGAAAGGCAGGTGTTCACCTGAGAAATAGCTAAAGTTTAGCTCCCGATCAGACTCCCATTTACCTCTGAACAACAAATAATTTGTGGCAAAACATCAATGTCAACATGAGACACCTCTCCGTTAACTTTATGTGGCTCGTCCTCCTCTGTTTCTTCTCTCATGTCTTGCTTAATAGCGGCTTCGTTTACACTCTTCTCAGCAGGTATCTTGGGGGCAACTACATTCTCCTGGGTCACTGTTTCTACTGTGATTACACTGGCCCCTGCTTGTTTGACCGGGCTGGCTTCTGGCACTGCCTCCTCCCTCTCTACTACCTTTGCTGCTCGGCCGGCTTCCTCCTCCACCTCTTCTTCATACTCCTCCTGCTCTTCCCTGATGGTGCCCTCGGTCGCACGGTGGTGGGGCCGGTACTCGCCCACATCTTCCTCCTCGCTCTCACTGCTGCTGCTGCTCTCAGAAGACAGGGAGGTGGAGTCTTTCTGGGTCACAGGCTCCACCTTACGCATCTCCCCAGGACCACTCCCAGGTGAGATCTCTTTACCGTTCATTTCTTCTGTGATTACTTTTTCGTCTTTCCCAACCTCTGCCTGCTGCTTCTCCTCCACTACATTCAGAGTCTCATGTGAACTCTGTACAAAAAAGAAAATGGATGAGGGAAAACAAAAACATACAAATAAATAAAAATGCCGGAAAACAAAACGAACAGATGGCTGATTCATGTCATGGAGGGCAAACAACGATGATCGTGATGGCTGACTGAAAGGGAAGCAGGGGAAACGTGAGGGGTACAGCGTGGGGTGATGGTGTTAACATGGAGAAGGGGAGAACCTTAACAGTGTCACCGGGTCCAGCGCAAGGCCCTTCTGACTCGGGAGCACGTCTCTGCGGAACAAAAAGCAACCGAGGACACAAAATCAATAGTTTTACCTCAACACCCACCAAAACACACAACTGACAGCTACACAGACAGACAGGTAAGAACCAACAGCTACAAAACCCTCTGTTCAAGGTCACATCAAGGACAACCAAGACAAAGGCAAAAAGCTCATGAAAGGAAACAAAAACAGACAGCAACCTCCCAAAGAAATAAAATGTTTTTATTTGAGTTAGCTCTAGAAACTCTAGTACTTAGAGAGTTGAAAAGGTAGGGTAAAAATGGAATGAGGCCAAAACTGAGTGATTAATGTCTGCGTTTTAAAAAGTCTAAAACTTATTCAACCAACAGTTCTGATTTAAACTGGGACTATAAAACTAACGCTGATGATTCCTGAATTAATGAGATGATGGTGCCTTTATTTTTTGCGGGCTCCACTAAAAAAAAAAAAAAACAAAACACAAATTTTAGTTGACAAAATTGTAAGTGGTCTCAGAGTTATTAAAATAAAAATTCCTGAAAACGGTTATTAACATTCCAAATGGTGTTAGAGATTAGCAGAAAAGATATTGTGCATGAGAATGATGTCAAGAATGGTTCCAAGTATGTACTCTTAGAATTCAGATCCTCCACTAGTATCTTGGAAAACTTAGTAAATGAACTAAGTTTCACATTGAGATGCACACTCCTGCATGTATTTACTTCTTGGGAGAAAATGTACTCAAAGTAGCACAGTCCTTAAATGTTCTGTAAGTACCTGTTCACCAAATACATTAGTAGGCTATGGTGTCGATAACCAGGGTAGAAACTTTCTTACTAAGAAGTTTGTTTTTAAAGTTTACAATTTTCCCTAAATTTACTAAATAAAAATAAAGGGGGGGAGTTACTTTCTATTGATACACCTAAAGCCCAGCCAACTTTTTGACATTCTGGTGGCATGACTGTCTGAGATCTAAGAATAATTCACTTAGACACAGGAGTCCCACTTTTCAAGAAGGTACTTCCACTGAATGGAGATGGGTGCTGCATGAACCGTGTGAAGATACAAGATGCTAACTGGATTGAAAATATCCGTGTCCTGCAACAGAGAGCAGGTCTCCGGTCTATCTGCCTCAGCGACACTGACAACCATGAGCAAAGGTCCTTAAAAAACAGCACAGTTTGTCAACACAGTTTGCCTGGTAACATACTCACATACTCTTTGATCTACCTTGTTATTCTTAAAGAAATGGTGAAGGGCATACTCCATTGCTCATAATACCATGTAAATCATGTTACAAAGACAGAGAGCCAGCCTCTTAGTTTTATTAAAAATCCAGGTTTGTGATATTAAACTGGAAATCTCTGAATCTATTCTAATAAATAAGTAAATAGCTAACATTTAACTTCACCTACTTCTACATTTCTTTCTGAATAAAGATATACAATAATCAGAACATTTCTAAAGTAGACATCTCATGGTTATTGCAGGTCAGGATTACTTAAATGGGAAGATGGGTTCTGCCCAAGTTCAGGGAATCCCTTAGGGTCACTCAAAAAACAAAAATTATTTCCCTGCATATGGAAGGCATCAAATTTGTCCATATAAACATAATTTTTTTAAATAGCAAGTCCTCAGAAGATGCTTAAGAGAAATTTAGGCTTTCAGAACTTTTAATTCTGGAAAGGACACCTTTACATGGTTGAAGATTTTCTTCCCCATAACAAGAAGACTGTAAGCCTTAATAGTTTAAATGATTCTCTGAATTTAGGCAGATTGTGTTGGGCGTGGGAAGGTGTAAAAAAAGTAGGAGAAACATCCAGTCTGTATCTTTTCCTCTTGTCCAAATTTAGTCACTAGTTCTTGAATGTTTCTCCCAAGAAGAGTTAATTTCACCAATGAAAATACTGAAGGAAAGGGCTCCTGAATATTCAAAAAAAAAAAAAAATCACTGTCGTATGTGGTTTAAAAAATGGGAGAAACAAAGTAAAATGCACCTCAAGCACCTGTGAGAAGGGCCAGGAAGAAAGCGTCTCAGAAGGTGCATTACAATTCACAACAGCGCCCTCTGCTGTCCGAGTGGTGGCTGAGGTGCAGGTGGCTTGCATGCTATCACAAAAGCCCTTTTCACTAAACAAAATTGATGCTATCTCCTCTTGTAGGCTCTAGAGAGGTCAGAAAAGGAAGAGCAAAGAATTAACAATAAGCCAGAACAGGCAGCAGTGACCTATAGAAAGAAAGGGAAGGTTACACAAGAAAGAATCACAGAAAAGCATACACTGAAAGAAGTGAGGCTGCTGAGAGTCTACGGCAGGCCTAAGCTGTTGTCGTCTGAATGCCAGCCTTCCGCCTCATAGGAGAACCTGACAGCCCGAACCTGTGGGAACTAGCTAAAACTCCTTGGTTTGTCAGTGAAGTTTTGTCACAAACAACACACCCTGCACTGGCAATCACGATCTCACATGCTCCTGAGGTAGCTCCTCCGCGTGTCTCTCTATACCAAATCGCTCTTCCTGGGCCCAACACTCGTGAAGCTTACTCCTGTGTTAAAGCTCAGCAACCTGCCTCCAATGCCTTCCCTCGCGCTCTGGGGCTCATCTACTTGCCCTCTGCCTGTGCTCCACTTCATATTCCCTATTTTGTATCAGTCCATGGCTACTCCAGGTCCTATGATGTCTTCCCTTTTCCATATCACTTTAACTCTGTTAGCAGGCACTCTGGCAACAACCCACAGAAATTCCCTCAGCATTCTAATACACCATGGAATAAATAAATCCTTTTTTCCACCAAAAAGGAACGGGCAAAGAAAAAAATTCTAAATAGGAAGACAAATTTGAAGTAAAAACTCAGTGAGGAATGTGAAAACACAATTGCTTTTGTCTCTGAAGCTTAACACAAATTTAATCTTCACATGTTAGGCCTTTAAATGTAGTCTCTAACCAGACTGAAGGCATAACAGGAAAGTGGTGCCAGGAATCTCTCCCTCATGTCACAAGTGAGGGAAAATACTTCCTAATGAACCCACTGCTCAGAGATCTTAAAAATGAATGAATGATAGTTCTGGGATGCCCCTTGGGACAGTGAGCTAAGAGGGATGAAGAGCAGGGATGACGAGATGAGGAGCGTGAGGTACATAAGTGCTTGCAGGAGAGAGAAAAGTATCTGGACTAATTTAACTTAATTACAATCTCCATAATGACACCATCCCTAGGGTTCTGGTGGTTGGAGAGGTATCATTCTCAGTAAGAGATCACTGGGGAGTTTAAATAAGTGCCAAGCATTTAATTATCCAATAAAATATCTTCAAATTTTCTGTAAATGTACAGTTGATGTAATTGCTACTAAATTCATGAGTGTATTCCATACAAGTTTATCAGCGTTCTCATATATACAAGGTATTTACCTGTTGAAGGCTAAATGACTTGTCTTCCAACTTTCTCCCCTACTATCAAAATTGTTCAAACTGAAGCCATTTTCAAAGTCCAGGGTGTTTATTTTTAAACAGGAAACAACTAGATTTTTTAAATCTACAAACTCCATTTTAAAGAAATATGAAAAATGTCAAATTATTCTCTTATAATTTCTTTTTACATTTCATTAAGGATTACGCTTTAAACACAATCGAGAAACTGTAAAATCAGTAGCAAAATAAAGATGCAATAAAAAGCTTTTAAAAGATTCTGTTAAAAGTCAAAGGACTCTAGATTTAACTGCTCACATTTTTAAGTAAAAATAATGATGTGTTATTTGAGGAAAAATAAGGATGCCTGGTATGTGGTCGATATTTGTTGGGTGATTAGATGAATAGATAATGGCAAATACAACAAGTATTTTTTCCTGTATGTGCTGGAAAGGAAAATGACGAAAAAGCAGTAACTTCAAGTGCAAGTTCTCATCTTCTGAAGAATATATGTTATATTGTACATCCCTAAACCATGACATTCAAAAAGGATCATTTGAAACATTCACCAAAATCTCTGTTTCCTGCTGCAAAATGTCCAGTGATGTCTACTTTTAATTGACCAAATGATATCACTTGACTTACTTCTAGAGGATAAGTTTTCAAAACCATGTAATATTTCAAAGCATGATATTAAAGTCATCATTTCACATAGAGTGTCTAATTGGCTTTGTATTTCAGACTAGGTTTCAGAGTATACTAATATGTCATTTGGTTGAGCCTTATGACGCTACGTTTCTCAGTTATAGTGTTCTGGAAATATTTCATCTCAATTAGACCTCAAATTCCTTCAGGGTTACGTTTCATCTTCCATTTATTCTGCTCCCTCTCAGTTCACTGTGTGTTATGATGAATACTACTTTCTCTACTGATCAACAAAATCAGACTGTGTGGAAGAAAAAACATGTTTTTTCCTTGTTAACAATCACTGCTCTCATTCACATGCCCTGTAATCTATTCCTCATCCAACACTGGAAAGATCACTGCCAAACACATGGGATTACGTCCCTACCCACCTTAAAGCTCTCCCGTTGCTTCCCATCATTCCTATAAAAGCCTTCCAAGTCACAAACATGGTCTTTAAGATTCTGGCAGAATCTGAGGTCTGACCTTGACTTTTCCTAAGTTCTCTACATTTGGTCTTTCAGTTCCTTAAACTAGTTCCTGCCTTGATGTCATTGTGTTTGTTCTTCATTATACATGGAAAGCCCTTCACATCTGCCTCCTTGTCATTAAGGTCTCGACTCAAAGGCCATCTCTTCCTGATCCTAATGTACATTAAAGCAGCTCCTCCTGTCCATAAACTTCTGACGTGACACTGTATTTCATCTTAACATTTACTTCTTAGTACCCCGAATTTTAGAATTACATGTCCACTATCTCCTCTAGTAGACTCTTAACATTCTAGTCCCAGAAAGCATAATCAGTAGAAACAGAAGGAAGAATGCAAAAGCAACAGAAAACTAACTTTCTTAGTAATGCTGGCTATTTCCTATATGCAGGAGCACAGAGGGACCTGAGGTGCTCTACGGTACAGCAAAATCCCTTTTCCCATAAAAAAATCTTAAAAATGAAAATTGAAAATGTTTCCAAATGTAATTACTAAACTAGTAACCTAAATGAGAGGTAGTGCTATTCTGATACCATCACAGTGGGTACAACTGTTGTACACACTGTATTTTCACATGAAATCATGATTTCCCAACTGTCAGCCATATACATTAAAATTAGAGGTCGTTTATCGCCTGATGGGTTGATAATGTCACATTTCAAATTTCAGATAGAGTTCTTCTGCAATATGGTGCTTTTCATTCTAATGATCCTCTCAACACATGGAGAATTAACTTTTTGAAAGTTCAAAAAAATATTTCAAAAATAGTTTAGAGGTAGATACATAAGAAAAAAGGAATCTCTTATGGCCGTGGACAGAAATGAAAGGCGAGGGGGAAAAAGCAAGAGTAGGTCCAAGGACGCCAGGTGAACACCTTGTCAGCTTCCCAGGCTTTTTCTTCAATTGTCTGTGTTGCCGACATCTGAGGCTTCTCCTTCATGGACAAAATATCCTTGAAAAGATGGTTTCCTTTTCTCTATTGTTTTAAACAATAGACATAATCAACAAATAAGACAAGTACAACATATCTATAGCAACACAAACATAAAACATCGTTTGTATCAACGGAACAGAGTAGAGGGAAGCAGCACATTAAAGGGAGACAAAAATCTTAGCATGTCCGTCACTGTTTCTCCAGAAAACACAACAATCAAGCACTGACGGTTGAAACATGGACATTAATATCTTTCGAAAATCTGAAAGTAAGAATTTCTGTTGTACGCCATTTCATAAGACTCTACCACGGTGTTTTAAATACTACTATCTCTTAAAGCTGTTTTTCAGTTCGGCAATTGTTTTTGCTCATCTAGTCTGAAGGAGCTATTTTCCCTTCACGATTAGACATGTAAAGCAACCAATGGCTCTAAGAAACGGTGAATATAAATAGTACGAGTGAAATGCTTGTAAGCTGGCAACATTCAAGTCAGACTAGATGCTAGACTTCAGGAAAAAAGAGATGTAAAGAAATGGGAAAGATGAGTGTTAGAGCATTAACTTTACATACTTTTAAAAACTGCCTATTAAATATAGCATAATCACTGTCTCCTCGAGTATGACAAATGAGCTCACAGAAGTTCTTAGCTGATAACTGCGATTCTGGAGCATCAGAAAAGAATAGTTATAGATGGAATGAACAGAGAAATATTCTGAGAGAAATATTCCAAAGGCAGTGTTTATATCGATGGTGGGAAGAAATACGTCACGAAAAGAGAGTGTGGAGAGATGCTACGGTTGAAAATGTTTTGAAAATACCAGTCTACATTTCATTACTAGGAAGTTTCAGCATTTAGTGTATGATAACACAATTTCAAGAGCCCGTTGGTCTTTAAAATTAAGTTTTTAATTCATTTTTCTCACAATAATTACCTTAAATCATTTTAAATATGATTTAGATTTCTACGTCCCTTTACTTAAGTAAATTCTCTTATTTCAGAAGTATGTGAAAAGCTTGTCATACCATGTCAGTTTCTAAGTCATCCCATGTTCATTTGCTACTAATTTACTTGTGTAAAATAGTGAAATTATTCTGAAACTATTTCAAAATATTTTAAAACTCATACAATTTATCTAAGAACTAGGTCAAAATAGTATATTGTTAATAAGTATTTAGTATTTAAAAAAACTGTTAGTGATTACAAAAAATAAAACCCATACAACTATCTAAGTGAGAGCATTTTTTAACTTCCTGAGAATCAACATAATAGATTAGCAACCAAGTTTTGTTGAACAACTGGAATGAGACATATAGTCAACAAATAGCTAGTGACATACCCCTTGTGTCTGTAGGGACAGAGGTGTGATACGTCGTTTTTCCCATTCATTAGGGCGCGGCTCAGGTGTGGATTCCATAAAATTGCGCTTGAGTTCACTAATGCTAGCCTGATGTTTCAGTAAGTCCTCCTGGGCCTTATCCAGGTCCTAGCAATATGTAACACGATAAAGGAGGAAAAATCCAAAAGGGAAAAAACCCATAGGACAAAAATAAAAGCAAAACAAAACAAAAAGACAAAGCAAACTTATGATTAAAAATAACATATTAAAGCAAGAAAAAATGCCAAGTCTCAAAAGCCATAATAGCACCTATGAATAACCTGAATGAACTCATCAAAATTTGAAAATTAAGCCAATGTGTAATTTGCTTTATGTTTTATATAAGATATTTCACATTTTGAAGGGTTCTAATCTGTTTAGAATTTCTTTTACGAAAAAATTATTTCACATTACTAGAAGGAAGCTATGGAATTAATCATCAAAATGGCTAGTAACCTTTTTAATATTTGTATTTGAAATATAACCTATGACTTTGTTCCTGTAAATTTACCTTTCCGTTAGGACTACTACTAAAACTGCATTCTGTGAACATAGTAAATCAAGCAAAATAAGACAAAGGTGGACTCAGAAGTACATTTGTCTAAGGGAAAGGCCGGTCTAGGATCATGCCCCAAACCGAGATAACCAAGAATTGACTGTTTTTAGGAAACTTCAGCTGTGCTTTTTATCTTTAAGAACAAAAATAATGATTTCCAGAGGCTGCTTCTGTTTGGCCTCTCTAGAAAATAACTGAACCAGAAACAGGTTTCGTGTACTTGCCAAGGACAAACGTGGGGCCCAGCCATGCCACATACCACATGGTTCGTACACAGACAAAGATGTAAGAAAAGGAGTCGGTCGGCCTGGTAATGGTGGTATTTGGGAGATTATTTACATTGGCACTGATAAAATAAATACTGTTTGTGGAAGCAAGAGGTATAATTAGTATCCAGGAAGTGGTTTTAACTGAATTTTAAAGGCTTTCTTAGATTCTGAAAAAAACATGGGGCCACCTATGAAGGATTATAGCTTCCATCCCACTCCCAAAAGGAACAGGTCATGCATCTGACACAATTAGATAATCCGTATTCATGCACAAGCATAGTAGCTCGCCTAGGAGCTTCTATAGCCATTTGCAAAAACTCATGAAAATCTAAAAATCTTTGCAAGGCTTGGAAAAATGACTGTGGCTTGAGATCAGGCACATTTCTTGCATTTGTTCAGAGCAATGTTATATATTACACTTTAGAGCATTTTAGTAAGTTATGCAAAAATACATTTCCAACAGTTATCAAAGCTGCCAAAAGCAACCAGATTAGTCAGGTTACTGAGAATTGCAGTTCTTCACAGAATACACATTGCTGCACATGACCCTAAAAAATAGCAAGGGGAAAAATGTTCTCATGTGACACGGGGAATGTATTTTACATTCCTAACTGAGCGACTAGGTTTTCTCTTTCTTTTTTCCCCTCCTTTTATCTTTTCCCCACTTAGTTCTTTCTTTTTAATCAAAACCATGCCATTCATTAACATACTCTCAAACAGAACATTTTAAGGGGACCAGATTCCTAACTGCATGATTTAAGTGCTCCCATTCCTCAAATATTGTGGACATAGATTAATACACAAATGATTTAATGCCAGATCAAGAAATAATCTGTTCTGGTGAATGTATTAAGGAGGTGGTCACGTTACTTCAGACTCTACGCCCTGGAGATAACCCACTGGGAGAGAACAGATTTACTTGAACACCATCAAGATTAATGGATCAAATCTTTATTCACCAGACTAAACAGGACTTATCTTTCCCAGTTGTCACTTTGAGAACTCCTGGCAGAGACATTCCTCCCTAAGCCACTTTAAAAGAACAAAGTGGGACTGGTAACATGCACTCCCAAGTTGCATTTCCCCCCATGCATCTCATGCATTGTGCTTGAAGAAAGTTGCCAGCCAGCCTCTGCGTGACCTCCCATCCACAGCAGCCTGGCAGCCATCAGGACAGTTGTTTTCTTAAATTATACAAACCTCCAACATTAAATTGCTATGTCTGACATAAATATTATCCCCTTCTACTCTCAAGGAATTTTTCTGTGAAATTAAATCACACACAGGGTGGGGGGGGGAGCAAATAAACATAAGTGTATCAATCAGCAAGCACCAGAAATGACCCAGAGTTGGATAGTCTAAGACATTAAAAATTTTTTAAAATTAAAAATCTTAAGAACCTAAAGCCACAACACGCACAACTCACAAACACTGAAAATGCATCACCCCACACACAGTAATGGCAGGCAGTAGCCAGCAGGTATTTAATTTTGGAGAAAACATATCCACCTGCTCCTGCTGTCTTTCCTCTTCTTCCTTCTTCATATGAAGAGTCACACAGCAAACAGCCAGAAAGAAGGGGAATGTTAGTGGAAACAACCATCACCACAAAGAAGCTGTATTTGAATTTAAATGGTGAACCAGCATTACCAACCTTTCTTGTCTGGCTCTCAGAAAATGCAGAAATTAAGCCACTCTGGTCTTTCTTCGCCTACATGTTGTACAGATGGTGAAAACGGTCCTCTGCAAGGTGGGGTGGAGAATGGAAGCTTCGCTCCTTCTCAGCCCCTACATTATGTGCTACTTATGAATGTATTGTTTCTCCCCTCAGCAGTGAAATGTGAGAGTGTAAAAATGGCACAGGTCAATCTGTCTAAACTGGATATGTCAAAGTCAACTAGCGATGAGAGTGAAGTTTAATGATGAAGAATCTGACTTCACCTTTATATCAGGGACAAATGTTTAGCCTATTATTTAGTTATTTAACATAGATGTCTTTCTTTTGGGAGAAAATTGATTTCTTTTGCTACTTTCACGTAAAAATGGATTTTTAAAAATACCCTTTGAGATATAGCCAGTTTCTTTCATAAATTCTTAAAACAATAGATTTTCATATTGAATAGTTCTCACTATCTAATGACCTAAGAAAATGAATTTATATGTTTAAAACTAACATAAATACTAAGTATTGACAAAAGGAATGGCAAGAAAGAAAAATAGTGATTCTGATACCAAAGGAAAATAGTTTAGCCTTTACAGGAAAATGGTTTAAATTTTACAGGTTATTTCATAGCAGGAACATATATATCATATATTCTTGCTTCTTCACTAGAAAGACACTGTCAAATCTGATCTTTTAAAAAGCCTATTTTTTTAGTCATTCAAATATTTTTGAGAGGTAAGCAGGTAGCTCAGTGTCTTTTTATAAAAAGTGAGGCACGACCACTCAACACTATTCAAAAAAAAATCACCTTCCAACTCCTTGGTCATTCCCTAAAATGTCAATCTTTGGTATTGCTCAGATAACCTTTAAGTGGTTTCTCATACAATACCTAATCACAGCATTATCTTCACTTATTTTTTAAGTTTGCCCTTAATTTTGTGATTTACCCTATAAGTTGATAGTACCCAGAGGATACAAGACACGAAGTCACCAGACTAAGTTTAACAAAACAATCAAAAGCATACTGCATATGTTAGCACCGAATCAGTGGTGCACAGGAACAGCCTTATAGAGAAATAACAATCCTCAAACCAAACACCTAGCTTTTAAATAAAAGAGCACTAAGTGGCCCAAACATAGGGATACAAAGTCTAAATTTTCAAAAAGGCATTTTTCATACACATTTTTTAACAGAATAGTATCTTCCTTAAAACATACCTGACATGTGACTCCTTTATATGATTATGTGATTTAGAGATTTAAAAAAAATTCTTCCTGAAATTCATCTGGCCCCAAACGCTAGGGGACAAGGAGATTCTGAGATTAGATGTGCACTAACAGGACTAAAAATTATAGATGCATCCTCATAAATTCAAGAATGAGCATAGCTTTCTAACAAGAATAACAAGATAAGGAGTTCTAACACATGTCAATTACAGTTAGGTGCACTGTATTCTAAGTGTTATATCAGAAGTTTCATCCTAAAAGAACAGCACTAGTACTTGTCTGCAAACTAGACAGACCAATATGGATTGTTAAAGGGAACACAGGCCTGCACATCCCTTTATTTAAAAAAAGATCCAGCATGATCTAGCTATTTATAAAATAAAACATTCTATCTTTGCTATCAACTTAGAATGAATGGACCTGGTCAACAGGTATCAACAGAGGGGAAGTGCTTTCACTTATTCTCCATGCACTAACACTAAAATGTTTTATGTGTGAGAATGTGCAGATCATACTATTCTGAGGGCATTCAGTGGTGACGTGTATGCACATGTTTACACTCTACATTAGGAAGGGTATAAGATGAAATATAGTTTTGCTGACCCCACAGAAGGAAGTTTATGCAGGAGTGCTGGCAACTGCCTCCCCTTCCTCTGTTTTGTCATTCAAGTCACGGTCATGAGACATATTAAAGGCAGTGGCTTTAGCCTCCAGATAGCAGAGGGACAGAGCCAGAGGAAGGGAAAAGGTGAGCGAAAAAGGCACTGACTGAGAAGCAGAGAGGAGGAGCCCAAAGATGAGGATGAGGGATGGCAGGAAGGAAGGGGAGGTGATGGGAACATAGTGCTGGACATCGGCAGGAAGGAAGGAGACCCAGACCTTGGGGAGGCTGGGGAAAGCAAGATATCCATCTTCATCGAGAAGTGAGGGGAAGCTAGACAGAAAACCCTTGCAGAAACTGAAGGAAAAGTACCCGAACTCTGAATTCTTGTGGTCTGCCTCATTTAGAGGGGTCTCCTGTGCAGGAAGACAATCAGACTGAGGAGGAGCTACCACAGGATCGAAGACAGAATTAAGGGTGGTGACTTCACAGTCCCCTTGCTCTGATGACTCGCCCATGGAAAGGACCTCTACACTGTCTAGTGTGATCTGGTCAGCCTCCCCAAAGGGGTCTTCCTCCGAAATATCTGAAAGGAAGTCCATTTCAGGGACTGGAAGCAGGTTTGGGGAAAGAGATGAAACACAGCAGACTAGTTGTGAAGGCGGGTGCATGAAAATAGGCTGTGCTCAAGGACAAGTCCATGAATGAATGTGGAATTACACAACAGGTACATTCAAAGGAAAAACAAAGGCAAGAAAGAGGAGAGAAGAAACAGGTAGTTAGTGAAAACCCTCTAAAGTAGGGCTTGTATTAATACAGCGTAGTCAGAAAATGAATTAAATGATCCCTTTTCAAAGAGGAAAACTAGATTACTTTTATCAACAAAAAATGTAGATATTGCATTCCAACTTGTTGCAAATAGATTCAATGAAACTCAAAGAACATTATTATTTTTAACCTGGCTGCTAACAGACATATAAAAAAATTAGCAAAAAGGTCAGAATGTCCAATTATTTGAATACTATAAGCAGAATTTCCTTGGCAATTTAAAATCTTTAAAATAAAAAAACCCGAGATGTACCATATTAACTAACAAAATGTAACAGATTTTCTAGGCTACTGAGCTCTTTTATTTCAGATATAGGTAGTCACCTTCCTGGGTGCCTACTCAACATAATTTTAAAAGAGTCTGACAACATTTTTAGTAATTAAAGGGTCCTGTATTGGACATGATTTCTGTATTTTTAACTAATTTTTCAACCAGGTGATGGTATTTTAATATGACAATCACAAACTCTTTAACGAAGAAATACAGATGATTCGTATGTGCTGTCTGAAGCACGTGTCCTTGTGGCATGAGACACAGCCATCGCAGACCCCAAGTCCTCCCGTACACTGAGTGTAGGAGGCAGATGATTTCATTTCTTTTTCCATATTTACTTCCAAAGGTGTCTATAAAAAAGCTGCTTAGTAATACAGAAAAGAGATGTGAAAAGCTCAAAGCTTCTTGAAATCAACCTGAAGTGGCTTGACTTGCGCAGGGTAAGATAAAACAGTGACAAGAGTGAAAACACATGACAGGTCACTTCTCCATTAGTGCAGTGATTGCACCAAACGAGCCCAGAAGCAACACACCGTCTTCTCTCACTCACCACTCACAGAACAGAGAGCCTGTGCTTAAAAACTTCCATATCAGTTAGGTTAATAAAACTGCTGTTCATTTCAAAAAAACTTAAGTGAACATAAAATAATTAAGACAACACATGTTACACTTTAAAACTGACTTTAACAAATTAAATGTCAAATCAGTAACTTTTAGAATTTGTGTATTTAACCTGGATGCATATGAAGATCGTCCAAAAGGCCAGCAAATTACTTACTTGTATTAATAAAATTTATGCTGAAAGATTTTGCTTTAAATACAATCAGAAACTGGTTACAGACCCTGTCCAAGCCAACAAGAGTCTACACATATTTGAAAATGGGGACATTAGATCAACAGAGAATATAAAATGACTAATTTTTTAAAAACTATTTGTACTTTGAAACAAAAAAATGCAACAGACAACCTCTAGCCTAAGTACACAAGCAAAAATCACACACCGACCAAGTGACCATACCTTTCCTTCAGTGAGTGGCACGCGTGGCACTTTGGCTGGGCTTCTGAAGTCTCTCCCGCCATCTCCATCTCGTACCACAGCAGTGCCGACAATCCCAGGGCCATATGCTGAAACCTCCCCAGCACGGCCAGGAAAATCCTTCATCAGACTTTGGTCCACAACACCAATTGGAGCTAGTAAGGAATGATCATTTGGATTACTTTTAAGACACTTACATGGTAAAACTTTATGGAACTCCCCCCACCCCCCTTACAGAGATAAACAGCATGTGGACAATTAATAGAAACGTTGCTTGAGCTCTGAAAACACCAACATACAAAATAAACGTATTTTTTAAAATTTTAACAAACTCTAAACATACTCTGGATTTCAACCTATTAAAGTACATCAAACTCTCACAAAAGCTGTGAAGGGTATAACCTGATTCTGGAATTGGCCGGTAGGAGGAGCTCTAAGACCAGAGTTCGGGCAGTAAGTCAGCATTCTAATATGAGCAATATTTTAATTCTCTAGAATCTCTTTGATCTTGCCTGAACTTATTCCTGAATCTCTCTATTGTAACAAATATGTATCTAGTTACAATTAGTTTCAGTAAGTTTTCAGGACTCCTTCATAAGGACATAAGGATTGTAGGCATGGTGTGTTATTGTTTATTTGATGAAGAGCAAACCTACACATCTAAAAATTCGTATTGTTTTGTAAATAAGTTACCTTAATTTCTTTTATAAAGATAAAAAGAAAAATAAGGGAGAATGTGAACACTGCATATTAGCAGGAAAGTTTCTAACACCTCTTCCCCTACTTAACTACCATAGTAACTACAGTGAGATTTATGTCAAGAGACGAGAAGATTCCTACCGGAAATTTGAGGAAAACTCTCAATTCATACAATGGCAGGGTCACTCACTAACAGATCACCAGTTGACAAATCCTGTTCTCATTCAGAGAACTTCCAATCAATTTTCAGTTCCTCACTTAAAAATCAAGAGTCATTTTGGAAGCTGGTTGACAAGAAGCTTCCTCCTTCATGCCATCATCTTCAAAATTCCAGGTCTAATTCTAAATCCAAGCAACCTATCAATCAGGTATGAGATTCAATAAAAACACTTCAGACCAAAAAAAAAAAGGAATTCCTCCATAAATGAATCTTTAAACACCATTCAAAACAGTGACAAGATAGTAAATTAGATTTAGAGAATTAACTTCTATATTTATGTTTACTATTTTTTATTTTCAAGTCTCCTTCCTGAATGCCTCATCTTGACCCACAGAACATATAACACAGAGACACACTCTGCCCCAGCACACGCCAGCGCTCGTGTGCTCCCCTCTCTCCCACAAACAGGAAGGAACAGAAATGACACTGAAAGCTCCGTTAAACGGCAGAGCAACCCAAGATTCCCCAGAAGACAAAGTGAATAGCAGCTGACAAAGCGTCTGTCCATCAGTAACTTCTCCCTCCAACAACCACTGAAATCATCTCACCTGTATAGAAAGTACTTGACTGACAAGATGAGTTTTGCTCAGGTTCCATGCCCGTAGAGTTCAAGGCTGCAGTCCTTGGAGGTTAGGGACTGCGTGTGATCCACCAATACTGAATTTTGTGGAGACATTAAGCATCTCTAATCCATATAAGACAAAAAACTTCTTGATTCACATCCCACACAGTCCATACCCAAAACTTCCTTCTTCTCTGGTCTTGTCCTTAAGTCAAACGCCACCTTCTAATTTGTACCCAGTACTCAAGCCAGAAACTTTAAAATTGCTTTACTTAACCCTTTAACACCAGCCAGTCCAACAGAGTCCCTGAATATATTTCTAACTGTGGCTAGTTCTTCCTTCTCTATTTTTTAACAAACTCCTGGTCCCTTTTAAGATTTTCACAGCATTGTATTCATACTTTTAAAAGCCCACAAAAAAACATATTAAACAAAATTAATCTAAGTTAAGCATAATTACTTTCCAGTTTTTTGTTTTTTTTTTTAACTTTTGAGAATATTTTAGTAGTTTTCCCTTGGAAAGCATACAGCTGGCTAAGTAAACTCTTAGGATTTCTAAGCACCTACTCCACATACTCAGAAATTACTACAAAACAAAAAAATTTGACCTCGAAATGATTTTAAATGTAATAACATCAACATTTCAATGAATATCAAGTATAAAGTTACATAATAAAGCTGGAAAAGCGGATGCTGCACACTTTAAATATTGATTAATTTCAGTTTACAGCGGGGATTTTTTGCTTTTATTTTGTTTTGCTTTCATCTTGGAACCAATCATTTATCTTGGGTCTTAAATACTTTGTAGAAGCGTACATGACTCTCCCAGGCTAGTCCTCATCATTCTGCCTGCCTCCTCTGTATTCCTCCTCTGATCATGCTGAACAAGGCACCAAGTATTTAGTTATAAGTAGCATTATGCCCTATGTGCTCTGCACAGTGCACATACCTATGTAACCACACACACCCTTCAATGGTTTCCTGCAACATCTGGGATAAAAACCACTTTCTTCACCGGACCCTGATTGACCTGCCCCAGCCCACGGCTCCCTATCCTCACTAAGATCTGTCCACAGAAGAAAGTGCCTTTCTTCTGCTCCTGAAATGTATGTCTAGTGCTGCCTAACCTTGCAACCTTCAGAGCTCCGCTTGTGCTACCTGAAACGCTTACCCCCACTTTCCACATGGCTACCTCCTTCCCATTCACCACATCTCGCTCACATGGTCCTTCCTCAGAGAGGCCGCCCTGCCCCGAAGGCCGCATAGGGTCCCAGCTTCTTCTTCCCACTTTCAGGAAACTCAGAGCTTTCCTCACTCTCAATGCAATGCAGTCATTAGCTCTCCTAAATGACTGATTTGTCTCCTTCGGGGCTTGGATTTGCAGTCATAGAATCTCACTGTCCTAAAATAGCTGCTTTCGACTGATTTTTATTTTGATGTATGATTGTGGATAGCACATTGATTTTTATTTTCTATGGAATCACTACAAGACTTATTTCAATTTGTTAAAACTTCAAGTGAGGAACATTTATATTTTTGAATTAATCTAGCGTAAGTTTATAAGTAAACAGGAAGAAGAAAGCACGAGATATGCCAAAAACAAAAAGAAGGTACATATTTAAAGGGAAGTGGTAGGGAAAAGAAAAGTCAGTACCAGGTTACAGCCTAGCTTTGCTTTGTGTGGAAAAAAGAGAACATAAGCTTTAACCAATTAGTCCACTGGCTGTCTGGTCATGTATTAGCCTGAAAAGCCTCCTATTTTTCACAAAAACACAATAATCCTTTTGATGACTTGCCCATCTGATGAATTACAGTGTCCGGAACACAAAAGGAAAAATAATGGATTACTGTGCCATGTTTGTTGCTTTATTTGTAAAATCACTGTTTTCAGATACAGACTTACTCTAACCCTCTGCACTGACTGCCCAGGCAAGATGGTGGGCACCTCTTTGAACACAGTTTATATACCTCAAGGAAAATGCACTGCTTAACTGCTCTTTTTAAACTCTGAAATTAGCAATATAAGAATTATAAAGCCTCATGGTTTAAAACGAAAGCATGAAACAAGTAGTGTTTCAGAAAGAGAACTGATTTCTCTATGGGCATTGACAAATACAGATTACATTTCTTCAGCACTTGTATAAATTTCTATGGCAAGGGATACAGACTTGTAAAATATTTACTTGAGCTTGTATGTTTTTTCAGATTTATTTTAAAAAAGTGTTGAACTAAATTGTGGTATTCTGATAGCTATCCAACATTAATAATTCACTAATTTAAATCACTACATCAGGGAATGTTGACATTTATTTGAATCAGAGTTAATGGGCCTCTTGCTTATTTTTTGTATGGTCTCGGAAAACTATATGGAAGATCCTCCAGAATCAGGACTTAGTAACGAACACCAACAAATACTGGAAATTACCTTCATCTGTCTACATGGATCTGTTCTCCAAGTTTATGCCAGGAAAAACAGATCAAGGTCAAGGTTAAGATAGCTAGTCTGTCTTAAATAACTGTTTAAAATGTAAGTTGTCAAGTTTATATTTCAGAAAGATATCAGTAAAAACAAGCAATCAAAAAAGGATTTTGCTGATAAACAATAACGAAAGATAAATTTCAAATTTAGTATTACTCTGAGAGAGAGAGGGAGGGAGGGTGAGAGAGAGTGAGAGAGAGAGAGAGAGAGAGAGAGAGAGAGAGAGAGAGAGAGAGAGAGAGAGAGAGAGAGAGAGTGTTTTGAGATTAACCACACACAAAAAAAGTCAGAAAACTACTTCTGGTGCAAAGTTATCCAAACCCAGTAGTTTCTATTAGGTAGAGAGAAAAATTAAGCCTTTCATAAAGCATTCTAATATAAAATTAACCTTAGCTCTTTTATAGAAAAACCTACTGCTAACCCCAAATTAGGCAAAGTAAATAAGATAGATATATGAAAGGAAACAATACCAACATATTTCCAAGTGTACTTTATTAAATAAATATATAGCTAACTGGAATTACAATAGAGAAATATACAAATTCAGACATCTCTCCCAATGGGTTATAGAATAAATAACACATTCTATTTCCTTTCTTTTTGTTGAAATATAGTATTTAAATGAATCCTTTGAAGCTGTGAATGGTTTTTCACATGGTAAAAATTTGATAAAGCTTCAGTAAGAGTTTTTGTTTTAAATCAAGTCCATACCATGAACTTAAAGACTTTTAAAACTCACAAAAATTTGATGAAGCTAGGAATGTCTTAAGTTCCTTTGCATAAAGGTTCAAACAAAAATCCTTTGAATTATATTTCTGCATATTAACAAGTTCAAGAAAATAAGTCACATAAAATAAATCACAATGAAGTCAGACTAGTAAAAGTAACTCATCAACAAAAACTCAACTAATATGTATGTGCACTGAGAGAATAAAGAGAATTTAGGTTTAGAATGACAACTTCAAAACACTACAAAATTACTCCGCTGTGTTACAGCATTTTTACTCAGAAGAACAGGCATTCTTGTAAGATATTCATTCTCTGGTCTTACTGACGAGGTCAATATTTTCTGACTGCTCTGGATTTGGTAAAGACGCACAGAATCCCATATCCCAATAAAGTGCTTACCTCCGTCCAGACTCCTGGAGCCCCGCTTACTAGAAGTGCGCTCGAAGACTGGCGCAGGCCTATCAATGAGGGTGCTGGCTTGGCGGGTTTGGGCTTGGGTACGGCCACTGTAGCGGAATTTGGACCCCAAGGTCAGGAACTTGGCCTTTGGTGGCTGCTCTGGAGACACAAGCCTATGGGAGGATTGGAGGGGAGGACAAAATTAGACCGTGAATGTTTTTTAACTTTAAGGCTATATAATTTTGGTAATCTGAAAAATGCTGCCTAAAAGTCTAATGAAAAAAATACTTATAAATGCTACTATAGAGAGCTTATGATAGCTCTGAAAAGATGAATACATCTATATTGATGGGCTGATGAATATTATGTTTGCTTCAACCTGAGAAAAAGAGCAGCTGTTCTCAGTGTGTATCGAAGGTTATTTGTGTTAGCTTAAATCATTTACATAAACACGTATGTCTGAATTCCTGCTCCAAGCTATAAGTGTCAAGTAGCAATCCATTACCATTAGTAATTCTTAATATTTATGTCTATTTCTCCTGGGAAAGAACATCTAACTCAAGACTCCGTTCCATCAAGTGACGCTTTCCCATGAAAAGAAACAGCACACAGTGAATCTGTAGAGATGATAAATATCCTTCATTGCCAAAACAACTCTACTGCTTAAATCCTAGGCTCATAATGAATGAAGTCAAACTTTCATGAAGTCAATACTTGGAGACTTTTTTAGTAAATGAGTCAGCCTTGTCTGGAATACAATAAAATTGTCTCTCTTCCCTTGTCTGATATCAAAAGGGCTGGAAAAATGTCTTAACGGTCAATCTCAAAGCTCTTGTAGATATATTAAATAAGAAGACTTCAGCTGACAATTCCAGAAAATGGAGAAATTCAACACATTTTTCCTTATCATTCCTCAAAGAAGAGTGACTTAAGAGAGTTATTTACACCATTTCAAGTATTTTTAGACCTTCTGCCGGTTGTTAAAGAGATCTGTTTAAAAGCAATGAGAAAGAGGTTCAAGTCAAGGTAAAGTTTCATATAGCATTCAAGAAGTAATACTTAGAGTCTCAATAGTATTAACCCAGAAAAATATGTCAGAATTAAGCCAATGACAGAAGAACTAATACACTCTGGCTCACTGGGCTTTAATCTAACCAGGTAAAGTAGCAGAAGTACTTCCTGAAAATTTCCATTTTCTACCAACAGATGTTTAAAGAAGAGGCAGTTGATGATACTGAGAAACTGCTACCTGTCAACAGCCAGTGCTTCAAATTTTACTTTGAAAAAGATGTATATTCTTAAACAAAACGCAATAATACTCTGAATTTAAACCAGAAAAGAACTTTTTTGCTCCAAATTATCTTTAACAGTTGAGGAAACTGAGGCATAGAAAGATTAAATGTCTCAGCACACTAATCATGAGTAATAGAGACAGGGCGAGAAACATTATTTATTTACTATGCAGTCTCCTGAGGGGTTAAACATGTCAGGGTTTCCCTACCTAGTTATTGGCGGGGATGCAAAATGGTACAAAAACTATGGAAAACGGTATGGAAGGTTTTCTCAAAAACTTAAAACTACCACATAATCCCACAGTCCCACTTTTGGAGACAGGAAAAACCAAAATCAGAATCTCAAAGAAAATACTCCCATATTCATGACAGCACTATTCACCACAGCTAAGATGTGGAACAACCTCAAAAGCCACTGACAGATTAATGAAATAATCAAACAGTGGAGTATTAGTAAACCTTTTAAAAAGAAAGGAAATTCTTCGAGATGCAACAACATTGATTACCTTGATGATATTACGCTAAGTAAAATCAGACAAAGACAAATACTGCATGATTCTACCTACATGAGGGATCTACAATAGTCAAATTTACAGAATCAAAGACCAGAGTGGTAGTTACTAGGGCTGCAGGGAAGAGTAAACGGGGAGCCATGAATCACCAGGCATAAAGTTCCAGTTAAGTTTCAGATATATCTCCTGTATAACACTGTACCTACAGTCAACACTTCAGATTTGTTAAGAGGATAGATCTCATGTGATCTTACCACAACAAAATTAAATAATTAAAATAAAAAACCCAGATGAGGTGAAGAGTGAGACTGGGGTACCTGGCACCCTTCTGTAGGCTCTCCTCACGGACTCCATCTCTTAACCAAAGGCCATGCACTCCTGAAAGGAGCAACTCCATGTAAGAATTTCCAGAACTCTCTCATTTCCAGCTCCAGCAATTATGCTCCTTCTTCCCCATTAGCACTAGAGGTGTTATCAAACTCTGTTCATTAAGTCCCTCTTAAATTAAAACAAAAAAATTTTGAACTAGAAACAGGATATCTGCTATGACAAATTATGAAAAGAAATTCAAAGGATAGGTGAAGAGAGAATCTTTTCAAGGATTTAATTTTCCTCTTTTACAAAATTAGTTCAACTTGCTAAAAAGAAGGATCAAGAGGCTCCTCATGCCTCAGAAAACAACTTTTAAAGAAAGTGAAGACAATCTCCATTATCATCTTCCCACTTTCTGGTGAACAGTTTGTTTAAATAACCTTGCACGGATCTACGCTAGGTTCTAATACTAGGACTCAGTAAGCACACTCTGGATCACAAGAGAGGGCCCCGTGGTCCGCTTCTACCATCTGAGGGCACGTACATTCAAGTAGTTGGAAAATGCAAAGAGGTGTCTACACACCCACTTTCCAGAGTTCTCTTAGTATTATAGTCAGAGCATTTCCGATCAGCACTTGTGCTCTCCTGAGCCAGGATTCTGGAGAAAAGAAGTTGGCTACCAGCTCTACAACTTTTTACAGATTGAAAGAACAACCAAATAATTTTAAATCATAAAATATAAAAGAATCCCACTGCCACAAATAGCCATTTTCTGAAATAAAGTTGTTAGTTTTATTTTTTTCCAATTATAAAAGTAGGTTCACTTTCAACGTAAGCTGGGATATGTAACCAAGTTTCTAAATCAAGGTGAGAAGAATTCTATACAACTATACTATTGAGTCAATTTTCTTTCTTTACAGTAATAGACAGGGGGTTGTCGTTTAAAGGCCTATCAGAATGACTACCCAATTTGACACCCTGTAAAAGATACTTTAAAAAATATAAATCCAAGACGTACAAGCAAATCCTTTTGTAAAGAAGATACATACTGCAATGCAAAAGAAGGGAGGTTATTAACTAGAGAATTTTTATCTATTTCAAGATGAGCTAAAATAATTTACTACCCAACTGGCACTGATGACCACATACATCAAGTATGAGCTTACAGATTAATTTTCTGATGACAAAGAAATCTTTAGGTAATTAAAGTTTCAATTAAATAGAAACAAATGTCAAAACGGAAACAACTAACATAACAAAAAGGGTGGAACCCAGACATTTACCAGCTTTCTCTAAAAGAAAATGGTGACTTAAGTCACTGGCCATGTAAACACTCTCTAAGACATGTAGACTTAGCAACAAAACATTTCAGCCCCGCCACTATAGATCACTTCATTACCTCCTTTTTACTTTATTTTATTTTCCACATCAGACTCTTCCCACGAATAACATCAAAGCGACTACAAAGCATCTATCATGTCACTTTTGGGACTTCAAGAGCTATGATAAAGGACTAGGCATCACAGTATTAAAAAAGCATGAAGCAAGATGATCTAGGTAATGATGTGTCACTGAGAAATTTGACTTTTACATATTTTACTGCCTCAGAAGAATATTAACATTAATTTTATAAAAATCCTGACATTATAAATCAAATATTATTAACATTTACCTATGGGAAATAAAGGAACAGTTTAAGAAAAACCCACGCATCGACGACTAAAGTCAATCAGATAAAAGGAGCGTCGTAGGGTTTCCACAAAGCTCTATATGAAGCAGCTGACGGTACTAATGCCCTTCGGATTACTCTGGATCTACAATGCCAATTTTAAATGGCAGATTAATGTCAAGCTAATTTCATATCAATCTTGTTTATACACCACCACCACCACCACCACCAACAACAAAAGCACTAAGAAAACAGGAGGAGGCACAACTGCTGTAAATGGAATCGGGTAACACTGCATGGTGGGTACTCAGGTCAGTACTGGGAGCCACACAACGAGGATCTGAATTCCAACTTGCCCAGTTACGATCTATAGGATCATGGGTGTGTTTCTTACCTTCTATGATCCTCCGTGTCTCCATATGTAAAGTGAAGATAATAGCACCTGCCCCGTAAGATTTGTTGTAGAAACGAACAGAATTACCCATGCACAGCACCCCTACGGGTGACAGGTTCTATTAAACACTCAAGGAAGGGCAGCCACACTCTTGTTATGTTGCACTAATATCAGTCTGGCTGACTTTACAATCAATACAAAGACCTTATAATCCAGTAATGGCTTCAATCTGAAAGCCAATTTCATTTTCTAAAGAAATTATTTGCATTTTTGATAAATCCAAACAGAACTAAACCTCCTGATTTGATCCAAAGCACTGCAGACAAATGATTATTTCCCTTTCTGTGTTAGTACACATTTTAGATCACTTGTAAGCAAAGATAGATACAGTCTAATGATCTAAAAATGTTTTCATTGACCATTATTTTCAAAAGGTGGCAAGAGCAACTTGGTCTACTTTTAAATTGGTGCCCATGGTGTGCTGACAAAAATGAGAGAGGGAACTGAGGCTTTGAAAAGCTGACATATATCTGAGAATCACCTGCTAGCAGAATTGACAGTGAAGGCAGTGCAGATGGGAAGTAGATGGCCTTGAGAGGCAGAGTGGGGTCCCCTCCTCTGCCTCGGTGCCTGACCAAGCTAGAGTCAGAGGCACCTCAGTCTGAGTGGAGATGAAGAATAAATGAGATGGAGCAACTTAAAAAGCGATCAAGTCTGTGTCTGACCACAATATGCACTCAATGAATGAGGGCACTTGTCATTTCTGCAACGATTATTGCTTTTATCATTATTATTTGACAGGGAAGTCTGCTGTTTGTCCTGGCTGTATCTGTGTCATTTCACTCATAAAGGTTATCGACTAGATTTAATTAAGGTGGGTTCATACTGTCTTGAGGAGAAATTTATCATGGATCCCAGAAGGAAACTATAAGCTTTTCAAAGAATTCTGTGATCATCATAACAAGAATAATTCGAGGATATTTTAGGAGTTATATCTCTCCTTTAAAATGAATATAGAGAGAAGTCTTGAAAACAGCTACGTATCAACTCAACTTGAAGGAGTCATTTGTACCAACTGATAACTCATCTTAAAAGCAGCACACTGTGGTACCAAACTAAGAATAAAGGTGATAGACATATATCATATACCAGAAATGGTTCTAAGTTTGTTTCGTATGCATATCTCATTGACTTTCCAAAACCACCCTATAAGGTGGGCATCACATGGATGAGGAAAGTAAGATTTAGAGATGCTGGGTAACTTTCCCACAAACAACAGGTGTGTGGAGGGATAGGATTAGGACCTAGGGTCCAAACCAAAAACCTTGAAGACAAAGGGCTAGAAACAATGATAGAGACTCCAGCGGTATGAAACTAGAGAAGTGGAGAAAAAGGTCACCAAAGTTCTCTTGTAAGAAAGATGTCCTTGAAGAAATGGATGAAAGGAGAGAGGACTCAACCTAAAGAAAGGTTAGAGGTCTAAGGAGAGCTTTGTTTTTTAGTTTTTAAAGGAACAAGACATGAACATGTTTTTCAACCAAAACGGAAGTCAAAGGCAGGTGCCAGAGAGTGCATAACTTACAAAGCACGGTCCTATGCAAGGCATGAAATGAGGGACCCAGGCAGAGGAATGACTGTTTCTTCTCTGAGACGAGAGAGGAGGGAAAGAATGGAGGAGGGGGGGAGCATAATTATGGATAAAAGGAGAAGAAAAAGTGAGTAGAACCGAGAATGTTCATGATTCATATCACACATCTATGTGAGAAGAAGCAGGGTGTCCACAGGCTCAAGAAGACCATGCATGTTTGGAAAGAGGACAAATGTGCAAGGATTGACTGCCTGGGAGCACTGAGAATCCAGCTGATGTGGGAAACGAAATTCTGAAATAACATTAGTCAACAGACATATGTGATGTTCTCTTCCAAAGGAGGAGTGTACAGATCGGGAAAATGGGGGTATTAAGAGAGCACTTGACAGCAGAGGTACGGAAATGATTGCGTCCAGACACAGGCTACTCCAGCACCAGCAGACTGAGAAGCTGAAGAACAAAAAGGACAGGAGGGCTTGAAGGGATCAGAATACTCCTGACAAAGTAGCAAAGGACAGACCCCAGGTTCAGGCTAGTTTGGGAGAGAAGTTAAGCAAGAGGAAGCTGGTAAGAAAACTGAAATTAAACCTCTAATGTGCTGGTGAGCAGCAGTAGAAAGAAGAATGGCAGCGGAGCTGGGAAAATGTGGTGGTGGAAGGAGACAGCAGCTACGGGCAGAAGGAGGAGTCTGAGACCTGATCAGGATGACACACAGAGGGTAATAGAAACTGACAAGGGAGTGCCTGGAAGACACCATTTGATAGTGAGGAGAGCAAAGAGTCATAAAGCAGGTGCTGCTGCTCTGGCCACACTATCCACAGCCACCTCCTAACAGGCAGGGGTACCAGTAGCAATACTAGGTTGTTTACTTAAAATTACCTGTAGAAAGTATGATGCTCCACGCACACCTTCCATAGCCTCTTTGCTGCCCGATGGTTTGGCAGTTTGAATCCAATGGTGCTCTCAAACTGTTCCAGCTAGAACAATCCATAAAATACATCAGCTACTAAGACAGGTAAATTCAGATGTTTTTGTAAGAAGCAATTCTCCATCTTGAAAAAGGCAAATATTAGTATATCTGATATAATTGTATAAAATTAATTTTTCCTAGACTGTAATATTTTTCTGTGAAAAAGCAATTATCAAATATTGACATAAACCCACTATCCTTCAATGGTCTCTAAATCTCATTTGTGTCTCTGGGATTATGTGTCTCTAGAACTTACTTGAGCCAACAACAATAAAAATGACTGCCCACTATGTGCAGGCACGTTTTTTTCTGTGAAAGGTGTGGTTCTTGTTTTGTTCTGTTTTTATTATTATTTTAAAGAGAGGACAAGAAGGGAGAATAGAAAGAAGCATTTAAGAAAGGAAGGAAGAGGATGAAGCAACATCTTTTATTTATTTAGCTATTTTGTTTTTTTGTTTTTGTTTTTGGTTTCTCACCCTGGTCCTGAGTCTTGAACTGGGGTCATTGGGTGATATGTGCTTCGTATGTGAGCATTTCAGCTGCCTGAGCCACAAGAGCGTAGCTAGTTCTTGCTTGTTGTTTTTTTTTTTAAGCATAAGGGAAATATATGCAAGTTTATGACTAAAAACTGACTTTTCTTTTTTTAATCATGGAAGAATTAAAGAAGAGCTTATTTTCACACAGTTCTGGAGATGAATTCAGTTAGCTCATGACCATAAAAAACACTGACAGGAACTGATCTGATAGGCCAGGGCCTACATGACATTGCCTACCTCTGCTGGCCTCACTTTAATGTAGAAGTTGCTGCGCTTATAGGAAATTTTCAAGATTTTCGGCCAAGCGAAACGATTGATTCTCAGTCTATCTTTGTAAATGAGAAGTCCGTTAGCACACACGCCCAGCTTGATGTCCACACCTTCTGAGTCCTGCCAAGCAAAAGCCAATTGAACCGATTAGAGCTGTGAAAATCATATAAACTGGGAAGCTAATTGTCACTCAAACTATCATCCAGGATACCAATTTAACGGGCTGGTATTTAAATTTCGGTTGACAGTAGCCCAGATAATAGAAATAGTAGGACACACAACACATCTTAAATCTATTAATTGCAGGGATCAGATGTGATTAGCCAAGGAGGTAGGGCAACATGACTTCAGGACACAATATTCTTCAAAAGGCATAATTCACCTGCTCTCAAGCTCAGGTGTCAGAGCCAAGAGGAACAAACAGAACCAGATCTAGATATCCTGAAGACATGAGAGAAAAAATGTGTTCTCTTGGAGGTGATTCCAGTCCTTGAAGCAATTTTAGGCAAGTTTCTCTCAGATGGATTACACCAGCTAGCAGCTGTTAAACTATGTCTCTATTCTGCAAAGCGGCCATCCCTTACAGAAAATTTCTGTTTCAGGCTGACAGTGTCAACATCTTTGAATTCTGTCAGGCAGTTTTTCAGTAACTCAGAATGTTGACCTCAGTTCCCATCACAGCATTTCTTGGCTGGCATATTTCAAAGGAGTAGAGATTATTCTGGGGCATAGCAATATTGTTTCCTTGCCCCAGTGTTTTAATTTGGAATAGATGAGAATCAGAATGATCACAAGCCTGAAAGATCTTTAAAGATCTAATAAATTTATCAACAAAAGTGAAAAACTGTCTCCTCACATTTCATATAGGGTTGGCACACAATATTTAAAAACCACAAATCCTTATTTATCTTTAAGGGAAGACATGGATTTCATTCCAGATATCTAAAGCTGAATCATATTCAGGAACTAGTCACATTTTCAGGAGTCATTAGTAAGGAACAAATTCTCACAAAAATGCTAAAAGAAAAAGCACATGTAGTTTACGTCTCAAGTCAATAAAAGTGTAACATTTACACTGGCCTCTTACCGAGAATAATTTAACACAATTGATATTAGGTTTTAAGAAATATAAACTTAATACTAAATAACTGACAGCAATTGCTTTTTCTGCTGATACATAAATACTTCATATATTTAAATAAAATGACATTACACCCTCAGAGGAGACTTAAAAATCTAATCTATAGGGTTCCTTACTCACCGTATCCTGGCGGCCACAATTCTCGTGAGGAACAGAAAGGAAAGCTGAAGCGAATCAGGCACAGGTGTCCAAGCAACTTGGCACCAGACACAAATGGTGTGCCAAAAACATTACTGGCCACGGCCGTGGGAAGCAGGCCAAAAGACTGCCTAAGACAGCGTGTTCTCACCACCAGGAAAAGGCAACCTTCAACTGAAACATCAAACAAAGGTATCTCCCATCTGAAGCCATCTTCAGTCTCCAGACAAGACACTGAAACTATTATCTGACTTAAAAGTAAGCACACACTGAATCCAAGTAAATCAGTTGATTTTCAGTTATTTTACACATTGTTTTAGAATTATCAATATTTATGTATCTAGAAAGTATATATAGGTAACAGGCAAGCAGTGAAGGGAAAAGAGCATGCTTGGCCTCCATATTTGATTTCTGTCAGGCAGCAACAAAATAAGGGGAAATAAGCCAGTAACAAGGGAGCACAGTCTATGCCTTGCTCCATGTAGAAGCTGCCCGCCACGGATAGTCACAGGAGCTTATCCCAACTGGCTTTCAAATGGGTTCAGCCTACAGAATGTTCTCAAAGAGGAAGCAGAGAGGTCAGGGTGTTTAATACTCAAATTCCCTCCCTGTTGGGTCTCATTGTTCCTTAAAATGGTGGTTCCTCTCAAGACAGACTTCATCACATGGATTTCTCCAGGTTCCCACAAAATCCCTTGCTCTCACCCCAATCAGAGACAGGAGGGTAAGAAGGCTGCAGTTACTAGCTCAGAGGTGTCATACTTCATTGCTTATGGCTTCTGGGTACCTTTATAAAGAGTCCTTTTATTCAACACTCTTTACCTTGTCCTAACGTGATGAAGTAATTAAGAACTCTTCTAATAAAAATATTTTTATTTAAAAAAAAATTTAAGTCATTTCAAGACCATGAAAAACATATACATGTAGGCACAAAATGAAACTACATGAAAAAAGGTTTTTTCATTGCTACAGATATTCTTTTCAACAAGCTAAAACTACCTTACTTATTAAATAATATCTAATAAATCTATCAGATAACAAAAGAATGACTGCTGCTCTGAATTATTTAAATGTAATTTGTTCCTATCTACAGAGCAGGATTTGCAATTATAATACAGCTAGCAACTTTCTGACTTGTCCAAGATACAACTTTAGAAACAAGAATTTTGCAACCTTGCAGATTTGCCATCTAAGAATTGATTTCTAGCCAATGATCAACAAAGTAACATGGGGCAAATATTAAGGCAAGATGGGCTCTGGAGGCCTTTTAGTCCCAACCCTGTTCTCTCCTCCTTCATTTCTTCTGTTTCTCAGTTGAAGTCTGTCCCCATCAGAAGAAGAAATGAGTGAAAAACACCCAAGTGTTAAGAATGTATCAGGAGATACTAAGCAGATGGAACTGCTTTAAAAATGTGTAATTTTAGGCAAGCCATTTTCTGTGCTGTTTTATGTAGTTGGAAAATAAAAACATTTGAATCTTACATAAGACAGTGTATACATAAATACTTTTTTAAAAAATAAAGGCAAACAGCACCTACCAGGTAAAAGTGATGCTGACAGAAGCTACTTACTGATGAAAGGAAAATTTTTATAATAGCAAGTTAAAAAAAACCTCAAATTGGAACATGTAACATGTCCCATTTTAAAAACGCAATAGAATTTAGCTCCTCAAAGAATTTTTTAACAAGAAAATCTATCAAAATATTAACAGTGCTTGTTTCTACATAGGACTTCGGGGATTTTTTCTTTCTTCTGGTTGCCTTCATTTTCTATAAAGAACACAATATTTTTCTAATAAGGAAGCATATTTAAAGAATAAAGGAATTCACTGATGGCAAGAGAAAAAAAAGGGCTTTACAAACATGAACTGCTATAAACACAAAACGAGAATTCTTTATTTGAGATGTAGGGCAGAAAGATCTTTGATTGAAGGGCTTTCCTAGATTTCTGGAATCAAATAACTTAAAGTTCCTAGGCCCCATCTAGGGACTGGAAGGGCTTTTTAAGAGCAGGCATCTATAGGCTATTCTCTTCATATGTTGAGTTGATATATGATTTAAAACCAAATCAATGTTTCACTTTGATTTTTTGTTCTCTTGCTTGACTCTCCCATTACATGATCATTCAAACTAGGTTTTAAAGTAGGTAATTAGACAATTAGCATCTCTTCCAAACTCAACCCCACCTTCTCTTATCATCTATCACTTTATTCCAGTCTGTTCCCACTTCTCAAAATAGAATGAAGGGGCCTATCACCTAGAGTCTGAGCCGGTCTCTTTATCTAATAAGAGGTGCAAAACAGACTTACAGGGAAAAGCCCAACCCAGGACATCTTTACAAACCCACGTGTTATTTTTTTAGGAAAAGTGGTCAGAGCCGTGATGATTTTGCCTTCAGGATTGCTAAGAGTTGTTCTTTCAACAGACAGAGGCAGGAGAGGGAGCTGGGATAAAGGCAGCTCTTGACATACCAAAGGCTGGGACACAAAATAAACCAGGACAAGGGATACAGAAGCTGACAAGGGGAGTCTTACAAAAAATATGCATGAAAGAGTTTTTAAAAGATTGGGAAAAGAAGAAACAAGTAGGGAGTAAATAATGGTTCTTCCTATGGCTATAAACCTCACAATTCAACACCAAAGAAATATTATCAGGTGAAGGCAAGCAGCCTTTTCCCAAAGGTGAAGGCTATTCTGAAATAGAAGTCCTCTCAAATCTTCGTCATCAAACTGGAATGAAGACACTTCCCCACTACATTTACAGTACCTTGGCATGATGTAGATCAACGCCATACATGGAAAGCCTCTTTGCATTTTCCAAGAACTGAGAATCAGCTTGTGCTGGAGATAAGCCCCTAAGGATCAAAAGAAACAATATCACCTTACTGGTGAGTGCAAAGAAAATGTGGAAATGGGGAAACGAGTGTATTAGTTTAGTGTAGAGGGAATAATACAGGCAAATTTGCATACAAGTTGAAAACAAGATGACTCAAGAGTTGCAGGTTGTCTTGACTAATAGCAGGTGAAGTTCCAGAAGGAAAACCAAACAATGCTCGGAGGACTAGCAAGTGATTTAAGATTTAAGAGAAGCCATCTAACTCTACCAAGGCCGTTCTCATCCAGTAAGCAAGTCAACACACCTGTGGCTTTTATGCAGCTCTGCCACCTTTTCTTCCAGCTCCTTAGTCTGTGTGGGAGCAAACTGGAAGTCACTGAGGTTGTAACTGTCATGTGCTTCAGGGTCATAGTCCCCAAGTTCAGCCTGCAGCGTGTAAGAGCCCAGCAGGGCGTGTGTCAAAAAAGAGCAGGGCAGGTGGCCAGAAGCAATGTTCTGCCTGAGCTGAAGGCACAAGAAGTATCTGTGAAGAGCAGGGGAAGAACAGTTAATTAAGACTGCAATCATCATAATCCTCGGATTCAAATATTACCTGACTACAAAACAAGATGGGCTCTCTTTGGTAATGGTCAAAAAATAAGTCTTCTCTATTTCCCTGGAGTAGTGATCGGGTGCAGTCCACATGCATCCCAGGGTCCCAGGTTCGTCTCCCAGGGCCGGCAGAAACAATCAAATTGAACTACTAAATAGAATGAGTAAAATGCTTCTTCCTCTTTCTTCCTGCTTCCTTGCCTCTGTTCACCTTTATTCCTAATTGAATCTCTCTTTTTTTAAAAAAACAAGTCCTCTCTAATAAGAAGTACTACTCTGGCTTCTTAGACTCCTGAACTTATGGCTTATTTTTAGAAAGTGAGTCCAGAGGGCAAAGCAATAGAATAGAAATTATAATGTGCTATTTGGAAATAAGTATCATTACTATTGCAATAGTTTTTGGAATGAAAGCAAAAAATTCCAATCACTTACACTATCTCCTTGGATTTAAAACTAATAAAAATAAGCATGCCATTCAAAAGTCGTGAAGATAAATGAAATCTTAAAAAATAGCCACAGGTCTTAAGCATCTGCAATGACAGTTAAGGTCACCTATACTTTCTCTTTCTCTTTTCATGCTAATTTCAACTTGTCCCAAAGACATCTGTATTAAGTCTTTCTCTACTTGGAAGTTCTATCTGTCCAATTACCCCTTTAAAGAGGCAACCAGTTAGTTTACAGTAGAAACATCATGGACTCCAGAATCAAACAGAGCTGACTCTATGTGACCTTAAGCAAGTTAATGTACTTACCTAAAGCTAATTCCTCACCTGTAAAATGGGAAGAACTCTCCCTCCTGCTTAAGGTGCAGGCAAAAATTAGGTAATATAAATAAAATGTTTGGCATGATACCTAGGAATCAAGAATTGGTAGCAATAATAATGATGATAATATCATCATCATGTTACAATAATAGGTAACAATGTTCAGAGTAGCCTATTACAGTTATAAAAGACTGTTTCTTACTAAATAATATGCAGAAACATGTTAGTTATATTCTATGTGGCTTTTTTTTTCTTGGCCCCACTATCAACTCCTTTTGGTGATACTTAAAAACCTGATTTCTAACTCTCAAATTTAACCATTTGCTAAGATGATCATTCACCCCTCTGAACTAATAACAGTACCCTTATTCTCAATGATATTTTTTTAAGACGGCCATTACTACTGGCAGCTGGCCACATCCTTTCTGCAGATACTAGGTTCCAGGGTTCCAATCCTTCTGCACTTGACAAGTGCAAACGGGCGTGCTGCTTCTGGCCCAGACCTTATTACTTTATGTCCTAGTGTGTGGTTTCGGTCATCACCCAAGTTTTTTGTGTGTGTTTGTTTTTGAGAGGAAGGGAGGAAGGGAGAGAAGGAAGAAAGATCTTTATCTAATTGTTCATTCTGGTTTTCCATCCCAGCCACAGTCTTGAGCCAGAGTCCTTGGGCTGCATGTAAGTCTACATATCACTTTCTCAGCACCCTGAGCCGCAGACATATTTTCCCACCATCAAGTTCAGCTTTACCTGGATTACCATACAAATCTACTGTCAGACAGGACAGGGCAAACTCTGCTTATCATCATGGTAAGTTTCAGTTAGGGAAGAGTGTGTCACATGGCATGTATAATTTTTGAGAATGAAAGTCCTCTCACTATCATCGCAGTCTAAGTATTTTATTTTATTTATTTTTTAAAGGAAAACTCAGGCAGGAATGAAGGTAAGCAGGCAGGCAGGCAAGAAGAGAGAGGAGGAAGAGGAATTTTTTTCAATTTAATGTAAATTGGTTCCTCACTCTGGACCCAGGATACAAACCTGGGACCTTGGGATGCATGAGGAGTGCATATGTCTGGAAATGCCTGACCTAGCCGCTACCCCACCAGGGCATGCCTACTGTGCCCAGCAGCTTAATGCACTGCAGGAACTCTCCTTTTATAGATTATGTGTTTCCTGGATCTCTAGAACTACATTAATATAATGTACTTACTTTATAAAACTACGTTTTATTTTATTTTACTTTTTTTTCTTCAATCTTATTTAGTTGTTCATCTTGGCTATTCATGGGATGCAAACCAAGGTCCTTGGGATGTACATGGATTGCACTTGGCCAGAGTCGGTGGAGCCAACCGCTACTCCACTAGGGTATGCCAGAAACCTAAATTTTAAACTATGATTTCAGGTTATCCACAAATTCTTCAAGTCTGCTCAAGACGAGTGCTTGCTCTCCAGATCTTATAGCACCTTATACGTAATCACAGAGATTCCATCTTTTACTAAAACCATGCTACTACTGTCTCTTTTTTCCCCCCCTCACATTGGTCTTTTCTTCTGTTTCAAAGCATAAGTCTAAGGTCAAAAACTTCCAACAAAAATTGCAATAGCTTCCCAAAAGCTCCAACTCCATTTCCCTGGCACAGCAGGACAGAGCATTTTTCAAATATTATTCTGGACAATGTTGCCGCCCTCCGCAAAGGCCTACCCCACCTCAAAACGTTCACTCGAGTCAAGGTGGAGATTTTAATGATGTTTCGGCAACACCAGGTGACGAGCAAAGGCAGGTGACTGGTCTCTGGCTATCCCCACTGAGCCTGCCTTTCAGTTAGCACGTTAGACTTTGTAGTTCCTTCCAGTACAGACAGGGAGACCACTCGAACTCATTTAAAGGGAATCCAAAGAACTTATCAATACTGTAAGCTATAACCAAAAAGGACTCTCCTTCCCCCAATCAATTATTGTAAGGAGGAGTGTAGGTAGAGAACTCATAAAGCCCCAGTTAGGTGCACTGATCAAAGGCGCACCTGCATCAGGTTCTGCATCCCATTCTCTCCGACCCGGTGATTTTATGCCTCTAGCAACCCGCTGTGTTGGTATCAAAAACTATTTGTTACCAGTGAAGCGAATTTAATCACAACTTGTTTAGTATCAGTATATCTCTATTTTCAGCAAAAAGTAGTAAAGGAAAAACAAAGGTCTGCCATGTATCCAATCATGGAAAGAAATCTCCATCATTTCTATTTCGTGTGGATCTCAGGCCCTCTTTTCAGTGGCTCTGCAACTTGTCTGACCTCACAACTGGCCCAGCCACACAAAATCAAAGACAAAGTCTTTCATTCAGACTCTAGTTTTCTGTAAGTATACATCCTCAACAAGGCTTTCCTTGGCTAATAAATAATCTCTTAAAAATTTATATTGTTAAAATTTATATTGTTAAATTTAATTATATACAGATGTTGATATACAATGATGCATACCTTAAACCTATATGATGATAATGATGTAAATGTTCCTTCAATAAAATTAAGGGGAGAAAAACGTATGTGTGTGTATATATCTATACTTACCAAAACTAAGAAGTCCTCTCACTGGCACCCAGTTTAAAAAGACTTACATATGAAAGCATTTTGTATTCAAAATGGCCCTTGGTTATCAAATACTTACTCACTTTCATACTCAGTAAATGCACTCTTGCTCCTACAAAACTCAATCGTACTTGCTTTTTAAGTCTATGTTGTATAGTCCTGGCAATCTTAGAGGAGATAAAAATAAAAGTTTTCTAATATTCCACTATTTAAATATAAATTGAGAAAATAGATAAAAGTAAAAATTTTGCAACTGGCAACATTTCAAATCTTATCTGCGTTGGAGTTCTCATTTCATTTTCAAAGAAACATTTAAAAGTCACCTTATGAAATTATCACTCATCTCCTCCCCAGGCACAGAAATAAATGAAAGCTACAAGATCCATTTTTTAATATAAAAATAAAGTACCTGGTGATATCTTCAGTCATTTGAGAAGGATCAGGAGGATAAAACTTCACATTAAAGGTGAACAACCAAGGAAGACCTGTAATTAATAAACATCATGGTTATTTATCCAACCAATAGTGACCATTTTGATATAATAAAAAAATCAAAGTTGAAACAATAAAGACTGACCCCACTATTAATCAGTGTAGAGAATCCAAATTTTAAAGAAAATTAGTATCTCTTATAACAACAATGAAATGAAAAATAAGCATCAACTACATAAAAATACATCATTAAACAATAATTCACTTATTTACTAATATTTCAACAAGAGTTTTGCATGGTGATCCATTATTCAAAAATTTTAATATAACTTCCATGTAACAGTTCTGAGATAAGATTTGCTTTAACACCAGGATTCCTAGGTGTCGAATATTCAAAAGAATTTCAGGATTTCCATATTGTTGGAAGAAAGTAGACAACTTGATCACTATGTCTATTCAGAAAATAATGGGTAATTTAAGATAAATTTTAAAAGAAATAGAATAAACCATCACAATACTTTAAGACAATTTTATTTCCTAGGTTTTATAAGTAGGTGTAACATATACTTTGTTATATTGTGTCACAAAGAATGAATATGTCAAGCAACTGTATCATAAATGACAAGTTACAAATTAAATACTGTAATTTATACATTAACATTTAACTAATGTTTAATATATCACACTTTGGCTTAAAACACACACACACACACACACACACACACACACACTTCTCTGGGGAGAGAGCAGGGATTATTTTTCTAAAAGCATCCAAATAATTCCACGGGTCTGAATTTAAAGTTATGCTCAAACTTTAGAGTATTTCTAAATAAAAATAAGAGTCATTCTACACATTTTTGAAGGCCTCATACTTCCTTTAATTTATGGACTTGAAAAAAATTTCTTGAATCCCACTCACTTTTCAATGTGTCATTTTGTCTTTTTCTCATCATCAGCAAACTAGCTTTTTCTCTCACTCAAAAGTCAATGAATATTTACTTGAATGGCTACTGTGAACACACAAACACACTTTTGCTGGATCTCTCTCAACACATCACCATTACAGGAATAAAATCAATCCTGCCAAATGTTAAGAAAACAGGTTTCAGTTCTGTTTTACATATTTAAAACATCATAATGGAATCTAGGACTTCTGAATGTCAAGAGACATGCCATCTCTTGGCCCACAGCACCATACTGGCTGTGATGTACATATGAACTTCTTGGAGGTTGACTGCTACCCCATAATTAAGCAAAGTCATTGCAGGATATCTCTCTCTCTCTCTCTCTCTCTCTCTCTCTCTCTCTCTCTCTCACACACACACACACACACACACACACACACACACACACACACCTGGATCCACAGTCACCTGAGCTGCTGAAGTTACAGGGATGCATCAGGATCATCATTTCTTTGTGGATCTTTATTTAATTGCTTTCAAGGCATCAACACTAGCACATGTTTGCCTGGATATGACTATGGGGATATGTTTCTACTAAAAAACAGAAATTTTCAATCGTAAAAGTTTATTAAATTGTACCAATGATGCTAAACTTTCTATTTAACTACATAATATTTTTACCTAGGAAGAAATAGCTCATCTAGCTATGGAATACTTATATGTTAATCATAAACAGGCCTAATATATATATAGAGAGTCTTATTTGTGTATATTTTAAAATAAATGTTAAGGCAAATCTTATACAAGAACGAATACTTTGTTGATTATCAAAAGGAAATAAAAAATTCTAACTTCCTACTAAGCGAAAAAAAATCAAAATAGCAAAGATGGGGCTAAGATAGAATAAGCAGTTCTTTGCCCATTTTAAGACAAGCAGGAAGAAAAGTAAATACAGCAGAAAAAACTGCATTTCTTCGACCTACATTCATGATTGAGACAGCACAAGATTCCACTTGGAGGACCAGCGCTAGTAGCTTAAAAAAGTCAAATCCTATTTGTGACTGCTATTCCTCTTGCCAAACCACAAAGGCGAAAGTCCTGAAATAACTCTTGAAACAAAACCTTCACAAATAATCAAAACAGAAGACCATGATTCATAATCAGCAAACGTTGTGCCTTCCAAAAGTTAGGAACCTCCCTGACTGAAGCGAGAGGCACACTTAGGCAAACGGAAGCCAAAACAAAACCATCGGGAACAATTTAGCGAGTGGCAGAGGTTGTCCCTTTCACTGCATGGTTTGGCAGGTCTGGTTTAGAGAAAGTGACAGCACCAAGCATCCACACCTCCTGAATCCCTGCGCTGCAGGGCATGGAACACCTGCACAGGGGGTGAAAGGGAAAGTTCCAAAGCTTTCCAATCCCAGCTTCATCTGTAAGGTTATCATAACACAGCCACATCTACTTAGTCCTTTTCTTTTCCTTCCCTTTTCTATCTAAATAGATGAACCACCAAGGTGATAAATGCAGACGAAAGGCAGGAAGGAGGAGACCAGAAGGAGGGAGGAAAGGAGGGAATGAATGAAGGCTGGCATATCAGGGTGGCATATAGGGTGACCAATTACACCAGTATGCCCCAGACTGTTGCAGATTTAGCACTAAAAGACCCACATCCTGAGAAACCCCTCAGTCACTCAGTTCTGAGCAAACTAGGAAGGTCACTCTGATCAAATATATTTTCAAAATAAATAAAAGGGAGATGAGTCAACATGAAGAGGAAATGAGCAAATGAGATAAATGCTCAGATAAAAAAAGAACAGAGATGGGGGGAAATGATAGGAAGACTACTGAAACAATAATTCAAGAGAGAAAGGAAAGAAATGAAGATATCACACCTTAAAATGACAAACAGAAAATAAACGGGAAGGACCAGAAGGGAAAGCACGGATGTGTCCCAGTGTCCTGTTGTTACGAATCACAAGTAGAGAAATGAAAAAAATACAAAAGGCATTCTTCAGGTGAAATTCAGGAAAATGGCTTCTCCCTGGACAGTCCTGGAGCCCATAGTTCAGAGGGCTGCTAAGAATATTATTCTGTCTAAAAATTCCAGTTGTTTGTGACTCTCTACCTTTCTGCTTCAATCATTAATAGACCCTGCAGTAAATTAAGAAACCAGATCCCCTACTGGAGATTTTTCTGGAGTGACAATGTTTCTTGGCACAGAGAGCACAAAGTCAGCCACAGGCAAGACAACCTGCAGAGACAAAACCCACAGAAGATACGGAAGCCTGTTAGAGCAGGGCACGAAGAGGCACTCAGGGAGTCTGCAATGAGAACAAATGGAACACGGGAGAAAGGGACAAAGCAGGACTAACTGCAAACCTGATGCCAAGAGCAAATAAGGGCCTTGATTGGAGAACAGAGAAGAAGGCAGTGACCTCAGAGGACTGGAGTTTGTCTGCTTCTCAACTGACCATCCCCACCCCAACACACTTGTGAGCAGCGCATCTAGAAGGTCAGAGCTATGCTTATTCATTACACCAGCCTATACTTCCAAAATGAAGTAGACTAAGCAATAGTCACAGGTCTACCTAGAGGAAAATTTACACAAAAAATAAGTACTACAGAAAGATTTTCTTTTCTTCTCCCTGAAGAAAAAGATCAGCTGTCACTTCACTATGGCAGACATTGTGAGAGAATATTTAGGAATATGAGTCTATAACTTCTGGGCCAGCAGAGAAGTCCCTAGAGAAGCTTTGTACTAAGTCATGTACAAAATAAATAGTCATGATTCTACAAATGTATCATTACTATCCTTAACGTCCTTATATGATATGAATGCAAAATTGAGCTGATCATTCCATTACTATCTTATTCTAATCTACATTCCTATGAATTATATTCAGGATAGACAAACACGGGTAGATGAAAAGATTAATGACTTCAAAGTATGAAAATCTAAATACTCACTTCGCAGTTGTTTCTTTATTTCTTTTGCAGGATCAAGCCAATTCTGCAGAGGAGGGAAAAAAGGTTAATAAAACCATAAAAAAGATTTCTGATCCCAAATAAACTTTACTGTTCAAATGTTTATGTAAGTGTAAACATATTTGAGCAGAGTTCTGTTCAAAGCAGCGTTCACCCACCAGCATTCTTTTGTGCTAAGTAGTGATTTGTTTTTCAATCTATGTGTGTTAATAAGTAAAATGTTAAAGCACTTAAGTACCTTGGGCCTTATTTTCTTGGCTCTGAAAACAAGTATCTATCCAAATGATGAGACATCATATATATACACATAGCCTTTACTTTATGGACCTGCCAGCAAACAGTCCCAGCAAATATTGAAATTAGAGCTCAGTCTAGGACAATAATTGGCTCTTTCTCATGAAAGGACAAAGTGTGAAGGAAATTATGGGCTAAACGTATACATGCCTTAACTGATTATCTTAACTTTTAAACGAACCCCTCCTCTTCCTTAAAATGTCTTTTTCCCTAGAGAAATACTGTCAGATTAGAGCCAACATTTCCCGCCCATGTCTTAATTTAATATCCTCCTTTCTTTTTAACTTTTTTCTAGGTTGGAAGAAACAATCAGAAGGAAATGCATTTCAGTTTTCCCTTCATTTCTGTTGAGAAAACTGACATATAAGGATTCAATGATAATATCTTAAAGCAAAAAAAGATTAAATTTGAACCACTAGGTTCAAATCACTGAAGGACATTAAATATTTGTCTTTCAAAGTAACAGGCAAAAGAACCATTCAAACCTAATTTTTAACATATAGTTTTTTGTTTATATGTTTTATACTTCTCACATCTTATCCTCCAGTCATTATTAAAATTCACGTTTTAATACCTTCACTAACACAGAAGAACACATACTTTTTTGATATATAATGAACTGATTTAAATAACTAGCTTTACAATTAGTAGGTTTCAATCATTGTAAAGTTATCCAAAATAACATAATATCTGTGTTTAAACATACTTCTGTTGATACATAAAGCAAGCAATTAAAATGTTTATCACACGGAAAATGATGACCAACTGTCTCAACATTGTGCTGTAACGGCACAGTGAGAACATTAACTTGCTCCCCTGAGAATTACTAACTGCATGCGTTGAGAGCGAAGCTGCACAGACCGCTGCGGGCTTACTGTGCCCTTCATGGGCTGCGCTCACGGCAGCAGCACCCAAGGTGTACACGGCTCTGTTCTAACACTGCTTATATTCAAACCTCTCAATAAAGAACTACCAGAGCTTGGTCTCGTTTCCTATGACGGGTGTCCCAGCTGCACCCACCACTGATGTGAAGGGCCAGTGGGACCGCTAATGGTACCTCCAGTGCTGTGTTAGGGAGCAGCTCTAATTCTCCCCTCAGAAGAGAGCCTGGCATTCAGCTTCCGTGCCCTGCAGCTGCTGTCCCCCGCAACAGCTGGCTCACAAATGGCCAGCTATGATGAGTGCACAAGAATGAGAAAAACACATCATTCAGTCTCCAGCCCAGACAGGGGAGAGCCTGGGGGAGAGGAGGAGGAGGAGGGTCAGATGCATTATGGTATTTCATCCAAGGAACTAACAACTACAGCAAGAAAACTGAGAGACAACTGGTGCCAAATTAAATAGAAAAAAACTCTCTCCTAATATTAACACAAAGAAAAAAGAGAGTCTACAGAAAATGGGTCTTAAACTTCTAGACAGACTCTTTCCAAATCTCCAGTTTTCATCAGGTGACAGTAAAGATGCCTGCCACGGAAGAGGGAAAGGTGGCGCAAGCAGCAGCATCTTCTGTAAACTCAGGGTGTAACCTTGCACCCTGGATGTTCAGTACATTCTATTTCCACTGAAGTACCAACCCCTTGTCCAAATCATCTGAGTGTCTGCAGAGCAGAGAGAGCATCAGAAAGGCTTGACTGAGCCAGGACTAGGAGTGAAAAGCTTCTGCACACCGGCCAGTCCAATTCAGGTGTCGTTCTTGGGTCACTTGCCACAACATGCCAACTAGAGAATACTAAGACTACGGGGCTTCACTTCTTTATTGGGACCCCTATTCAAAGACAAAGTAGTTTCCTGATATGACCAAACAGCAGCAGCAGAAGTGACTCCTCCCTTTCAGTCATTTCTTGGGAAGTTGGCTAACAACACTCACTTCCACCACACTCATTGTGAGCTCCATTACCACACCGAGTTAGAAGGTCTTCCCCGTCCCAGTACTACAATTTTACAAAGGCCAAAGACACAGCATGTTACTAACCTCACATACAACACCAGACAATTTAAGATAAGCAGTAAGTATTCCATTAATATCTGCAGTCAAACACTCTACACACTGAGATATACCCCCTCAATTAGTATCTGTTGACTGAAATCTGTCCATTGCTGGCCTCCTCCCTCCCCATGTTATAATCATCCCAAAAGACCTAAGAAGGTTCTATTATTTTTATTAGACTTCTTTTTATTTGAATGATTAGCTCCAATGAGTACTTAGAACATGGATGGGATATAATGTCATTGTCCAGGGTTATAAATTCATAAGTAAAAACAAAAATTACTCGCCATAACTTTTTAAAAAAGTATTTCTATTATCTGCATTACCAATTATACAGAAATAGAAGACATAAAACTTCTTAAATAATGAAACTAATTATCTTGGCTCTGCTGGATGGATCAAGAAGCAGAAGATGGATAGCCTACAACAATATAAGTGCGCATGCGCGTGCGCGGGTGGGGGGGCTGACTGGGTGCGCATGCACAGGTACATAAACATTATGTATCATAATGGATCAGGGTGTATCGTTCTCATTTTTTTTTTTTTAATTTGGCTGTCACATAAATACACACTTTGAATAGGAAATGCATGGAGTCAAATTCTGGCTTTCTACCAATTCTATGACCTTAGGTTCACTCCTTGGCTTCTTTAAGCCTCAATTTCCTCAACTGTAAAATGAGGATCACAACATTTCTAGCTCATAGGAAACTTCTCGACCAATCACTTATTCAAACATTTCCTGTAGAGTAAAAACAAAGTACTTTACCTAGTGCCTTTAATAGATGAGGTTTTTTGCAGCAATCAAGTTAAGTTGATCTATATACCATTTGGTATGTACCTCTTTTTCATCTAATCTTATATAAGTGATATATTACATATATTAAGGAAGCTATATTTACATAAATAGTTCCACCACAAAAAGTTAATAAATCAGACTGTTCACAAAATATAGTCACTATATTCATGAGCCAGATGAAGTAAAAAATAGAGCCTATTTCCTTAAGAGAAAACTATTTGACAATGTCAGCCCTTTCTAAAAAGCTGCTCTATTGGCTGAAGACTCTTCTTGGAAATGAAGACAAAACATAAATAGCACAATTCCTTCTCATGAAAATAATTGCTGGTGTGATTAGTACAAGTGCTTCTGTGTACATGTTAAAGTATAATCTAGAAAAGCTCTTGCAAACTTTAGCTGATAAGGATCCATTTGGCTAATCCGTAAAGAAGACAGATTCCCACCAAGAACATACTTCAGGGAGAAGGGGTCTGAGTCTCTCTATTTTAAGTGACACCTCTAGACAACTCGTGATCAGACAAGACAGGATTTTCTGTTTCCCAAACCTAACATTCTAAGCAACAACTCAAAACTAAAAACTAAAATTCATGCCAGATTTTGATAATATTAGTTTGTTAGAATAAAAAGTATTTTGTTATCTACTTAAGAGCAGGGACACTCACTCTCTTAATTTCCCCTTCCTTCCCTTACTCTCTGTACCCAAAGTATTAAACAACAGTAAATATTTATCTTCTGAGTGTCAGGCAAATAAGAAACTAATAAAAATTACAAGAAATCCTATAACAAACTTCCAACAGAGGCAAGCTAAAGTTAAAAATGTTACCCTATGTCAATGTTACTAAATCTCTTTGAAACATGAAATTCAAAGTCTATGACTCAGTTGGAGAAATGAAAGCTACATCTTAATTTTCATTAACATCTAACTGAAATATAGCATTACCATCAATTATTAATGTAGAAGGAAAAAACCTGGTCAATATCAACAGTACCTTTGACGATCACTTAAAAGAATCCAAACTATTTCCTTATCAATCTAATCTTGATATATAATTTATACTAACCAATACTTGAAATCAGAGTAGGGATTAGATACTACTAAGAGATAGATAAAAGCACACCTATTTATCACAAAATGTTTATAAATATTTGATGATTTCATTTGTTTATTGGTTTCCTTTATAGATCTGTGTACATTTAATTATACACTTAAAACACTGACCTGAGAAGTCCACACAATTCACCAGACAAGCAAAGAAATCTATGGCCCCAACAAAAAGGGCAAAAAACTGGCCACAGAAGGTAACAGGAACTTTTATATGAAAAAATAGCAAACAACACTACATATATGTACTTTAACACTGAAGTCCTTCATCAGTTAGAGAAGCTTATTAATCCTACTCCCTTCTTCACTACATTCAGTCTCAGTTAACCAAGTTTCCTGGCATTTCCCTACATTTTCAATATTGGTGCTCAAAAAAAAGGTATTAAATAAAGAAGATTCTCAATTTTCCTTAATTAACAGAAAATCTAAAACATATACAGGTGCTGACTATAAATCACTACATTTAGTCCTAGGATGCCAGCACTGGAAAAAAATCAACCAACCAAACTCAGAATTCTAACACGGCACAAATTTCCATGCAAAATGTGAACATTTTACCCCTTAGATCACCACTTCTTAAACTTTATAATTCAATATAATTCAGGTCCTCCAGGCTGAGGAACTGGAATTGGTCATTTTTAGCAAGTTTCTTTTTTATGTTTTGTTAAAGGAAAGGTACAGGCAGGAATGAAGGTGAGTAGGCAGGCAAGGCAGGAAAAGAGCAGAGGAAGAAGTGTCTTACTTTACTATTTAGTTGTTCACACTGGTTGCTCCACACCTGCATCCCCCAGCCTGGGACTCAAACCCAGAGGTATGTTGTTTGCTCCTTGGGAGGCGACTGACCTAACCGCTGCTTCACCAGGGTATGCCTTAACAAGCTACTTTTTAGGTAGGGCCACTGCTGCTGGACCATCCTTTAAACAGAATAGCTCTACATTTTTTTTTTTTTTAATATACACATTCCTGTCTTTTCTTCAAAGTCAAATGTAGAGAAATGCTTTTCAAGACTTTAACTGGCCTGTCAGGTAGCTAGATGCCCAGGCTTTACTGCCTAAACTTTCGAATTGCTGACAGAAAAGCAGAAAGCTCTGGCAGGGACTGCTTTCATGCTCTCAGATATAAGTGTTTCTCTGAACTCCTCCCCATCACACTAAGCAGTTGGATCATAAAAGGTCAAGACCACAGTCTTTGCATTCCCTAGAGTGCTAAGGACTTCCAAGTACCCTGGGCAAGTACTCTGCTCACATCTGAGTGCTGCTTCCTATCAGAGGCTTTGACCAGATGTGGCTTAGTTAACTCCAGATACACTCCCAAGATTGCTATTCTAGTCCCTTCCCCCACAAAAAGTAAAATCTCTCTGTAGACTGGTCCTAAACTCTCAGTTAGGTTTTTTTTCCAAAATGCACAGCCATGCCATCCTCACTCCCTTTTGGGGCTCATCAGTTTCACCAGGTGAGAGAAATCTAACAACTTAATCCAACTCAAGCCATACTACCTACACCAAAGGTTATAAGAGTAATGTTCTCTTAAATCTGCATTTTCTCTTAAGAATGTACAGCACTGAAACAGATCCCCTTTAATATGCCTTTTCCTAAATTAGGTCTAAGAGAACACTACCCGAAGGTTGGTGTGAGGAGAAAAGTTACAGGACCCTATATTACACTGAAACATTTATTACGCATTTGGGAAACTGTGATTCAACTCCTGTCTGTGGTGTTATAAGTTTTAACTGGAATGAATATAGAAGTATATTAAAAAGTTTATATATGACAGACAGTTTATATTTTAAGTTTCTAGTTCTAGTTTTGGGGTGGGGGATGTCTGGGTATCAGACAAAAGCTTTAATCAATTTTCATAAAGCTAGTTGTGGATATCAACTATACTTGGAACAAGCTCCTTTTTCAATATGGCTTGAAGCAAAATGACATTATAATCCCTGGGCCAAATGCCAAACACTATTAACATCAAAAATTCAAGTAAATGTGTTTCCCTTTAAAGAGAGTCCAAGATCCTTAATGATCATTCCATTTAAACATAAATATAAGAAATATATGAACTTGGAACTCTGTATATAAAGAGTAACATGTTGCTTGATTCCAAATATTTTAATGACATTTTCCATGCAAAGTTTACACAAGAGTTCTCATCAGACATTAAAAAGTTCTAACATTAACAATGATATAGTTTCATACTCAGATCTGAGTTGCAAGGCTTCCAACTCATGGTCTCACCAAGACAGTCTACACTAAAAACAGAAGAATGTTTCATTTTAATCTCCATAGAAAATTTTCATACAAATAACCATGGTTTTTGTCTGACTCTCGACTTTGTTAAAATTATAAGTAACTAAACTATCAATGAATATAGATAATATTCAGCATGAAAAAGAAAGATTACATTCCTGTATCCTATTACTGAAAATGCAAAGGAGGCCTGATTAAGCTAAGTTAGGAGAATAACAATAATTTCCTATGGAAAAACATAAGACACAAGACAAATCTATATTGGAAAATAAGAGTTCTTTTACCTAGATGTCTTGACTACTGAATTTAACTACATAAATGAGGATTAAAAAATTATACAAAAATTAATCTGTACAATCAATACAAAAGCAAATCAGATTATATATGAATACATATATTGCCAACTACATGTGAGCTTTCATTTACAGAAAAGACATCCTACACTTTGTAACCCCAAAGTTCTCTAATTAAAGCCTAGAACAAAACCCAAACTTAATTTTGTGGGCTTTTCAACCATTTCGCATTTCATGAAAGAAACTACAACATAAAATAAGGGACAATGAGCTCTTTATTTAGCATTAGCATTTTCTGTCAATGAGAATTCTATGGAGAACCCCTTCAAACTTAACCTCATCTTAATACTCTCTGCCTTAATGACCTTACTCTCTCCTTGATTTCAGCCATCCCTTTCCATGGCTGAACACATGGGATCAGTCTCCACTTCTTCAGACTGCACCATCACATTCTCAGATGCTAGTTTTTTCATTCCTTCTAAGTTTTCTACTGATTTATTCCCATTGTACCTGCTCTTCAACTTCTTTGGATTTTCACCCCTTGTTCTCAACCATTTTCTCCAAGACTATCAGCCCATTTCATCTTAAATTATATTCCTCCCTGTGAGCCTATGTATGATTAGCTTTACTCATCAGTACCTCCAATTTTCTCAATCTTTTTGTCCTCTTATCAGAACCACTGTGAAAACAGCTAACTGGGCACCCCTTTGATACTCAGTTTCTCCACTATTATATTTGGGTCAGTGGCAATTAGATTAAAACATACACCAGTACATTTTGCTGTCTTAGCGGAACTGGTTGTTAACAGCAAGCCACATACTTGTCCTTAGTAGTCTGCGCTTCTCTGGGTCCCCGCTGCTACCATGGGTCACTCTTTGTAAATGATTTTACCTTCTGTTTCTCAAACATATTAGGTTGTGCTTTGTTTAACTCTGATGTATTCACAATTGCACCACTTCTTATATTGCTTATTGCAGATTTGGGGTAAGGATGCCCTCTTTATGCAAAGCTTATCCTCTTCTTGAACACAAAAACCTCCATCATCAACCCTCTCCTCTCCCTTGACCTTCACTATTTTCTTAGGCTTTCCCACAGCCAGATCTAAGTTCTTTTCAAACAAGCAAATCTGTCAACCCCAAACCCTTAGTAAACTATCTGCACTGTCATAAGGGGTAGCCACTGGTCACGGGAGGCTATTTAAATTCAAATCCATGATATGGTCATAATTCTTAATGCCTACAATAGAATATCAATATTAAACTGCTCTTATCATTCTCCAAATTTATAGATATGCCTTTATACAACACTATAAAATATTCACACTACTACCTTGTAGGGTAGCAAAATTTAAGAGCTTTCTATCAGTCACTAATAAATGTTCAGCTGATATTTTGAATAGGATATGTTAAGCTCTATCACTCAATGAGTTAAGACTACTGAAGACTACATATGTGATTAATATTAGCCTCACTATACTATGATCTGAATGTTTCATGTCCTTCCAAGAAGTATATTTGAATCTTAATCCCTGAGGTATTAATAATAGGAGGTGGGTCCTCTGGGAGGTGATTAGGTAATGAAGGTAAGGCCCTAATAACTGGGATTAGTGTCCTTATGAAAGATACCCCTGAGAGTTCCTTGACCCACTCACCATGTGAGGGCCCAGCAGGAAGGTACAGTGTGTGATCCAGGGAGTAGGCCCTTACCAGACATTTTGTGTCACCAGTTCAAATGAACTAAGACGCTGACCAAAAATTTAACAATCGATTTTCTGTCCCAACACTTCTTAGGAATCTGACATATCCCTCCTGGTAACATCAGTCATATCCTGCAACATTCCGTACATGAACAGTGCTAGTACTATCTTTCAGCTGAGAAGAAAGGAATCATGGCATACCCGGTAAGTAAAAGTGTTGGCGCTGGGTGTGCGTGCATGTGCATGCGCGTGTGTATACAACTATACAATGGGGTAGGAGAGAGATAAGCTGTTTAGTTAGAAACTCATCTGCCAGGTGGCTGAGAGAAAAGAATCTCTTTTGAGAAGCACTGACATGGACTCTTGTCGAATCACCGTCATTAAGTTAGATCATTGTCTTCAATGTACTGACACCATATAGACACATGAGCTGGAAAACTCATATTGGCATCATAGTCCACAACATCTTTCCACACCAGATGTGATGTCTTACAGGATGACTTTCAGAATTTGGTAAGATAAAAGTCTTCTAATGCAACATAACATTCTTAAACTTTTCCAGTTTGGAACTGTCCTAAAAAAAAAGTTGGTTTTTTTCCATTTCTAGTTTGTCTGGTTTTGAATTTCCAACATTTAGTTCAAGGTAACCTTGGGTGAACTGGTTCAGTTTTCCCTGCCTCAGCTTTCTACATCGATAAAAGGTGGCTGATAGGGCCTGAGCGCTTAGAGCTGTGCCTGCTGCCCAGTTAGAATCCTGGAATGAGTGGCTATTAATAATCAGGACTCTTGAATTTCACTCAGAATATTTTCATGGTAAAAATTTAAAAAGAAATAAATTACAAATAAGTATGCCTGACTGTAAGTTTATATATATGTATATATATGACATGCCTACTAGGAAATAAAACTACTACCTGCACTGTCACTGACATAGATTCACCTGGAGTTCATCTGGCATTCTTTAAAGAATGGCCAAAATTAATTTATCAAATTACTTGTTCTTTCCAAAGTTGTTACATGACCTACAGCTCAACATGTCTGGACCTGCCCTCGTGACACCCCTCCCCCACCCTGGGTCCTCCTCCTTTCCTCGCTGGCACCTCCACCTGTCCAGAATCTCGGGACCAAGGTATTCCCTTATATACCTGTGTCCTTCCTAAAGCGCTTTCCCTTACATCCCTGTGTCCTTCCTAAAGCGCTTTCCCTTACATCCCTGTGTCCTTCCTAAAGCGCTTTCCCTTACATCCCTGGGTCCTTCCTAAAGCGCTCAAGTCATTCACTTGTCTACTTTCACTATCACAACCTTAATGGAGGCTCTTTTGGGGGTTTGAGTGAGCAGTTCTACTCAAGTCTCCTCTCATCCTCTATCAATCAAAGTAACCTTTTTTAAAGACAAAATTGTCTCACATCTCAGCTTTAGCTAAAAAATGACTTGCCGTTTTTCTTAGGAAAAAGAAAACCTCCCAGGTCTGGATATATTGCCTACAGGGCCTGGCATCATCTGCTCTCTGTCAATACCGAGGCACCCCCTCAATCTAACTGCACCTTCTCCCACTAACCACACCAGACTCCTTTCCAATTTCCAACCAGCTATTCTTACTTCAATATGTGCTTCTGGGTCCCTTTACTCAGCAAAAGTCCACTCACACTTTAGGTCTCTGCTAAGCATCATTCCTTCCCATGAAGAGTCTTCCCCATTAGTATCCCTAAATCTTTCCTGCAAAGCAGTCATCAATATTTAATAATTGTGTAACTCAGTATTTTACTGTCTCAACTAGAATATAAGCAGGACATCCATGAAAGTAGGGTCTCTGTCTTATGACAAAATCTGTAGCAGTTAGCATGACAGTTCATACAGAGGTATTTTTTTTCCATTGTAGTAAAAAAAAAAAAAAAAAATTACCCACTTAACTACATTTTAGTGTGTTCATTAGGGCTGAATAGTCACACTGTTCTAGAACATTTTTACTGACAAAACTAAAATTCTACACCATTACACCATTCAACAGCTCCCATTTCCCCCTTCACTGCTTCCCTGGCAATCACCTTTCTACGTTTTGTTTCCATGAGGCTAACTGGATATTTCATGTAAGTAAAATCAAAGAGTGCTTTTCTTTTTGTGGCTGGTTCATCTCAGTACAGTACCCTCTAGGATCATCCACTTTATAAAATGTGACAGGATTTCCTTCTTTTTTAAGACTAAATAATATCCCATTCACCACATCTTACAGATGTCTTTTTTTAATTCATTTTATCCATTGGTAGACATCTGATTGCTTCCACTTTGTGGCTACAGTGAATCATGTGGCATGAACATGAGTGTAATTCTTTTTTTGACATCCTGCCATACATATATATATATATATATATATATATATATACACACACACACACACACACAGACATACATATGTATGTATGTATATATCTAGAAGTGGAATTCCAGATTAGATGGTAATTCTAATTTTTTTAAGAAATTGTTTTCTACAGTCATTGCCCGTATTACATTCCCATCAACAGTGGGCAAACATTTGAATTTCTTCACATCCTCACCAACACCTGTCATTTTTGTTTTATTTTGCATTTTTTTGTTGTTGTTGTTGTTGTTTAGTGGCCATTCTAATGTGTCTGAAATGACACATGGGTAGTATTTAATAAATATTTGTCAATGTCTGGCTACGCTGGGGCCACAACAAATAAAATGGCATGGTGTTTGCCCTCAAGACGTTTCTAGAATAATGGGGAAAATGACTGACAAATAAGGTTTGTATGAACTATCTAGATGACAGATGGAGGGAACTATGGATTCTGCTTGAGTTGTGAGCAGAAGGGCTGTGGTAGAAAGCTGAGTGCCAGAATCAGATATTCATTCCTGAGAGCTCCACTTAGCTGCAGTTTGCAGAATAGATCATATGGGCTGAAAATGTGCAGCTAGTTAGGAACGTCATACTAAAGCCAAGAGATTACAGTTGCCTATGCCAAGGAAAGAACTACGGACAAAGAGAACAAAGAAAGGAATGTCAGCAAGTAGAAAAGACAAATGTGGTTGACTGAGAACCAATTAAAGGAGGTAAGGAAGAGGACCGGCCCTAGAGTTCTTTGGGGAGAGATGAAGTTTTAGGGGAAGATGAGCAGCTTTTAGACTACTGACACTAGCAGAAGACATTTCAGTAAATGAGTCTGAGATCCAGGTGAAAGATAGGAATTAGACACACATATTAGAGCTTTGAAAATAAAGTGATTCCTACTATGTAAACATTACTTTCTTACTCAAATCCAGTGTTTCAGAAATACGAGATGTCTTAATGTAGCATGAAGGTTATCTTATTTCTGCTAAGAAAACATGTTATTCTACCTGCTTTATTACATATTGGATTGTCTCCCTATTTTACAAAAACCACATTCTCCTATGAATCTACCTATATGTAATCTCAGAAAACGTGAATGATAGCCAAATTTCCATACTTTTTCATTTGCAGCATTGAGCGCTTCAACAGAAGGGCACACGGTTATAAAAATTATCAAAACCAACTTATCATTTAAAACCTTTAAAGAGCACCTAGCTTATTTAGTCAAATGCCTGTTTCTTTGGAGAGAAATACTCTGAACAGAGTCTATTAAGAATACTCGCATAGTACTCAGGAGGCAGGCATGCGATTTATTGCCTTTAGTTGAAATGTAGAGCTAAACCCCAAATTAGGTATCAAGGATTTAAAAGTAAGCCAGTTAAGAGGTTTTAATTTATATATAATTACCACCCTTAGTACCTTGTACTTCTTGCCAGGACACATAAACGATGATGGCAGGTGTGCAAACAACAAGATTTACAGCCTATATTCACCTATTGAGAGTTCTGCGCTATTAACTGCGATGAGAACGATAGATGGTGAACAGGGTCTCCCGGGACTGTGACCACGTGCTCTTGGCACCCTCAGTCACAGGGAGTCTGTCCACTGTCTATCAGAGTAAAAAGGGCTTCGCTTTACTTGAATAGCTTTATTTCTTCCGTCTACACGGTTTTATGCGTTTTCGAACACTGAAATCACACCTCGGTCTGTGTGCATGTCACATCACAGCCACGCGAGAGTTCCAGTGACCTTTACCACCAGCCTCTTCCTCCTTCACTTTAAGAAGGGCTTCGCTTAGGGTGCAAGCCTGGACCAAACATTTCCTCTTTACTCCTATATACTCGGTATCTTCTCCACACGATTAAGTCCCAAACTCATAAAGCGAAGTAGATAGAAAGATGAAAAAAAAAGGAGGAAGGTGCTAGAAAGTGAATGCTGGTGTCTCCCCAAACTTCATGTTAAAACCTAAACCTCACTGTATTTGCAGGTATGGCCTTTCGGCAGTGATTTGGTCAGCAAAGTGGAGCCCACGTGAATGGGATCCGTGCTCTAGTAAAACAGTGCCAGAAAAAGCTCCCTCAGCAACTTCAACTATGGAGGACACAATGAGCGCGCACACTGAGAACCCCGCCATCTATGGGCAGGGAAGAGGGGCCTCACCAGACGGCAAAGCTACTGGCAGCTTAACCTTGGGCTTCCCAGACTCTAGAACTGTGAGAAACAAATGTGTGTTGTTTATAAGTCACGTACGTCGTTAGAGCAGCCCAAATGAACAAAGAAAGCTATAGGTTAATTCTGGTTTTGCTAGAAATGGTTAATAGTTCTCCCTTTATTTTACATTTGAAACAGAAGTCCTACAGTTTCCTGGTATTAGCATTAAGCATTAGAGCACACTGGTGCTCCTGCTTAGTATCTTGGGAAACTCCCGGTAGAAAAAAATCTTAACACATTCCTAATGTCAATCAGATCTCCATGGGGTCCTGGTTAGTAGGATCTACAGCAGGAATTGGCCTGGGCCCTACCTCCTCTTTGGCCCCCGAACAGGAACAACAGAACAAGGAATATCTTCACCTCACAAAGCCTGAACAGTCTGTTCAGACAGGTAAAGGCTCCCTCCTGAACCTCCAGACAAATACACATGGATACTTTTAGACTTTACTTCCAATGCCCCATGCCTCCTCTGCTTTTCAGTCATGCTAACATAAAGGTGAATTTAAGAGAAAAAAATTGAACATAAAATTTACATCAATTATTTTCATCTCTCATACTAACACAGAATAAGACACTCCACTCTATCCATCATGAAATGAAAAAAGTATTCACACACATGATACATAATAGGTAAAAATTTAATCTGTACAAGGCAAGTTGTCAATATTTCCCAAATTTCTACAATGAACCTAAAATGTAGTAAAAACATAAGTTTTTGTAAAGCTAAATTTTATACTAGTGATTAAGAAAAACATGCAGAAGATATAAACAAATTTGAAATAATTTCACTTACTTTTTGCTCAGAGTTTTCTTGAAACAAAAGTCCAAAGTAGTCTTTCTCCAGGAGATTGAGATGTTCACATACTTTGTCAAATAACACTTGCCCCTTAGCACGTTTCTGGGGGGGGAAGAAATAATATCTTTACTTTTCAAGCACCAGAGTCAATGAGTACTATAAATAAAGCGCATCATATATGATACATTATTTTTAAAGTAAATATGTTTTCCAATCTTGCTTTGTAACAAAAAGTGATTAATAACCTTTTTCTCTTTAGACTAATCCTAAACCCCTCCACACAGCATAAATTCTAAAATGAAAGCACAATCAGATGGTTTATGCTTTACTGTTTCCTATGTACATATAAAAAGGACTAAAGAAAGGTTAGAATTCATTTTTTTAATTTTGTTTTAATGAAAACATGGGAAGTTTACATATAATTGTGAATTACATAGGGGCGCTAACTATAAAGGAGTTGAGAACTCTAAAATGCACCCTGGTAATGAGAGTTGAGTATCAAAGGAAGGAACATGTTGAAAAGACAGAACCTTTCTCTAAGGTTGGGATTCTTGTCACCTGGAGAAGGTGTAGTTGCTGTCCAGTGGTGGTGAAGAAAGTCACTGTGTTGTCTGGGGTCAGGACTAGCTCATGGAAAGCACACAAAAGCTGGCAGGTGAGAAAGGGACACTTCCACCGGGTTGTTGATGAGTTGTACTAATGAACAAGGACTAGAAGAAACTATGCTGCGGTTTTCATTTGATCAAGGCTGGCAGATGACACCCATTATGGTGTATTTGGTATCTTACTGTTTTTCTGTGGGGTTTCTTTATGCTTTACAAAGCATCCTTTAATATTTTTTGCAAAAGCTGGCTCTGTGGTAATAAACTCCTTCAACTTTTGCTTATTAGAAAAGATTTTTATCATTCCTTCAGTTCTGAATGATCATCTTGCCAGATACAGTATCCTAGGTTGAAACTCCTTTTCTTTCAGCACTTTGAATATATTATGCCATTCCCATCTGGCCTTCGGTTTCATTCGAAAAGTCCGCTGACAGCCTTATGGGGGCTCCTTTGTATGTGATATGTTTTTCTTTTAATAGTCTTTCTTTATCTTGTATTTTTGATATTTTTATGATGATGTATTTGGGTGTCTTTCTGTTTGGGTTTCTTTGATTAGGAACTCTTTGAGCTTCCTGGATCTGGAGGCTTGCTTCATTCTTCACATTGGAGAAGTTCGCATGTATTATTTCTTCAAATATGGCTTCTGCCCCCTTATCTCTCTTCCTCTGGGACCCCTAACATGAGAATGCTGTTCCTTTTGATATTATTCCACAGGTCTCGAATGCTGTCCTCGATTCTTTGAAATTTTTTTATTTCTTTGCAGGTTTGTTTGATTGAGTTCCTCTGTCCTGTCTTCTCAATCAGTTAGTCTATTGTAAGCTTCATCTGTCCTACTGTTGAGTCCCTCTATTGAGTTCTTTAATTCAGCCATCATGTCTTTTACCTGTTTGACATCTTGTTTTAATTCTCCTCTTTGCTTCCTGACATTCTCATTTACTGCCGCTTCTGATTTCTGGATTCCCGTGAGTATATTAATCACTGTAACCCTAAATTTCTCTTCAGGTAATTTACATACATCTGCTGTATTCAGATTGTCCTCTGGGTTTTTGCCCGGATCCATCATTTCACGTATATGTCTCTATGCCTTTGCTCTATTCTACATTCTGTTTATATTTCTAAGGGTTCAGTTTCCCTGGCGTTGTGTAGGTTTGACTTGTCTAGGACTGTCAACCAGGCTGCAGTTTCGCCTCTGCCCACAAGGTGGTGCTAGCAGGTAGCACTGAGGTTTGGGATTGCCTTCTCCTGGTAACCCAGGGGGTGGGGGATCTGATGAGAAGGGTTTCCAGTGGGCAGATGTGCAGTGGTGGGATTTCTCCTCAGTGGACCCCAGGCTCTGGTGAGAAATGGTTGTGGGAGGGGTTTGAGCTCTGGCTGATTTTCGGTTATGGCTGCATCCAGCGCAATTTCACCATGTGGGCTGCAGCTCAGCTTCTGGTGCGCTGGTTCTCCTTTCATCCCCTCCCAAGTTGGCCCTCTGTAGCGTCTCAGCCCCACTGGGCCAGCCTCTTGCTTCCTCAGCAGCTGATCCCGAAATCCCTAGCCTCAACCCTACTGTGCATCTGGAGACTCCCGAGCGCTGTCCCAAATCCAAATCTGCAGCTTAGCTCAGAACTGCGCCAGGTGCCCTCACCCACTGTTAGTCTTCAGCTGTTTCCTCTCCAGCTGAAGTGCCAGTCATTTCTTGGTATTGGTCTCAAGAAAATTGGTGATTTTTCTTGTTTGTCTGGTGTCTGTGGGAAGCAACCCGAAAGTGCACCCTATCGAGTCATCATCTGGAAGTTGATTTAGTATTCATTTTTAAAACAGTACAAATCTATGTCCAAATTGTTTTCTTTCCAGGAAAAGTAAGCAACCCTATTATTCCATGTATCCTTATGTGATTTATCCCATCAGCACCTAGGCCTGATTTTTGTTCTTTGAGTTTTGTAGACCAGAGGGTTTTCATTGTTTTTTTTGTTCTTTTTCATTATTAGCTAAACTTTTTTCTAAAGAATGGTATGTCATTCTTTCTTTAGGACAAATTTTAAAAATACAAGATAATGGACAATAAATCAGATGCCTCTAAGAATTTAACATATTTGTGTCTAAAAGAGTTTGTTGTGTTTTTCTCCTTTAATTTAATAAGCTGCTATTAACAGATGTAAAAAGCCTTTGACAGCCATAGATGAAAAGCTCATAGTCTAACTGGTGAAAAGCGAAGTGGCGACTCACTTCCAGTGGAGAGGCACACCCCTGGAGGCTGCAACAGCAAGTGGAAGTCGGACAGCCTCCTGCCCTCTGCAGGGCCGCATCAGCCACTGGACTGTGGGTTCTGGTGAACAAGCCAGCCTCATCCTCAAAATGCCTGCCCGCACACTATCAAAGTGTGTACTTGTTAGTTCCTCCAGTGTGTGATGATAAATGCTCCCTACACATGTATCTTTCAAATTGGAATAAAAGACATTTCAGTTTCAAATAAGTACAAGTCTGATAAGGGGTTTCAAAAGATATTCTTCACAGAAACTTAATTCAAGTTTTTATTTATTTCTTTCCTCTAGCTTTTTCTTCCTCCTCTTTTTGGGAACAGAAGAAACTAATGCCTGAAACACCTGTAAAGCAGAATCTGGAACTTTTATTGCTATCTTTTATGGTAACAATATGTCTTTTAAACAAAGATTTAAGCCACTGAGGGAAGAAGGCACACAGATTACATTACTTCTCTTTTTGAGGGGAGGGGAGGGGTGGGGAGGGGAGACCATTTGCTTATTTAATGTTGCCCCAACCCCACACGTATTTGAATAGCAGTTCTAATTCTTAAACAAATATGTAGTAACTTTGGGCAAGTTACTTATCTAATCCATCTAGTCTATTTTCTGCAGTACTCATAATGGTGATAGGAGAATTAATGAGATTATTTAAAGTACTTAAAATGCTTGGCACATTCATTAAAAAGCAGCTGAAATCACTGGACCTTTTTGAGCTACTCTAAAAATAATAATTTTAAATATAAAGTTTTCACAGTTTAATTCAATCTCATTTCACAAAGGAGAAAACTGAAGCCACAGAGAATTTAACTCATTTGACTTTTCAATCTGACTTTCTGGATTTCTTTTAAAGAAGTGAATTGTTATATATGATAGCCATAAATCCATACTCTATTTCTATCCAGTAAGGCTATTTTCTCCTATTATCATTGGCTTAATATTTCATAAATAACTAGAATTCTATTTCATGAGAGGATAACAAATATATCTGTTAACCAAGCAAACACACAACTATTTTGTTTTACAATGTGCACCTAAGACACCAGTACTGCTGCTAATTCATTCACTGTCAGAGTTATTTGGAGATACTGATAAAAATGACTACTGGTTTGCCAAGACAGTAAATTTCCTTTTCACCGAAGATTTATTTCTATTAAAAACCTAACGCTTGACAAATCTCAAAATTCCCCTGCCCTATGAAGATCATTCCAACCTCTCAATATCTCACCTTTCTCCTTTAAGAACATTACATCTATAACAATTTTGTTTTTGTTTTTGTTTTTTAAAGAAAAGGTGTAGGCAGGTATGAAATTGAGTAGGCAGGCAGGAAGAGAGGAGGAAGAAGTGTTTTTTACTTATTTTATTTAGATACTGCTTTTGGAAACTAAGTTCCATATACAAAAATATGCCTGATTCATCCTGATATCACCCACGGCAGCACCTCACTAAGGAATTAACTCTCTAATAGGTCAGAAGACGTCTACTGGGTGGAATGGCTTTAAGGCCAGAATGCCTGCCCAAAAGTTGGCAGAGTCAAGTCTAGAATTCAGGCCTCTGGCTTGAAGTTTTATGCAGTTCCTGGATCTAGCTCATGGACGACCAGCCCATAGATATTCAGGGAACTCAACCAAACACATGCTGCCAACTAGATTCCACAGACCCACATTTTACTTTCACAATTTTGCACTAAACTTAAACTCTTCCTCAGTGATTAGAGCATTTCCCAATACTTTAGGAACTAAAGGAATGACTTCAGGAGAAAAGCCAATCCGTGCCTTTCACTAAGAAGCAGGCATGCTCCACCAGTGGGGAAAAGGGGATAGTGGGGGTTTTCAGAGTCCTGACACATTCCTTCAGTCAGACATCAGCTGCCCTATTACTTTTTGCTATCTGAAGCGTGACTCTGCTTTGTATCTGTTCTCACACTAGAATTTTTATTGAGTATAAGCTATGTAAATTTCTCCTCTGATAATGTTGCACCAAGTTAATCAAACATTAAAAACCTGCAACTGTTAATAACCTTGCTAAGTTGTCCCCCCCACCCCCACCCCTCTGCCCTATGTGGCTCAGGATGAGGCACAGGCTATGAAAGCCATGGACCCAGGTTTAAGACCCAGACAGGGTCAAGACCCAGGGACAGGGGTCGGGAAAATAAATAAATAAAACTTGCCAAGTACATATCAAAATGACAGCTTCCTTTCTGGAATAAATGCGAACAAGCTTTGCAATGTTTTTTCCATCTGTCTCTCCCTAACCCCACATGACACCACTGACCAGCAATATGAAAATCAATAAATTAAAAACCGAAAGAAAAGCTCTTTGGTCTAGTTTCCAGGTTGCCAACTTTTTTTTGCTTTAAGCCCATATCATACATTACAGACACCCAAAGGTGAGAGACAAAATAAGATGATTGAGATAAGTTTAAAATATATTATTCAAGGATTGGAAGACTAGCTCTGGGAAACTTTCTTTAAAAATGAATTAATTAATAAAGGTAATCTGCAGCAGACCCAGCTGAAGAAAGGCATGCTGAAATCTGAGACACTGAGCAAAGTCCCTCGTGTCTGTGCTGTTATTTGTGGCATTCTTTATCGAGGCCAAAACATGACATTTTTGGAGGCCTCTCAACTTGAAGGAATTTGTGCAACTGCTTAGCCGGGCGGATTGCAGGGGATGCCACACACACCACTGGTGTTTTATAAACACCATCAGTGTGTCCGTGTAGGCCCCTCCACACTGCAGTTATTGTGCGCCCAGGAGCTAGCGCTGGGAAGTGCACAATGAAATGCATACAGTACAGCGCCTGAGCTATGTATTTTGTGCTGCTCTAAACTACACTATGCAAATATAAAAGGCCAAAAGAAAGGTATGCACAGAGCAAAAACAACCACTACATTGTTATAGGAGGAAATCAAAGACCATACAGTAGGAAGACACCATCTAAAGTCACGGTTTATCTGATCATTCCCTTCTTAACAATCTGAGCGAACTAGCAACACACTTCCATCCCAAAATCATTCACATCCCAGAAAAAAAGAAACCACATCTAATGACTGCATATTGAAATGTAACTCCAGAAGTAAATGAGTCATTTATAGGAAAGAAATATTAATTTGCCTGACTGTTAATATGAATTAAATTTGAGAAGAATTAAATTTTAAAAGGTTTATACAACTCCAAAAAAAAGGTGTATATTATATATATAAACATATATATGCATATAGGTAAATACAGATACATATACAAACATATATCTTTCCTTTTTCGGAGAGGTTAAAAATTTCAAACTAAATTTTCATTAGTCAGGAAAACTATAAATACTACACATTGACAAATAGGCAGAAAGACATGTACTGTCAAACTAAATATGTAGGCTTTCTTACAAAGCACTCTAAGTGATAAATTTTTCTTTTATAGTATCCTTTTAAGATGAGGCTACAGAAAGGAAAAAAGAAAACTACCTCTCACAGCTCATTACAGCATCTCTATTTCTTTTCCACTGCACAGGGTTAGGGGATTACTATAGAACAGTGGGGAAATTTTACAGTGTTGTCATGAATGATATAAAACACGATTCAATGCAGTGTTAGGTGCTAGAAATAAAAAGTCTACTCAAAAGAAAAACTCACTAAAGCAGAACAACTGCACAGACAGCCTCCGATAACCATATCCTGCAGTAATTTTAAAAAACCCTAGTGTAGCTAGAATAATACAGACTTCATAAAATCACATATACACCTTAATTAACTTCAAGAACAGCAGAGCTTGCCTTTCTTATATATCATAGCAAGACCCTATTTCAAGAGCACAATGCTTCCAGGTCCATCCCAGTGTAATGATGTAGTATTCAGATGAAATATTTTTCTACTTCACACTGATGAATTTTAAAATTTTCAGAATTTTTTTATCGGGCGTGCAAAGGAACCAGGTAAGTTTAGATCACAAACAAAATAAAAAAGTGTTTCATTCTCTATACTATATGGAAAATGACAAAAATACAGAAATTACAAATTTAAGTCTACGGACATGGCCTTTTTTTGTAAACAAAAGCAAATACACACTAATTTTTAGTTTTAAAAAGATAAAACACTAAACATTTAATCTTTCATTCATAACCACATCCTCAATTTCTAAGGTGGCTAATAGCTTTTATTTCCTGCAACCGATGAAAGAGGTTTCATTGGTTTTCAGGACACAAGAATTAGTCATTTGATCTGAGGGCACCCTGTCTGGAGACTGGGACCTCCACACTACAGAACCAGCAGAAAGTTACTCCAGGAAACAATTCCTACTCCTTTCACCAACATGCTGGCTCTAGGGTACCATCCCAGAGCCAAGCTGTTTTTAACTCAACTGGTTATGGCCAGTGTCTTTCTTCTGACTTTCAACAAGAGGGTAAGTCCTTGAACACCAGAGATGGTTTACTAAAATTTTTAAATAAATGTGTTTATTCCTGGGATATTTTTTCCTGACATATAAAAGTATTAAAGTTTAATTTTTGAGTATAAGAAAGTTCTTTAAATTACAAAGTCATCAAGAATATATAACTAATATACACTTACTTCTGGACCTTCCTGGTTACTAAATTGTTGATAAAATACATGAACCAGATTGAGAATATATATAGGACTTCGGGTTTTCCATCAAAAATTTAAGAAAAATGTTAAGATCCTAAGAAAAATATAATTCTTAAATGATAATAATAATGGCAGCTTATCCTTATCAGATCCTTATTATATTACACGCTGGGTATTATGGAAAACAAATCCAAACCAGAAAAATACAGTCACTATTTTGAGTCAGGAAGCAGCTGTCGAGTGAGTAAACCCAGACAGACAATAAGACTTCCTGCCATCTTAATGGTCTTAATGTAGGGTCTCGTCTCTAATGCCCTTCCCCACTGCCCAGTGCTATTAATATTTCCACAAGGAGCTGTCTGATGAATCACGCACTACCTGGGGAGCAGGTGCTCTCTGCCAGGGACTGCCTGGGCACACGGCGTGATGTAGTCTGAGAGCAGTTCTCAACTCTGACTGCCCAGTCGCTCCAGCCCAGCATCAGTCCCTCTGGATCACAATCTTCAAAGGTGGCACCTGGACACCTTTATTTTTAATATCTGTATTAGACCATATTTTTCAGAGCAGTTCTAGGGTCACAGAAAAATTGAGCAGAAGGTACAGAGATTTCCCATATATCCTCTCCGGCATACATGCACAACTTTCCCCACGACCAACATCCCCCCCAGAGTAGTTCATTCATTTGTTACAAGTGATCAAGCTACAATGACATGTCATAATGATCCAAAGTCTGCACCAGGGCTGACTCTTCTTGTCCTATGTTCCATGGGTTTGGAAGAATACATGTATCCATACACAGAGGTTTCAAGGCACTAACATCCTCTATATTCCTATGTTTTTTAAAAAGTTAGACACCGTTGAGACATTGGCATGCTGTGAACTCAGTAAAGCTAAAGGACCCAGGTTCTCAACCAGGAGCTGGGGTGAAAAACAAAATAAACAACTAAAGATGCTTCCTCCTCCTCTTCTTCCTTCCTTAAAATGCTTCTTCCTCCTCTCCCTCTCTTATACTTATAAATAAAAACGAAAGCTTAACCAAGGATTCTGACCACGAAGCAAGTCTGATATCAGTCAGTAAAAGATCCCTCTACAAAGAGTAAGACTAACACTCGGACTCCAGCACTTTTCAGTTTTCATTCTGACTAGGCAACATCTAATGTAGTATACTCAGCTTCAGTCCTTTCAAAGGCCGGGACACAAACCCAGGACCTACTAGATAATACATCAAAGCTCATCTTTCCACTTAAAATTATTTTTAAAAATGAATGGTTCACACTGCCTGCTAATATAAAATTCATCTGCCAGTGTTTAACGACAACTGTATTTAAGACTACTTCGAGACAGAAATCACCAGGTAGAAAACGCAAGACACCAGTTTGACTGTAGCTCTTATCACCAATCAGGCCCAGTGAAACTATTGTTACTCCTGGCCGGGAGTGTTTAAAGTATTTTTAACAAAGGACGAAAGGAGAAGTCAGGTTGTAATGCAGAATAATCTTAACCTCTTAAATACGTGTTATAGTGTAAAAAAGAAAATCAGATCTGATAAAAAGGGAGAGTTCTTGAGGAACTCCTTTCTTTACATGTCACCACCTGAATTTTCGATTCTTGAATTTTCAGTAGCAAGCAAATTCTGGGCAGTCTGAGAAATTCATCTTGAGCTACGTCCCTTTTTGAAAATTGGTCTAAGGCAACACTGTTTCCATCCAGTTTGACATTTTTTCCAAGTTAAAGTTTTTCATTCTTGGGGGATGACTAACAAAGTAAAACAAAAGAAAAAGTGACAAAAAGGTCTTTGTTCATAATGGAAAAGGGAGGGAGGAGGTCAATCAATTAATTCAACCATAGAAGGAGAAAAACTTGAGTTATCAGAAGAAAGCATGGGGATTCAAAAGCAGGAAAAGACAGAAGTGTCTGGGTGAGCATGCCTCCCCAAAAGGTGATGGAACCAACAGTTAGGTCCTCCTGACCAAAAAAGCCACAAGTCCCATCTAACAGAAGTTTAATGTTTTACTGTTATCCTTGATATATAAGAAGTCAGCAATAAAACTTTTTTTACACCCCCAAATTTATGTTTGGGTTTTACTATTTAACCATTTTTAAATGAAAAATGTGCTGGGCTGGGAGTTGCTGAGTTTCCCTAATACATCATTCTCAAAGTCCAAGAATTTCTTTCTCCTTAATGAAGATTTGCCTACCAACCCCAGTCCATAGTAACTCAACACTTCTGCACTTTCATTTCTCTAACCCATAAACATTACTTTATTATATTCATATTCTTGTTTCATATGTAAGATTTATCTCTAGAAATAAAATTTATAAGCAATTTAAGAGGACAAAAAATATCTTACCCCTTTTACATTCCTACAAAAGGTAGAAACAAAATCAATATCGGAGGATAAAAATTATTCCTGAATACACAAGATATATTTAAATAAATACTTCTTTGATAACAAATTTATAAAACACTGTACAAATATGATTTCCTCAACCTTCTAATATTCTGAAAAATTATGTATTACTAAAGGAGCAACCAGCCAATAAAAAACTTTTTTAAGAAATAGTCAAGTTCCTTTCATCCAATTTTTCTATTATTCATTTTGAATAGCAAGATGACATAAATCTATGAAAACAATAATATTTTTATAATAGAGAAGTGATTGAAAACTGTTGGATACTAGATAACTAGATGTCAGTCTCAAAAATCTAGCTGAAAGAACACACACCCAAAAAAAAAAAAAAAAAAAAAATTAAGATTCTTAATTTGCTAAGTAAGTTTTCCGGTAGACTAATTTTAAAATCTATAAATGGAAAAATTCTACAGACTAGCACATTCTCTGTAAACTATTTGTCCAGAATGAATTTTGGCATTTGATTTATATTGGCTTTTTGTGCTGTTAGAACAGCTTATTAGAGTATTCCTATCTGATTCACTTTAGGTTGCTACTGACAGAAACATGAAAAGAAATCAATGAATATAACAAGTAGATCATGGTAAAATTCAGATTAAGTTTCCTCTGTGTGAATGCACAAAATCAGAGCTAACCTCACACAAGATTAAATTAGCATAGTCTATAAATTAAGCAGAGTTATGAGACAGTTCAGTTAATAGACAGAATAGTTTATATTTTGAGGTGCTCTACCTCATAAAATGAGTTTTGAAAAAAGCTAAAATATTCCCAATCATAATTTTTCCAACAGTTCATGTAACTGTTATAGAAGAAAATTAAACACTTTAAAATAGCAATTTGACAAACCATTTATCAGTACTTTGATTATTTAGCCACCTTGCATGAAGAAATTATTTTACTGAGTAAACCAGTTCTTTTTATTAAACCATATATTATTATGTCATATTGCTTTCAACCTCTTCACATTGAAATGTATCCCACAGAGTAGTTTCATGGCCCGAAAAGCACTCTGTGCTCCTCTTATATTTTTAAAAAGCCTAACCAAGGGTTCTGACCATGAAGCAAGTCAGTCATCAAGGTCAGCAAACATATTCCTTCTCCCAGAATAAGACTATGCCCAGTTTTCAGTTTTCCATCTGACTCAGCAACATCTGATGTAGTAAACTCAACTTTTCATCCCCTTAAAGACCTGGACGTAAATCCAGGACCTACTGGATAACACATCAACTGCCGTATTATTTTACTGTGCCGTAAATACAAATGATAACTTCGGTCCATGTTTCTACTGGCCGTAAAGGATAAATCCAGCCCTGGCAGGAACATATGAAAAAAAAATAGTTCTGGCTCCAGCTTTTGTGAAATAAAATACCATTCACAGGTAGAGGCAGAATTCTCAAACCCCTGTCCCCCATCAGTTTCTACATAGGAATCTTACAGGGGAGAAATAGGAAGATAAAAGCAGGGGAGTTTTTATCTTTGGTAAAATTTTCTGACAATTCAGAAATAAAAATTATGTCAGTGACATGTTATTTAATTTACTCAGAAGACAATACAGTAGTAGGGGAAGATGTCTGGAAATAATGAAAACTGAGGGATTCTGAACCCAGTAGGCTTAACAAGATATGTTATGGGCTTTGTTGAAAGAAAAAAAATGCAATCACATCTCTTCCTCTGATAAACCATGAAAAGGAGTTAAAAATTTTTAATACTTAATGTATTTTAGAGAATAAGAAAAGAATGGGTCTGAAAAGATTTTAAAGTACAAAATGTTATTCTGAAAACGACCTTTCCTACCATTTCCAATCGTATTCAGCCTTCAAATAACTTTCATTCTAAAAGAGAAATACAGTTCAAAGATCTGATGTCTGTTCTCCCACCCTCAGGTCAGAGTGAAAAGACTAAGCGATAAATTACCAAGGAGCCAGCTTGCCTGGCAGCATGTGTGAGAAAGGGGCAGGAAAAGCTGAAAGTTGCCTTCAAAATTATGTCAAGATGGTTACTCATAAAAGTTACTTTCAAATGTCAAATTTAATGCTCTCAAAATAGCACTGATGCAGTAAGGGCAAAAAGGTAATCCCTAGATTCTGAAGCCAAAAATGCGACAGACAGAAAAGAAAGACTGGTAGAATATCTTGACTGCTGAGAAATAAAAACCACATCATTCTTTAGTTTGTTAGAGAGAAGATATTAGAAACAGAGACAAAGAAATAAGAGTGAAGTATATATTCTACTCCTCAAGACCAGCCTACAATCTGTCAGCTAAGCAATCTGATCATGGCAGCTCCATTTAACTCTTAAATACTTCTGAAAGGCATCTGTACTCCCCTCTAAAGCCCAGACTACATCTTACACCCACTTCTGCATTGCTCTCATGTCTATTAGCTTAAAAATCTTGGTAGAAAGCTAATACATTATTTTCATTTATTTAAGCCCATGAAGTGTTTTAACAAGAGGCTAGCATGCTGCTTCTGAGCATTTAGAAGCAGGGCAGGGGTGGATAGAGGCAGCAATAGTAAGAGAGGGAAGAGGATCAGGTTACATATACACATAGATACACATAAATCTTTCATTTCTAACTGAAGAAGACAGAAGAATTTGGGATATAAATAAGCAAATGTGGTCATCATCTTAGATGGTATACACACACTAGAAAGCAGACAGAAAGAAATTAAGTTACTTTCTATGAGGAGTGCTACAGGTAAAGTCCTACGTTAGTGTCCAGTGGAAAAAGAGAAGGAATTCTTTTTTCAAAGAACTTAACCATCCAGATGATGAAGCAATATCAAAATGAGAAATAACAAAATATGAGAAAAATCCAAACAATACAAAGAGTTTGACTGTTCTTCACACAACACAACAGATTCTTTCACGAGGCACTGCATGATTGCCAAATGAATGGCACAAACAAGCTCAGAGCAAGAAAAAGAAAAGATATTCTGAAAGGTGTATTTGAGTTGGACTCTGAAAGACAGGGAAGAATCGTTGGATGGAGGAATAAAGCGGAGTGATCTGATCAGAAACTTGAAGGACAGATAATTCAGGCTGTGCCTGATGTGGTCATCCGGCTGGCAGGGGAAGACTCGGAAAACCCAGCAGTAATAAATCAAGAGACAAACTGAGATCGGAGCCAGCAGAGCTTGAACACCAGCTGAAGAGTGGCTTGGTGAAGAGGCCACGTTCTGCTACCCGGAGCCTCTCCTCTTCCTCAAATCGGACTGCAGCGTTAGACTGTTGAATGGGACAGCATCCTTTTCACGTTTAGTAAACAGAAATTATCAGATCTAATTCTAAGCTAAAAGAATGTATGAGCAGACACAGAGACATTCCTTCTGGACCTATGTCCCTGGAATTTTGAACTACACATAATATTTAAATTTTTTCCTGGTTCCTAAACTATATTCAAATCTAACACAGATTTATGGGCATTGATAAGCCTCACAATGGCCAGATACCCTACCAGTGTGTAGACTGTTAAAATCAATCAACTAACAAACTGGTAAGGGTAGTGCTAGAGGTCTGAAAAGAGATCTGGAAGTACTAGAGGTTTGAAAATGCTGGGAGGGTAAAAGTAGATGACACACACTCCAGGGCACTGATATCAAATTAAGAGACCAGTACCCTATACAAGAAAAGCAAGATGACCTTGACACAATTTTCTTTGTGATAAATACCTTTACCATCAGAACACTGATGGAGAGTCTACATTCTGACAGCCTTACTCACAGCATGAAGAAAAAAATGGTTCTGGCATTCCTGTGTGGGCCAAAACAATGCCTTCAATTCTCAGACAAAATCGCCACGTGGGAACAACTTTCAGATGTCAGAGGAAAATGTGAGCAAGCCTAAGTCAGAATGCACAGTCACTCGTGCATCCAAAGACTGCAGGAACTTTCACATTTATTTAAAGACTTAAAAAAATAATAATATACAAACTTATTAGCTGTAGTAAAACCAGCTCAATCCCAGAAATTGAGGAAGCAAATATTTTCATTCTTACTTTGCAATCTGAGAACAGGAGGGGAAAAAAAAAAAAGAAGTGATTTCCCCAAGACATCCAAAGAGTCAAAAGAAAAGTAAACAAACATCTCCTGACCTTATATCCATGGCTTTAATGAAGCCTTACTATATTTTTCCTTATAGGAAACAGCCCCACTGTTTTAACACACAAAATGTATAAGTAACTTCATTGCAACATCACAAATGTCTGATAGCTGAATCTTTGAAGGAAGCATGCAGAATCCAGGAGATGCCCTAAAACTTTTTAAATTAAATTCTGGTATCAAAGTAGTTTTGACACATAATATCCCATGAGATTTAAAATTGACTTATCAAGGAACAGATATTATAAAGTTTCTTCAATTAAAAATATAGCACAGCAAAGGAGACCTTCAGCAAAAGACAACCTATCAAATGAGAGAAAATATTTACAGCTCACTTATCTGATAGGCAATATCCAAAATACATAAAGAACTCACACAACTGAAGAGCAAAAAAAAAATTCCCATTTTAAAAAGGGCAGAAGAACCAAATACACTGTTTTCTAAAGAAGACATGTAGATGGCCACCAGGTACATGGGAAGATGCTCAGTATCTTTAACCATCAGGGAGATGGAAATAAAAACCAGGAGATATCATCGCAGACCAGTGAGAACAGCCTACATCAAAAAGACAAGAAATAACAAACATTGACATGGATGTAGATAAAAGGGAACCCTCTTAGGTACTGTGGTGATGTGCAAATTGGTGCAGTCACTACAGAAAACAGAACAGAAGTTCCTCAAATAAATTAAAATAGTACTACTTTTTGATCCAGCAGTGCCACTTCTGGGTATTTATGTAACAGGACTAAAAGACTAACAAAAAAAGGTATCGCTGCACCCCCACGTTGCTTGTAGAATTATTTACAATAGCGCAGACATGAAAATCTAAGTATCCATCTATGGACAAATAAAGAATACGTACCATATGTCCTTAGTGGAATATTATTCAGCCACAAAAAAGAATAAAATCATGTCATTTGCAACAACATAGACTTTAAAGATATTATGCTAAGTAAAATAAGTCAAATACCATATGATCTAACTTATATGTGGAACTTAAAAAATAAAAAACCCTCATAGATACAGATACAGATACAGAAAATAGGTCAGTGGTTGCCAGAGGCAGCGGGTAGGTGAAATTGCTAACAGAAGTCAGAAGGTACAAACTCCGTTATAAAATAAATAAGCCAAGGGATGTACTGCATGGCATAGTAAATATGATAAATATAGTTAATAACGTATATTTAAAAGTTGTTAAGTGTTTATCTTAAAAATTATCATTACAAGAAAAAACAAATCTGTGACTATGGTGACAGATGTTAACCAGACTTACTGTAGTGATCATATCACAATGATGCAAATCTCAAATCATGATGTCATACAACTAAAACTAATAAATGTACATGTCAATTATATCTCAATAAAAAGCATATTCATGTATGTATAAAAGAATCTTCAAAGTGTTTTAAAAAGAATATTTTGAGATCTCAGCTTATTAACAATAAACAATAAATTAGAAGAAAATACAAACTGTAATTTTCACTAACTACAATTAAAAAAATACTTCACAAAAGATTGGAATAAACCACAAAGACAGTCTTGGGCCTTGGGTCAAAATTAATACATGATTTAGCAATAAAACTATCTTTACCAAAAACAACATTAATTAAGTCATTCCGTATATTTTTAATTAACTACAGCCATTCTGTAAAATTGCACTCTTATTGTGAAAAGGCATTTTTTAATCCACTGAATGTTAACATATACGTTCTCTTGCCAAAAGGACACAGTCATCAGCTAACAGCTTTTGAAAATCGTTTTGCCTTGGCTCCCACAGCAGTCATCTTTGTTTAATTCCTGAGGTTTCAGAAAGAATATATCAAATGGCCCATGGGACAGAAAAAAGGTAGAAAAGGGAAGTCAGAAAACACAGGTGGTGGAGGGAAAAGAAAGGATACTGAAGGATTTATGAAGATCTATCTTTTGCAAGGGAGTAATTTCAAAAGCAAAGTAAATGTTAGGACAGTAAACAAATATATACACCCAAGAATTATTTTTCTAAACTGCTCAACTTTCTCAGTGCTCTAATCACAGTGAGAAAATTCTATCCATAAAGACCACTGATGTGTATCTTAACTAATGTCGTGAATAATAAATTTTCCTTAAATCACTGCTATTTCCCCCATGCTCCGACATCTAAATAGCATTCTTGACCATGCTAGGTCTTATATACTAATGATTTCATAACCTTTAGTCCATTTCTCCTCAAATCCTTTTTGTTCTATGAATTAGTTTTTATCTTCTCATCCTGCCATTTGAGGTCTTTTAGAGCTTCATCCTATGTAAGGTCCATAATGGTCAGGCTATTGCAACTGCTCCAGATTTCCTGCACAATCTGTGCTTTAGTGGTTTCCTTCTACTGTGCTAGGTGCCCTAAGGAAAGACAATTAGGTCCTCTTCATGCTAGAATATAAAGGCCTAAGTAAAAATCAGACACACGTACATACAGAAAAAAAAGAATCATGATAGTGAAAGGTCATGAACAAAACATGTATAATACCTAAGGACAGTAAACAGATGGAAACAAATCTATCTCCCAAAACAAAGTAAAAGCATTTTCTATATCATGTTCATCTTCCTCGAGTGATCAAAAGTTCATTAATAGCTACAGTTTCCCCAAACATACTTCCTCAAATAGTCCTCAGACACTGATTTCCGGCACAGAGCTACAGAACTACAGATAAGCTTCATCAGCATACAACCCTCTGTCTAAGGTCAGTGTAGGAACTGGGAAACATGAGAGCACTCCAGCCATGTGACAGCTGTCCTCTGGACTCTGCTCCTGAAGAGGAAATTAACAGCAGGTCTGATGAGTATCAGACCCATACTAATGAAATGAAGCAAGCAATCTCAGAGAACCAAAGTGGGAGGGGAAATAAGTGAAGAAATGATTCAGTATAGGAAATACAGTTTATAACATCTGCACTATTATGACAGCTATTATGATACTGAATAATAGCTGTCTATACTGGCCTACTGTCATGTATTAAATGTCTGCCTAGAGTTTCCAGTTAACTATAGGTATGTAAAATCTACTGTGCAATCACATCATTGAAGTCTACTATTTGTTGCTTTGTACTAGAAAAGAAAAAAAGGTTTACTGAACACATAGGTTCCAGTTTGTTTCACACTTATCTTTTGTCCTCACAAGTCCATTCTTATTAATTTATTAACTGAAATACAATCTATGTAAACTAATACCATCATAAAAATAAAATCTCCCATGCTTTATTGGCGAATTTAAACTTGGTGAGTTAAGAGCAAGTTATTGCTTTTAACTTGGATAATTTCTTAACTTTGCTTCAAGCAACATAATAACTTGATTCCTCATGAGTAGTAGAATCATAGAAAAGGGATTAGTTGCACAGATAAGAAATTGCTTTATTTTATAACATTTCAAAATGAGATTAGACATTTAATAAGTGAGGGTTAAAAAGATGGAAAAGAGGATAGACATAGTGATTAATATTTGAGTTTATTTAAAGTAAAGTATGTCTATAAAACACTTAAAGTTCACTCCTAGAAGAAAAACAATAAAGGAGAAAATAGAAATTCACATAAATGAACCAAAAAAAAATTAAGAAACCAAAATTAGAAGGCAGAACAGTCACATATATCTATAATCAGATGAGATATATGGCCTAAATTAGGCAGTTAATAAGACAGAATTCTCAAATGGGATTTTAAAAACAGGTCTCAAAGACATAAGGACATAATGTTTAAAAGGAAAGAAAATAGTTCAAACAACCCCCCAAATAAAGCTAGCACCATAATATTAATATTAAACAAAATAAATTTTAAGATACTATAAGAGAAAAAGAAAAAAATTCAGGGATATATAATTCTGTATATGCCTACATATAATAATATGGTCTGAAATTTTATAAAACATAGAGAAATGATCAGATCAACCACTAAAGAGATTTTAATAGACTGCTCTAATTGATAAATTATAGTTACACAATTAATAGAGATATATACATGACCCACATTTAAGTCTGATGAAGAGAATGTATCTAGAATTTTGTGCCAACAATGAAAGAATATATGCTTTTCCAAACTGCAAAGAAACTATTACAAAAATGGGTTGTATATATTAGCTGCAACATAAGTCTTAACAAATACAAAAGAATTTCTTATTTAGACCACATTCTGATCACAATATAATAAAACAGGAAACTTGAACAAAAGAAAATTCCCTTCTTCTCATAAGACATATATACACATATTTACACACAAACACGTACACACTTCAGAAACTTAAAAATACACATGAAACTTCAGTGGTCAGAAATGACCAAAATGGAATGCCGAATATAAAAAAAAAGCTGAATGTCAATCAAAGCCTGTATTTCAAACTTGTGCAATCAACAAGAGGCACTTGAAGAGGTAATTAGTCATGAAAACATTTTTTTCTAATATTCAACACTTCAAGAAATTGAAGAAAGAACAAAGTAATCTCAAGAAAAAATAAAGAGCAAAAGGAAACAAAACATTACAAAACAGAAAAGAAACTGTAAAAGTAAACAAAATTGTTTAAGGGAAAATAATCCAAATAGTAACTCTAAAGCAAGATAAGTTAGTAACATTGAAGGCAAAAAGGGATCAAAATCAAAAGAACAAGATGAGGATGGTATTAAAAACTTCATGCCAACACATTTGTCAAATTAGATAAAATGGACAGTTTCAATTAAATATATTAATTACTAAAATTGACTCAAGACAAAAAGAAACAGATTGTAAGTAGAAAGAAATTAAATCAATGATTTAAATTTAAAAAAATACCCTCCAATCCTACTTCTCCCACAAAAAGGTCACCAGGATAAGATATGTTTTAAAAGCAAGTTCTACAACATCTCCATACAACAGTTTCAAATTTATCCAAGATTCCTCAGAGAATATTACGAGGAAAGCAACTCTATGAGGCTAGTATATAACCCAGATAACAAAATCAGATAAAGAAAATGTGATCAAAGAAAACTAAAAGTAATATAGGCCAGATTTCTAAATAAAAAAGACCTTCAGTCTTGGTTTAAAAAATCAAGACAACATGGAGCAGAGTCACATACAGTCCCACAAAGGGCAAATAATGTAAACAGAATCAACCAGTGTTACTATAAATCTAGGCAATTTGGAAGTGATCTGTTAATGTAGCATAATCTAGTGAAAACTGATGATCAAATACATGCAAATAAAAATACAAAGCAGTTCACACACATATGACTGGTCAAAAGTAAAATTTAATGGATAAGGAGTGTTGCTAAAAAGGAGAATATAAACGATGGTTGTTAGCTGGAATTTAAGTGGCAAAACCACCTGGGAAATGACTATGGCAATCTTTGGGAAAGTCAAAGTAAAAGTGCATCCTATCAACCTCACAATTCCACTAAATGTCTACCCTGGTGAAACTCTGGCACAAGTAAAGAAGTAGATGTATATAATAATGTCAGAAACACTATTATATTATTATACTTTATATTTAAAAACCTGCGGCCACACCCTTGTGGCTCAGACAGCAAAGGCACGTCATGTAAAAAGCCCATGGACCTGTGTTCATGACCCAGAGCCAAAAGAAGAAGAAAAGAAAAAAAAAATGAAAGAAATTATGGCTCAGCAGAAGCTGGAAAACCTTGTTTAGTAAAGGACTATCATACTGTAGTTAAACTGAAGTAGACACATACATCACAAAAGGACATAGGAAGAGTGAGATGAGTATGAGACTTAATAAAACCTCTCGCTTTATTTTCTTTAATTCAAAACATGGCAATATGATTAAATGTTTAGTTGCAAGTATCTCTCTTCCACTGTTTCTATATTTTTGTAGTTTTAAATATATCGTGACTTTTTAAAAAGAAAACAATTATAGATTTTAACCATAAAGTACAGTGGCCAATCTTAAGGTTTGATGATATTAAAAAAAAAAAAGTCAGCGATGAAGTGGGTGGGCCTTCTAGAGTATCTAAACGGTCCCCTCTTCTACAATAAAGTCAGTTCTGGGCCTCAACTTGGCCTTGAGCCATTAAGTAAGTGACTCAAGGTCACGTAAACAAGTTATCACCAAGTTGTTTTTCAAAAATCAAGATTCCCTCAACATCTAGGATAGGTAGTAAAAATGAGGAACTGGGGGTCAAACATAGTGTGATTGAGTAAAGTTCAGCACACCATTCTATTGTTTTGCTTTTATCCCCACCTCTCCTCACCTTCCCCCCACCTTCCCCCCACCCTCCCCTCCTCTCCCAAAGATCTAAGGATTTTTAATCCTCTTTTGCCACTCTATAACACAAAGATAAAGGCATGTACCTTGAATCACTTATCCCTGAGACACGACAGTATCCCAGAAAAATTTTATATTATTAATCCTCTTTGGTACTCCTTTTTTCTTGAAATAACAGAAATATCACAAGCATTACTAGAAAGAGTAATGTATTTGGTAACAGAAAGAGAAAGACAGCACCATGAATCATTCATCTTAGTTCAGTGTCAGGTTTAAGACATCTGTAATCAAAGTGCTGGGGCAGAATCCTTCTTCAGCCACCAAGTAGCTGTGAAATTTGGGGCAAGTTACTTAACCTCTCTAAGCCTTACATTCCCCACTATAATAATCAAAATAGCCAAAATAATACCTATACCTCAAACATATTGTTATATTAAGAGATTATCCATTCAAAGTTCTTAAAGAGTTCTTTAGTAAACACAGCTATTAATTTGTTACATAAAGTAATGCAGGAAAGAAAAGCAAAAAATTCTTACTAATATAAAATGTCAGATGCTCTTTAAAAATTATACTGGCTTCAGTAAACATTGGTGCTAGTGAGCTGTATGCTTTGCAAACTATGTTTTTAATTAAATAAAACCAGTAAGTTAGAGTTTAAGTCAGTATCTGTAAACTACTGCAATTCCATTTCTCTAAAATGTTAAGTAGCATTATCATTTCTCAAGTGAAACAAACACCAGATAGCAGAGATAACGTTCAAAATATTTAATGTCCATTCGGAGCAGCCATCAGTCAGTGTATATGACCAGTGCAGGCGGACAAACATAGGACCTACTTACCTCCTGGGGGTCAGGAAATATTGTTTGCAATGGCCAAAATGAGCTTTTTCTATGTTTTTTGACTTTTCAATGAAAATTGTGACAAACTAGCCAATAATACCTTAGTAAAACACATTATATTCTTTGTGCCATGCCACAAAAGAAGGCAAACTGTGCTTTTACTTTTGTTTGATATATCAAGAAAGCTCTCGTGTTAAGAGGGTCAAATTTGAGATTACTAGACGGGACAGGAGGAAAGTGGGCAAATCAGGTACAAGAGGTCAATTACATAGTAAAGAATTGAACTCGACTGTTGGTGGCAAACTCAATGTATTATCTGCAGATGCTAATCTGCAATGTGCATTTCATAAAGCTATATAATGTCATGATGCAATGTTCCGTCAATGAATTTTTTTTAATTCAAAAAACAATAAAATTTTACGAAGCAAAGAAAAAAGAAAGCTTTCCAATCAGCTCCCTGGCTCACCTCCAAATCGCAGGTGTATTCGGTGCCATCCAGGAGGATCACCTTACAGGGGACAGTTTTGGTCTTCTTGGTGGCCTTCTGCAAGGCCTTCTCTTTCAGCTCATTGGTCTGTACTTCCTTTGTCTCCCTCTTTGCTGCTTCTCCTTCTGACTTGTCTTCCTTTCCCTTCTCCTCTTCTCTCTGCTTGCTTAGCTCATCAGCAGGCTATTGAGAAAACAATTAAATTCATAGTAAAGTTGACCAATTTGCAAAAGACCGCATATGGAATTATTATGAAAAACACTGTAAACCAAAGCTTTTAAAAGATTTTGGAATTTTGCTAGAGACTATTTTCACACATCTTTCCTCCCCCAGCCTACTACTAATTTTCTTATTTTGCCAATTTGGCAATTTTAGCATTACATGAGTAAAAGAAACTACATCCTGGTGATTACAATTTAAGGATCATTTCACATATTATTTCAAATAATAAAATTAAATCTCATGCCATAGCAAAAGTTAAGATGTCATCTGAAACCAAAATGAACACACATGCACACACACAAATCTACTTCTTAGGACTTACAAATCAAAGAGCTATCAAAGTGCATACTATCTTGAAAAAGAGGATTCTGAAAATATCTGCTTAACCTTAAAAAACAGGTGGGTTTTCCTTGTTTTGTTTTGCCTATGGAATGATTTCTTTTTGGTTTTTCTTCTGGACATTTTTTAATGGAGTAACAGGAGAAGGTTGTGGTAGACCACTCAAGACCCTATTACAGATACATTAGCTAGAGCAATATCTTAATACAAGAAATCTGGAAATGACTCTAAACAAACAACGTTTTTATTAGCTGGTTCTACCATCAAGGCTTCATTTTCAGAAAATCGCTTCTTATACACACCTGTGTTTCAACACTGCTCACTGAAGGTTTTTCTTCCTTGACATCAACCTCTATCTCCTGCTGACTTTTCTGAGCTGCTTCTTCAGCCTCATCCTTGGCCTGTCTTTCTTCTTCAGGAAGAGATTCCTCTTTATCCAAAACCTGCTCTTCCACCACCGCTTGGGTAGGCTCTTTTTTCTCTCCTCCATCTTTGGCCATGACTAAGTTATATGACTTCTGCTTCTTAAGCCATGGGGGCAGGAATCGAGAAATACCCCGGCTTTCAGAGGGCTCCTTCTCTCTCTTCTGGCGGTGTGAACTACTTTGGCTCTCAGCCGCAGATGACTCGGAAGGCTGATTTTCAGGTACTTCTGTAGGTTTCTCCTTGGTTGTATCTGCGCCTACCTGATCAGACTCTTTCTTCACTTCAGATGCAGAACCTACCTCAGTAGTCATGGTCACGGCTTATGCTGTAAAAACAAAACAAAATAACAAAGTGTTATTTTATAAACTCTCTCTGGTTTTAGTCTAGAAGTAAAGAGCAGGGTAAGAACAAGCAAGAAGGGAAAGGGCAGAAAGATGACAAGGAGAAACAGAGGAAGGGACAGGAGAAAATGGAGGCTGCTACTCTGAACTTCTAGAATTCTCTTTCAGAATCAAAAGCTCACGCTAGCATCACAATGGAGTAACTGATCAACTGTGCACCGAAAGAACTTAAAATCATCAAGCCCCCTAGAAAATGATTACTTTCATTCAGATTCGATGAGATACAAATGAAAATTCACCCCAAAATCCTACTTTTAGAGAAAATTACTTTTCTTTACACTTGGTATCCCTTATTCAGATCAACAACAAAAATGTCAATATGCTTCCTAAAAAAAGTACTAAGATACATTTCAGTGCAATTTCATGCAGAAAAAGCCAAATCCATAAAAACGCTAGGTTTTGTAAAAATGAATTTTAAATGCCAGATGCTTTATAGCAAGAAAATTAAATCTGGAACAAAAATACATTTTTTTTGTCCTAAAATTAAATTCAATCATTCACCACCACTATTACAATACAGAGTCGTCTGAGGAAGATACTCAAGCCATCATCAAAACTCCAAACCTCCATCCTACCCAGTTTCAAACACAGCCAGCTTTCTTGGTCTGTGTGATAGGAAAACTGTCAAAGGGCCACTAATCTGAACTAATAAAGGCATTTTAGGTGTGAAAATACGCATGTAATGATTGATACTATCACAACTAAAGAAAAAATGAAATTAAATCTGAAAAACTGGTTGTCTAAATTTAGCAAATAAGGACTTTGCAAGCGTAACAGCACCAGTGATATAAAAGACAAAAGGAGGCAGGGACAGCAGAGAACACACTCCCGCCTCTCTGGCAATGAAGAAAGTACTCAATGGCCTGGCACATGGGCAATGGAAATTTACTAGTTATATGCAAAACTGGTACAAACTCAAAAAGTACAAATAATTACACTTCTATTTCAAAGCCTTAGTGAAACATAATTCACATACCATGAAACTCACCCTTTTAAAGTGAACAGTTAATGGGTTTGAGATGATTGTACAAACATCACCACTAATTCCAGAATATTTTCATCATACCCTCCCCAAAGAATCCCTATATCCATAATAGCTACTCTCCATTCTCTCCTTTCTCCTTCCCTTGGCAACTACTAAGCTACTTCTAGTCCTGTTGGATTTGTCTATTCTGGACATCTCAAGTAAATGCAATGATACAATACGTGGCATTTTCACTTAGTTTAAAGCTTTCAAGGTTCTCTATTTTGTCATTTGCATCAATACTATACTTGTGTCTTAAAAAATATCATTTTAGAAAATTATACAATTGACAATAGTTCAGTATCCATCCACATATATGTATATACGCATACATATAATCCATATATATTGCCCATATATGTACACACACATATAAAATATCCACATATAAACTCTTAAAGCTCAACAATAAAAAGACGAAAAAAAATTTATTGGGCAAAGGATTTGAGTAGACATTTCTCCAAAGACATAGAAATGACCAATAAACACCTGAAAGAATATATTACATCATTATTCATTAAGGAAATGCAAATCAAAATCACGATGAAATATCACTTCATATCCACTAGCATGGTAATAATACAATAAAAAAGACAGGTAACCATTATTGGTGGGGATGTGAAAACATTGGAAACTCTCAGCATAAATGACAAGACTGTAAAATGGAGCAACCACTTTGGAAAAGTTTTTCAGTTTCTCAAAAAGCTAGACATCAAGTTACCATATGACCCAATAATTTCATTCTTAGTCATAGTCCCAAAAGAAGACATTCACATAAGAAATTATAAATGTCCATAATAGAATTAATTCATCAGTCAAAAAACAAAAATAACCCAAAAGCCCACCAACTGATGAATAAACAAAATATGATTATTTCTATATGAAAGAATTTAACATGAAAAAGAATGAAGTACTAATATACGCTGCTATATACAAACCTTAAAAATATGATGCTAAGTGAAAGGCAGACACGAAAGGCCACATGCTGTATGATTCCATTTATATGAAATTTCCAGACAAGGAAAATTCAGAGACAGAAAGTAGATTAGTGGTTGCAAAGGGCTAGAAGGTGAGGAGAATGGAGAGCAACTACTAATAGCCATAGTTTTCTTCTGCTGGTAGAAGAAAGGGTTCTGGATTAGACAGTGTACAGCTGTTGTATGCAAGCTGTACGGCCTCGGGAATATCTCAAAACCACTGAAATTAAACATGAAAAGGGTGGTATCTCAATAATAATGTTTTTAATGTCATTCACTTCTAATACACAAGCATTAACACAGCTGTTCAGTCTATCAGTCTGTACTAAAAGGCCCCTATAATGTGCCAAGTACTGGGCATGTGAATAAAGAGCACCTTCATGGAGGGAGTGGTTAGAGACAAGCCAAGAGCATGTTGCTTAAAAAGCACAGGATGGACACTTAACCCAGATTAGAGGAAGAGGGTCATTAGGCAGCTTTTCTGTAGAAGCTGACACTTGATTTACTTTAAAATAACGTATAGTCATTATTCAAAAAAGGGAAGCAGGATGAGAGGCATGTGCCAGGCATATGGGAGACATATGGAAACACGAGAATACTCTTCCTATAGGAAGCCAAAAGTACTGGTCAATATTACACTGTACCACTTGGGAGTACAGACAGGCGGGAAGGAGGAAGATAAACTGGTAATGATGTAGCAGTGGAAGTAGGCAGCAATCAGAATATATAATAGTTTTATTTATCATGCTAGGAAATATCTGGAGATTGATTTAAAGGCAATGAGAAGTCATATAAGCACTTTAAGGAGACGAGTAATGTCATCTGATTCACGCTTCAGATCGCCAACTTGGCTGTAATGCATAGGATGAGAAAAAAAGGCTGACACAGAAAGACATGCAGAAGGCCGCTACAGTAATGCAGGCAGGTGATGTTCTGTGCGACAGCAGAAGCAGTGAGGTAAAGGATATAAAATGAATCTCATATGGTAAAAAGACACAGCGGATGTGACTTGGTGTCTAGACTGAGCAGAGGAGTCAAAGAGAGGAAAGAGCTGAAGAAAAGTCCCAGGTCATGGGAGATGGGAACAATGATAGAACCATCCATGAAATGAGAAAACGCAAGGAAAAGAGGATCTACTGAGACAAACTCCGTTTAGAATTCACTGTAACTGAGAAGCTTGTGGAGATGTCTAGTTGGCCACTTGATATGTGTGTCTAGAACAAAGACCAAATAAAACGAGAAACAGATTTGGAAGTTGTAATGGGTGTCTTCATATGGGTAAAGGCACAAGTGACACGGGCATCACTTACAACGAAGGTGTAGCCTGAGTTTAGAGGGTCTTGAAAAGAATCCTTATCACTCCTAGTAGCATCTAAGGATCAGACAGAAGAAAAGGCATGAGAGTAAGAAGAAACGTATAGTGAGACAGGAAGATCAAGGGACAGTGCTGTCCTCAAGGATAATGCTACAAAAGAGGGAGTATTAATTATAATATTTACAAGTCTAATCTTACATCCCATTCCTATGCACTTAAAATCTTAAATTATGTCTTCCAGCAAGGCCCTTAAATAAATACTTGAACTGGCTGTATATTGCAGAGAAAACCCACTTTCCATCTTTAAGGCACAATTTGTTCTGGACCACTTAAGTAAATATTAATTACTTAATGTAATCATGAAATGACCAAAAATTAATTTTTAGTATGTATCCTCTAATTCCATTTTGAAAGTTGAAGGAATGTCCTGGCAAAAATTAAAACAAAAATGTCATACTTGCTCAAGATAATTGGCCGTTTTCTAATTGCTTCAGCTGTGAGAAACAACCTGGAGACCAATCAACTAAAGCTGATTTTTCTGTCAAAATACTTTAGAAGCAATGAAATATAATCTAAAGTTTCCATTATTATGTTAAAGGCATTAACATTTGTTTGTATTTTAACCATATAAGGGATCACTCCTTAGTGTATCAAAATATGGTGCATGTAATTTCTGCTTCTCAAAATATCCTCCTACAAGGTAGGTATTATCCTCAGAAAATAAGCAGGAGAAAGAAGTGACTTGTCTAGGGCTACTGAATGAAGGGCCTACCGCAGTGCTGAACACACCTGTATTTCACAATGCAGTCACAACTCCATTGTGCATGAATGATCAAATTAACTCGAGTCTATGGTTTAGTCCTCAAAGAAGATTCAGTCCAGTTAGTGGAAATGACTATAGAACATAATGGGGTGATTTACTGTTATAAGCCCTGCTCCCTTCCAAGATAAGAAGTTTACACATGAGTTCTCATCAGAAAGGAAGTTCTCATATTTGAGATGTTGACCATACCAACCTCAACTGAGCCAATGGATAGAAACTAGGAAGTTACTAAGAGACAACTAACACTAAGTAACCAAACCACGAAGTCTTAGAATGTATTCTTCTCAATCACTACAGCATTTGCAGCATTTTTCAGTTTTAAGAACCTCAGAACTGATAATTGCTGCCCAGCCAAGTATAAGTTAAAAGACACAAAAAGTGGAAACGGCTAATTGGATTACAAGCACTCAACAATAGGGGTGGGCATAATTATATGTAAATAAGTATATTCTTAAAATAGTTTCCAGAAATCAACAGTTCAAAACTAAACACCACCTTCTTTGTTGACGAAATGTTTTCCTGAACAAATTACCACCATGTAGAAAACATGATTATAGCACATCCACTCACCATAATTATCATGCCTGTGACTCGCAGAGTTTCAGATGTGGAGAAGTCTTTAAAATCCATCGCCACTAAAATGGAAACTCCTATAATGGAATGCAAGGCCTCTCATTAAAGTGAAAGTCCCATGAGGGCTAGGAACTTTCTTTATTCACTGCTATGTTCCCAGACTGGCACTCCATAAATATTTACTGAATGCGCATAGTTAAATCATCTAGCCTAATACCCTCATTTTATGTCATTAACAAGGAAAAAGAGGTTCAGAAGCCTAAGACATTTGCAGTAGAGTCCAATACTACATGGGCAAAGTCAACACCAGGACTATCATTTCCCAAACTCTGGCAACCTCATTCCACTAAACTTCAATCACAAATATCTTCAAGTCCATCATGAATATAGTAACACAGCACACTAAGTAAAGACCTTTCTTTTTATCAACCAAAAAGAACCTTGCTGTGAACAGTCCACTTAGACAAGCACGAGGTTTTGACACAATTACCATTTAGGAAGGCTCCATCTGGGCCGATAAAAGTCTTTGTTATTCCAACAGCACCACGAGAAACAGCAGGCATCATTTAACAAGCAACCAAGCAGAAAACCATCGGCAATAGCTGTCTTACGCAAAACCTTTGTTTCCCCTTGTTTAAAAAATGAGGTAAACTCCAAGGTGCTGTCTAGATCACTAACCCAATCTACCTGCCATACAAGCTTATGCTACTGCAAACAAAGGCCTTGAATCAGAGTACTACTGCAAGCAGAGCAAAGCAGATACACAAACATACAAAGAATTTTGAGCAAAGAGTTTATGCTACTTATTGGGTCCAGATGTTTCCTTAAGACCTTGAGAGATTCAAGAAGACTCCAAGAGCCCTCACTGTTGATAAAATTCCTGTGCAGGGAACAGGGTAGATGTTGCAGGCGAAGTGGCTTCCACTCTCTGTTGAGATCCCGAACAATAGGTGGTCTTTGATTTCTCCTAACAGCATGTAATCCAATATTTACGGATTCGAGATTTACAAAATGGGAAAGCATACATATCTAAATTTAAAAAAACAGTGGTGAGGGAATAGAGAGAGGTTTCCCTTTGAACTTTGAGAAAGACAGAAACAGTCGCAAATACTTATTGTGGCAATAGTGTGGTAATACACTGCTTCATGGTCCCTTGCTAGGTCTAACAAAACTTGTGACTGGGTAGAGGTTTATGTGGAGCAACTAGCTGTGATCACAATCACTTGCTTTTGTTCATCTCCCAAAATCACTTGTAGCCCTGACTTTTAATACCCCACTACCTTCCCTCAATGTTCTGAGGGTAAGAAAACACTTAACCATTCTTACCCCTTACCCTACCCTAGGAAATAATAAGAGTGGTGCTTTGTAAACATAGCTAGCATTTACAAGACAGAAGGGGAGAGGAGAAAGATGGGGAGGATAAAGGAAATAATATCTGGAGAAGAAGACAGAATAACAAAAACAGGCGACCATAGAACAGATGCCAAATGATCCTCCCGTTTCTTAAGTGTCAAAAGGTCTAGAAAATGCTACACCCCATAGTCCCATGAGTGCAAATACATTCCAAAGGAACTATGTTCATTTAAATTATCTATATGGTAAGGATAAAAAGTAATTTTTGAAATCATCCGATGCTGACCAGTCCAGTTAATTTTGTAACACAGTCACATGTTTGGTTGGAATTTTTTTTAAGGGATAAAGGAACAAAAAGGGACACAACTAGTTGTATAAAGATGTAAGCTAGCATCTGGTTTAAATTCAGCCCATATATACAAAAGATAAGGATTGTAGTCTTTCCACTAGTTCCAGTCTAGGCAGGATCACATTACATTCAAAGCAGTATTCCCTCCACCCCTGCTCCTTTACAAAATTTTGTTCAGCTCTCCTCCCTTTTCCATATGAGCTCCTGCAGAGGGCAGCGTCAGGATAGGCCACAGCATAGGTTCTCCTGGTCTAGAGCAGTCGTGAGAGTCTCTCTCCCCAGCCAGGAGGACATGCCGAAAGTCTGCTGGTGAGGGAGGAAAGCTCCCTCCCTCGAAAACAGGCCACAAAGAAGAGAGGCCTTCTTATCTGCCTCAGAGAACTATATACATGAGTCCTAGAAATGCTGTTACCATCCACAAGGGGAGAAATGCTGTTACCATCTACTATGTGAGGACACATAGTAGAAAGCAGTGAGAACCACAGAGAGGAGGAGGGCCTGGCCCCTGAGCGGGCAACACATAGTCAGGTCCTACGTTTAAGCTTCCTACTAAGTGAGATCAAATGTTCCTCTATGGTTCAAATAGTGGAACGGCTAGTATCAGCGCTGCGTATTCTGAAGAAATAATCCTAAGAAACTAGGAGCAAAGCTAGGACTATTTCAGGTTACTACTCCCCTTTCAGTTTTATGGCCTTCACACCTAAAAAACCACGGTTGTCAAAAGGTTCCATTTTTTACCCCAAAGAATACATTTCTTTTTTTAAGCCTACTATCTGAGTTAATATTAAGGAGACAAACCATTAAACTTTTATTCTAACAACTCAGAAAAAAAAGAAAAAACCTGAAACTTCATCAAAGTGATTCTCTTCATAGTTTGGAGATAGGCAGTATGTGAAAAATCAAGGCATAATTTTCAATAATGGCGAACGCCAATCAAACTCAAGATAAGTGCTAACAATCTTATCTGCAGCAAGTCCCCACTGCTCTCATTAAGAACTGGGTCAAGAAAGAGCTCCGTGGCAGGCAAAGCCATCTCTAGAAGCAACTGGAGTCATCCTAAAGAGAGATACCTTTCCCGAAGTAAAGGCTGAAAAACCAGAGGTTAGGCATAAATTGTCAAGAGATCCCAATGCCAGACTCGTATTCTCAGAGGAAAATACGCATAAATCTTGTCAAATTGGGGACTTCAACAACACACACTCCTGGGGGTAACAGAACAGTCGGAAACCCTGATGGCTCTTCCTCAAGCGTGCACACCAAGTTGTGTGGTTGACCAGAAATATTGGTGAAATACATTTGCTCAAATGTGTTCTTCCAGGTGAGGCCCCCAAATTTTTGTGATGGCCAGAGCTGGAGATACATTTTTTTTTCTATGTAACACTAATCTTTGGATAAAATAACATGGTCCTTTAGAGCTCAATTCTGCAAACCATGCAAACCAGGATTCACATTCCAGCATTCTGTCTCTTACTAGCCATGCAAGCATGGTAAGTTATTTAGCCTAGCTGAGTGTCAATTTCCACCTAACAAAACAGACATAATGTACTCATCAGGCGGCCTAAGGATTAAAGTGATGGCACACAATAAATTCATAATTAATGGTGGTGTCATGAATAGGGATTCTAATATTTTTTAAAGGCACTATATGTCCATTTGTTCATTAAAATCAACAATAGCAATAGCAATAGCAAACACATCAAAAATAATAATGATAAAATCAGCTATTTGTTGAGCATTATTCTACAGACTTTGCTTGTAGCAAAGTCTATAGACTATTCCTTCTATCTCAACAACCCTTTGAGGTGAGATTTAAAATTATTCCTGTGTTAAAAATGAAGAAGGTAAAAGGACACAAGTTGTGCAAAGCCAAAAGCCAGTAAAGGAGAGCCAGGATCGAACCTGGAGACCTGGTACAATACTTCGCCCATCTCAAACCACATCACTGTTTTAAACCAGCACCTTACATAATGCTTGAGAGTTAAATATTTGTTGAAAAAGTAAAAATCAATAAACTATTACTACCACCTACATGTTATAACTTAGCCCCGCAACAGTTTTACCAACTTTCAGGGTATATATTGTATCAGTATCTTAGCTCCTTCTTTCAAAGTAAATAAGTACTTACATAGCAGAGAACAGCAACACAGATGAAAGACTTCTGATCTCAGAGATTAATTAGCATCTATATATTAAAACAACTTGCCTATAATTCAGACATTTTAGCAATTTAAATTCATAAATTACTACTAGTTTGAAAAGCCAACATGATTTTCAGTTGTATTTGCTAGAGATATATTTATTCTCTAAACGAATTCAAGTAACTTGAATAAAAAGCCATATAAAATAGTCCAGTTATAGTGGCTACCACAGGGATAGGAGAGGGGAGGGAGCAAGGGAAGGAAGGAATTCAGAAGCTGCAAAAAGCACTAGAACTCTGGGGAGGGCGTGACGTGAAATGCACACAGACTGAGGTTCAAATGCAACACCCTAAAAAGCTCATAACAATGTAAATAAGAGAAACAGTGAAAAATAATAATTCAATTAGAAATTTCCTCAACATCAAAAATCCAAAACAAATATCATTTTTCAACTGGTTAGGCTGACCCACAACCCGTAAGGAAAAAGGTGACGCAAGGAAATTTAACAAATTTAACAGAAAAACAAATATAAGAAGCACAAACATGAAAAAGATACTAACCACACTTGGAGTAAAAGAAACACAAACTAAGGTTCAGAATGGAAAAAAGAGCAATCAGATAATCAATGAGCAAGGTTACGGGGACAGGGGCATTCTCATCTAATGCTGGTAGAAGAGTAAATTGATATAGAGACAATGGAAGTCCATTTGCCAACAACTATCAAAACTCCAAATGTGAACATACTCTAAACGAATAATCCTGCTTCTGAGAATGTATCCTATGGATACATTTGCATACATCTACAATAATTAAGTACCGGTCGCTCAATGTAAAACTGTTAGTAATAGCACAAAATGAATGTCCATTCACAGGAGACATTAAAATATATTCATATTACAGAATACCAGGCAGTGACTAAAAAGAAGAAGAAAAGAGTCCCATCCCAGTTACAGAAATATCTCCAAAATACATTGATAAGAACCAAAAGCAATATAGAGTGTGCCCTGGTGGAGCAGCAGTCACGTCCACTGCATCTAGTCAAGCAAATACCTCCTAAGGCTGGAGGAACAGCCAAGATGAATAACTAAAAAAAAAAAGCAAAATAAAAAATGTTTCTTCCTCTTTTCTCTTCCTGCCTGCTTGCCTGCCTGCTTTTATCCTACCTACACTTTTTCATTAAAAAAAAAAAAAAAAAAAAAAAAAACTATGCAGATAGCACATCTGATATGCTAACTTATGGTTTAACAGCAAAATCTGTGAGGCGTAAATATGTAAATATGAATGTGCATACTGGCCTAAGTGGTCGCAAAGAAAATAAGAATAGTATACAAGAGTCACCACAGTGGTTACGGGAAATGGTGGCTGACACCGGATAGATAAAATGCAGATATGGAAAACAAAGATCTCCCCAAGGAGAAGTGTGCACTAACTGAAGCACTTAAACACTTTGCTTGGAGGACAGTATTTACACATTACAGTATCTTGTGCATTAAGTAAACCCCAGTTTCACAGGCCGGTTTCCTTGGAGCAACCCCAATTCCACAGTCGCTGCCGCGTCACCTGGTCCTTCTCACGGCTCCAGCCACAGGAATAACCAGTAAGGGTGCAGCAACTTTCCAACCTACTCCAGTGCAGCAGTGTTGTTGCTGCAGTCTAAGAGATAACTCATTTTCAAGCATAAGTTATTTAACACTGTTTTTACATACCACACTCAAGGACAGTTATTTCTGCGGTCCTCCAACTCAGGTACTTCATAATCTACCCCTTACTCTGTACAGACTGTTCTCCTAAGCAGACAAGGTTCAAAACCTAAACTTTTGGAGCAACCAGGCATCTTTAAGAAGTATATCAATTCTTCATCAAAATAAACAAAATTTAATATATATACATATAATTGCTCAGAAAGCCTTGCTAGTTTTATATCCTTTTTCCCTCAGCATGGCGTTGAAATAAAAAAAAATGTTTTTGGCTATCAATAATCCTGGTGCATAGACAGCTAGGCCAGAAAGAGTATTCCTAGTCTCTGCTGGAGGAATCGGAAGAGGGCACTTGGGAAAAGATTTCTCTGGAAGTTGAAGACATTTTTAAAAGGAGAATAAAAGAGAATGGGAAGATTTAAATGTCTAAGCTGATCACACATAAACATTCCCAGTCTGTATCAGCAGCTTCCTCCTCATTTATATGGAAAGGAAGGACAAAGTTGGCTTGCCCCCTACCAGGATGTCACCTTTCCTGTCCACACCTCTTCCCAGTCCCACATCTGCTCCTCTGCTCACAAGAACAGGGTGAAACCTTTGTGGAGAATCGTTAACTCTCTGTTCCTAGTGCAGTGTTAATGCATCCGGTGACTTCTCAAAAACGTCTGTTGTGATATTCCTAGTGGTTCAGGAATATTTGTTTGGATGTTACATAATGCTCTATAGAAAAGAAAAATACACAGTGTAGTTTCTTCCAGTGACATCATAACCAGGCTCAAAGCAGAGCAGAGCCAACACTAACAATCTCCCCTAATCATAACAGATACCAGGAACATCCTTTTTCTGAGCTCATCCCAAAAGTACCTCATACATCAGATCCTTACCCAGCCCCTTCATGAAATTCACTTGATATCAAGTGGCAGTCTACAATTAATCTAATATGGTTTCCGTGTGAAACAAATTCTAAATTCTTTAACTAAAAAATAACAGAGGTTTGGGAAACTTTTTCCAAATAAGCTAACTACAAATCCACCAAGGTTAACAGCACAGGCTAAATGAAGAGGCTGCAGACTCTGCATTTTAATGGGTCATAAGACAAAAGCTTGTCAAAGTCAATCAACTCCCCACACTATGACAAGCTAGAGCCTACACTGATCTTGCACTGCGAAATCCTCTTCTCTATAAGCTTTGGAACTTTGCAGTCAATAGGCATAAATATCTAAACCTTGTCAAAAAATGTAATTCACTTTTAAATTTTTGGTCATTAGCTCTGTCACCATTTTAAAGATCGGCAGCACTACCAAAGACATATCAAAACATAGCATATATTCTTAAACTATGAAACTACAAATTGAATGGTTTTCTATTTTAGGTAAGCGGCTAAAATGTTGATGCTAGTTCTCTGATCAGGCAGCAGCAGAAAGTGCCTAAACAGTTAGCACAGGGACCATGAAGTTTCAGTATGATTTCAGAGTAGCTCTTCCCAGGCGGGAAAACCTGTAACTACAACGGGATTACAAACATGCCATTTGGAACACATAAAACCATTTTTTTTAAAGCATTAAACTCTGAGCACTAGTTCAGTTTCGAACTGCTTTCCTTAGTAAGAAAACTCAAGTAAGTATATTTTAGATAGTTGAGGTGCTGGTTTTTCCTTCTTTGTAGGTAAGATTCTCAAAATTCAGTAATTATCGATATGATTTGCTAGAGGATCCCGCTGGAGAAAATGTCAGGCATTCAACCTTCAGAGTCTAAGAAAAAACTCACACAATTTAATGTCAAAGTTTAAAATACCCCCTGCATGTTTGTGATCAGCTAGGATGTGAAACGACAGATCATCAGTCTCCCACACACTACGCACCGGAACTCTACAAAGGAGACAAGGCCTGGACTGGCTGGTCAGACTGCCCGCATCACCTCTTCAGTTATTTGTTTCCCTACCCTCACGGACAATCATCTGAAGACTCAGCTCTGTGTTGGGCTTAAAAACCGAAAACTTAAACTTGCTAAGAACACTCACACACATCCCCTTACCTCTCAAACCCCCCCCCCCCCCCCAAAAAAAAATACCCAATAACTACTTTAGTGATATAGAAACATTCCCTGAAGTGTCACAAAAAAAAAAAAGGAATTTGCAGAGATCAAGTGAGCACAGCATTATGGCTTTTATTTTGTTGGAAAATCTCATCAAAACAAGGTTCTTTTTAAAGGGAGCTTATTGGACTGGGAGATGATACAAAGAAAAGGCATGAATGCATTTTTCTCTAAGTCTGGATGTCAATCTGAGTAAGATGGTAAATTTTCACATTTCTTCAACATAACAACAGATTAAAATATTCAGTAAAATATGGGGCTACCTATCTTTATTCAACCAATATTCATTTAAGGTGTGACAATATCAAAATAATGCTTGATAACTGTTAATAGTCACTAATCTGCAAATGCTAAAAAAAATGTGAATTAAAATCTCTGCTAGCCACAGTACAAGTCCTTTTAATAAATCATACAAGATACCATGGGAATAAGACATTTTATAACTTAAACTGAAATCTATCATTCTTTAACATGCTAAAAATATATTAATGTACACAATTAACCTTAAGAGTCTTCATTGAACTTTAGGAAGAATTAACTTTCACATAGTACACTGTACTTCTGAATAAATGATTGCAGCAGAACAAATACCTAAAACCAACATGCTTGGCTTTTCTCTTATTTAAACCTCAACATTCAATTATGTTAAAGACAACATGACAAAATTCAACACTTGCCTAGAAAATCAGTCAAAACTAAACTCTGATTTCCAAAAAAACAACTTTTTTCCATCGAACGTGGCTCAAATAAAACTGAACATATTCCTTTACCAAACTGTATATTCTCAGATTCCATCTATTCTATACCTTAGTATTTTCCAAATGTTCATTTCCAATACTGACACTCTCAAAGGCAAACTTCCTTCAAAAGCAAAAACATTCCACACAAATCCCAGCTCTACAATAGAAATTTTCAAAAAAATCTCCCCCGTGAAATACATACGTAGTTTTTAAGTACATTGAGCCCGGTGTCTCCTTTCCCTGTCATTAGAAGAATGTGGAAAGCTGAGGGAAATCCAGCCGCCAAAAGCTTAATGAGCAAGACTGGCCCCACCCAGGCCGAGCCCTGCTGGAGAAGGGCATGCTCAGTAGAAAGGCCCAGTTTGGTTCCAAGTTACTTCATTCCTCAGTTAGAAAATCCACATGGGTCAAAGGGGAAGCCATCTTCCTGCTGCTTGTTCTGACTAAATGAAGAGCGCTCTACATGAAAAACAGTTTTCATGACACAACTACAGTTTTGTGATTATCACTGTATAGCTCTATGATTGCTGGGAATTTTCTCCTCAAATTTCAAAGACATCATTTTCACTTTCCCTTGGGTTTCTGCCTCTCAACTCTGTTTTCATTTTTGCCATTTTAATCCACCCTACAGAACACCAATGATATGTATATAACACATAGTCTACTCATCTTTATAAAGTACTATAAACTCATACATACATTTTCAGATGTAGAAAAACCTTGCATTGCATATACTTTTCAATACAGAAAATCAAAATATCTCTCTTGGTTCCTTTGCAAAGGAATTTCTCCTTATTCTTTCACATGGCATATAAACCATGCGGGGCTTGTTTTAATCTAGATTCACAGGTACCATTCTACAGTTAGAAAGATGATAAATCCCTAATGTATATTGTCATTCCTAAATTGAGAAATGACTGATACATAAGGCAAACCTTCCATTCATCAGATGAATACAAACACATATGGAAGCAAAGTAAGTGGAAAGTCATTAATCCTAAAATCGAGGTCAGAGATCTGAGAAACAACTAATCTTCCTTAATTCTATGGAACCATTCCCCCACCATGACATTTCCACAGTTTAAATAATGGGGGATCCCCTCCCTAATGTACCTATTTACATTAACACATCAGGACTGACAGTCTAGCTATGGATCCAGGTAAGCATTTTTTATGATTTTACCCTGTTACCATCTTATTCTCCTGTTTGAAAGTCACTGAGAAGTATGTGTTCACAAGCACCTACAGCAAAGTCTTTTTAAAAAAGTTTTTTTTAATCACAAAGAAAACACTTTTGACACTTAAATAAATGTTACCTGACCCAATTGCTAGAGAATGGGCAAGGTCAGCTATATGGGAACTTAGTGAAAATATGTGTCAGTGGCATCTGTCAAACTGAACAAAGACTGAACAATTTTTTAGAAGTCATTCCTTATAAGGAGGTTAATTTCACTATCTACCACCAAGTTTTCATTGGTTCACAAAAGGGTGATTTGGTAAGATTTAGTAGAATCAATTTTATTCACTTGAAAGCATCATCTTTTATTCAGATATGTTCTTCCTATGTTTTTCGTGTTAAATGAATTTTCTAATATATACTGCAGTTCAATGGTAGATTTGTTTCAATACAGCTACTTGAAAAAGACTAGTTCCAAACTTTTCTCCTGAAGTTACTGCTCCATGAAATTCAAAGGTTTTAGAATTATTGACATACAGCACTAGATCTAGTTAAAGCTGTCATTGGTAAATACGCTCTACCCTGGGTATCTTATCACCCTTGTGCTTGTCTTTTTATACTTCCACTGCTATGAATTGAACTGTACATCCTCAAAATTCATATATTTAAGCCCTAATCCCCAAGGTGACATTTGGAAATGGGACCATTGGGAGATCATTAAATTTCAATGTGATCTTAAGTTTGGGATCATCATGATGAAATTAGTGCTCTTGTAAGAGACAGCAGGGAGCTTCCCCATTCTCTTCTGCTCTCTCTCATCTTCCCTTTAAGGACACAGAGAGAAGGTGGCATTTACAATACAGAGAGTTATCACCATAAACTAGCTATGCTGGCCCCAAGATTTCAGGATTCCCTCCGCCCCCCACAACCCAACTGTGAGAAAGAAAGAAAAACAAATCTGTTGCTTAAGTCATCCAAGCTACAATAATTTTTTATGGTACTCCAAGCTGACTTAAGGCACCTACTTTCTTAAACAACTGCTCAGCTCCTCTGATAGTTTCAGAATAAAAGATTTTGTGTCTAAGATAACCGAATTCCATTATTCAAATAAAGATTAAAGAGAACTAAGACAGAGTAAGTTTTGCTGACACCACGATTAATAAAAATAACAAATCATAATACAGTGGATAAAAAGATAACCCAGGTAATTTTAATGGGTTTCCAAACCCATATGCCCAGTAAGTGGTAGTGTCAGAATGAATACTAATTTGGTCTGTCTTCAAAGAAAATGCTAATGATATACTGGCAAGCAAAGCTACCTTCCAATGCCAGTGCACTTTTCCACCAAAGCTACATTACTTTGTTTTCCAGAGAAGTAGATTGAATCTAAAAAAGGAAAATAACATACATAAAGTTGCTCAGTGGGTTACTGGCAGAAAAAAAAGACAAGCCAGGTGTCATTTAAATGCATTCCCAGTAAGATTTTAAAGACATAAAAGTATATAAAATACATAGGTTGAAATAGCCACAAATATTTATATCTATCACACCTGCTTGGGGAAAGATCCAAAATAACTGTGTGTTGACGTTATTCCATTAAAAAGAGAAATTAAAATTTACCCTCAGAATACTATTATTTTAAATATCCAAATGGAATTTGGTGAAGTTAAAGTGCAGAACATTTTTTTCTATGTGTGAGCTTGTGTATAAGTAGAATTTTATCTTGAACCCGATATCATAATCTCCTAACTTTGAAAAAATGTACAACCTCCCATTTTATGGAGACAAAGTATAATGGAATTAAGATGGATCACTCAGAGCTCCACAACAGTAATTGACACACACTTTACACAGAAAATAAAGCTATCACTGCTGCAAAGAAGACAGTTCCTGTCAAGTCTCCCCATCTTTCTTTTCATCTAGCCTTCTTCTGAGAACCAATCATCTGTCCTACCAGGAAAAAAAAATTTTTTTAAGAAAATTTCTAGCAAAACCCTATTATAATAACCTGAAAAGTACTTATTTAAAACTTCTCGTTTTGATTCTACTAAGCTTATGGAGAATCCAATCTTTGAATATGGCAATTATCGTAGTTCCTGAACAAACACGGAGAAAGTTTTATGACTCTTTCAGTCTGGATGAACAGCAATGGGTCTATAAACTTTTCTCACAGCCCACATTTTAGGGATCATTGCTATCTAAGGTCAGCCCTAGCTCCACGGACCCTAAGTTCTCATACCAACGCAGTTTAACTTCTTTGAGGCTTTAAATCCAGAAGAGTCTGCACAACTGCACTTGAATCATTTGCAAAGTATTTTCCCCTACCGCCTCTTAAAAGACGTAGCATTAGATGTATGGGACTCTAGGAAAGAAATACAATTTAGGAATCCAGATTTTAGAGGGGAGTGGTAGAGCAGACATGGGGCAGATGAAAAAAGGGGAGGTGAATGGGAATATGTAATCAAAAAACTAATTATGTAAACACAAAGCTTATAACACTAAAAAGTGTTAGGACAAAGCTCATACCTATCTTTATCTATAAAAGTCAAAAGCATCATTTTTAGAATTACAGAGTAAGACCAGCATAGCAATCCAGCATTTACTTTTAAATGTATTATTTTCATTCCACTATGTCTAAGAAACTTTTGCCAAGTTCCTCCTTTGCACCAGACACTGGCCTAAGCCCTTAGGAATGGAAGGTTCTTCCCTACACCAGTACTCAGGGAATTCGCAGTCTAGCAGGAAAGACAGATAAACAAAATAATTAAAACACAAATGTAAGGGCTATTACAGAGGCACAGGAAGGGCACAGCAAAGTGGACAACTCCCTGAGGGAGGTTAAAAAAGGCTCACAATGTTTAGGTTCATTTTTTCATTTTAAATGAACAGATGCTAGTGCACCCATGTTGCCTTATCAGTTAAAACACTAAAAGCAGTTGTCACAGAGCCTGCTATATACAGAGAAGAAAGAGCTTCTAGCAACATCTTACATATGACTGAATAAAATGAGCTAATGGAGTTTTATAAAATAAAGTTTAGAGATCAGAAAGATGTCCACATTCATATACCTTTAGACCTGGCCTTTCGACAATGGGGATTTCTAAGGTCCAGAAGTCAGTTGACTTAGAGGTCAGATTGTGACAAAAAATTCCATTGCCTTTCCCCACAGCGAACTGTCCTGTCTGGATGAGAAGGAGACACTGTAAAGGACAAAATAAGGAACAGGGCCTTTTATGGCCATCCAAGGGCCAGAAAAGATGAATACCAAGACTAGGCAACCAGGAACCAAAAACATTCTCCAGCTCTGCCCCACCCTCTGGACTTAAGAAAAATCCTACTCCTCCCCACTCCCCAAATTATGTTTCCCAAAATTAAGAAGTCCTTGCCAAGCAATGATCTGCTCTTCCCAATCTGAAAAACATTAAATTCCACTCAGAGTCGATGTACTCCCATGTTATCAATCAGCTAACTAAATCTCTACAATGGAAGTACCCGAATACCCTGGTGGTTTGGTGGTGGGTCTGCCACCTCAGCCGGCACAAGCCAAATGCATCCCGAGGACCTGGTTCGGGTCCAGGGGTTGGTGGGAGCAGCCAGGATGAACTAAATGGAATGAATGCATGCTTCTCCCTCCTCTCTCTTCCTTCCTGCATGCCTGCCTGGTTGCCTTCATTCCTACCTGTGCCTTTCCTTGCAAAAAAATCAAAATAAAATAAATTAAATTAAATAGAGGACCAGCACACAATCTGCCTATGTAATAGGACAGTGGTGAAGATCAAAGGGGAATCACCACGATAGCTACTGGTAAAGTGTAAAATGCTTAATGAATACAAATTACTATTAAACACAGAATTTCAATGGCCAAAAAAAAAAAAAAGAAGCATCTAAGTTATTCCCTATAAATGCTTGACTGTATCATTCATTTAACTTCATTTTTTAAAAAGTTCAACATCAACATATAATGATCTCCTACCAAACTCATTTCTCTTTTTTTTGCCTCAATTTGTGGCAGGAAAACTGTTTCTCTCACCCTAATAATTTCCCATCTTTCTTTTCTCTCCTTTATTCTAAAACTACCGCCAGTGTTTCCAAGAGAGCCTATTGGAACATAAAAGCAAACGTAAGGAGCGAATTTGTCAACACAAGGCCCCTTATGAAAAATCCTGCGGTAGAAAGCAGACGATTGCTTCTACCAGCGCAAGCCAGGGACCAGCAAGGTGTGTATAACACGCAGCCCTCTCCTCGCACACCTACACTATGGACCTCCTTCTGCCTGAGGAATGCCTGCAGTGGTCTGGGCGCTTGTTTGAGAATAAGTGTACTTTCCAACCCTTCACAATTTTATCAGTTCCATAATTTGAGAATGTAGCGCCACCTGCTTCTTTTTGTAGCTTCACCATTAAAACTTAACTATCCAAACTTGAAATATGAAAGAAGTCCTTAGCCACAGTACGAAAAGAATCCCAGTCCACAGCTCCTACCCACCCAAAACAACAGTGAAGAATATAAAACATCAAACTAGCATATTCAGCATTACTTTTGCCTAAGAGATCTTGATTTTAACTCTGTATCTTTGGGTTTTTCTAAGATCCATTCATGCAATGAGGAATTACTCTTTGCTTAATAACAATTGCTGAGGATACAGAAAGACCTGTTTAAAACTCAGCTCCAGTAGTGCAAGAGACAGGTATTTAAATAACTAGCTATACTACAAGAAGAATAAGAGCTAGATTACAGGCAGAAACAATTCAACAGTAACTGACTTGAAGAATGCTTCCGGAGGTGACGTGAACTGACTGTGAAGGATAAGAAGTTTATTGGACTGACTGTAAGTGGAGATGAGTGCACTCCTGGCCATGGGAACAGTATTGAAGGGTACAGAACCACAAAGATAAATGTGCCCTAGCACCTGGACCACAGGGTAGGAGTGGAGGACATGAGACAGGGAGGCAGTACCCACATCTAAGTGATCAGTATTCTAAGCTCAGATGTTTGAACTCAATACCGCAGGAAATGGAAAATAATTATTTTGCATTCCTGGATGATGACTTTGGCAGTCCTATGAGAACAAGTGACACAGTGAGAGAAAATTATTTAAGATGACGCTCCAGGGATCCAGAAAACAGCATCTAAACTAAGACAAAGACAACAAAAATGCAAATGAAGAAACTGATGCATAAATATTTAGTAAGTAAAATGGACAGAATTTGATAAAGAACTGAACTCTGAGAGTAATGAAGAACCAAGTTCCCAGGTTCCTACAGTCAAAGGTCGGAGAATAGTGCCATTAACCTAGAGAGAGATTTCCTAAAAGAGAAGGAAACAGGAATGAAAGATGCACAAGTTTCCACATTAAGTATCTAGTCTGAATTGACTGTGTGACATCCAGGGGAGAAATCAGGATGGTGAGAAATATGTGGCTGAATAATAGAGTATGGGATTCTGTGTTAACATTTGGAACAGACTACTTGGTTGATCAGTGTTATTTAAAACTATGGAGATAGATAAATCCCCAGGCAAAACAGAGTAAGAAAAATGCTCTTAATAAATCCCCCAAGCAGAAAACAAAGACGCTATCAAGGTGGAAGAATCCGCTTATGAGAAAGACCGCAAATCTAGAGAGTATTGCCAAGAAAGGAGTAGAGCAGACAAGGCCACGGGAAGAGTAATTCAGGAGCTAATAAGGTGTAATAAGGACCATGAAAACATTTCTGGCAACCTCGAAGAGCAAGTTCAATGGATGGTGACAGAAAAAAATCAAATGGCTAGAGACAAGGAGGGTAAGAGAAAGTGTAAATTAATCCTGACATTTGACAATGAAGAAATAGACTGAAGAAATGAGAAGTAATGACCACGAGTACAAGGTTGAGGGAAGATGTCTGTAGACAGATGAACTGGTTGTCTAACGCAGGTTGCTGGTGGGAGAGATTCAAGACACATCAAGAAAGAAGGAAAACAGATGGTATGTAATTCAGAAGAGACAAAGGAAAAGGGATCAAACACAAGAGAAGTTAACGTTGGACAGCAAGAGGGACACGTCTACCTCAGAGACCAAACAGAATGGTGTTGGAAATACATTGGGACTGGGGAGAGAGTAGTCTAAGAAAGGTAGAGAGAGAAGAGTGTGCTGGAATCCCTGTTTTCACCCAAAATAGCTTTGATAAGTTGAGAGCATTTAAGGGAGTGGGTAAAAAAACTAAGAAGAAAAGGGAAAATTTTGTAGCAAAAATGGTCAATCTCCTAGAACATATTTTATACTAATTCTCTGTGCATTTGGGTCAACGTGACTCAAAACAGATTAAACGGAGCAATTCTCAACATGAAAAGTACTGATATTTTAAACTTTTCAAACTTCGGGATGTACTGCATAATAGTCTGTCTTCTATTACTGATTTCTAAATCAGTATCTATTATATTACCCAGAAGGATATGAGTGGGATCTTCTTATCAGTAAAATGTCAAAAGAAAAAAAAATTACATGAAATCACAAAGATTTGGAGAGGGGTGCTTTTTTTTGTTTTCATCATCACAGAACGTGCCAAGAGCTTGGCTGAACGTATTTTATGAGCTACAATAACTGTAACAGTGACTCCTCAAACTGTGAAATCGGTGTCTCAATAAAATGCCAGTTTAAAAGATAAGACAATAAAGACCACCATCACCAACAGAACCCCATAAGAATATGTGAAAGGTTATAAAACAACACTCCTTTTATAGAGTTGAATCCTTTCCAGGGAGGGTCTTTAAGACATCCTGACAGTACACACAAGTACTATCTCTGGAACAAAACCAAAAAGGCACAGCTGCAAGACATCTTCGACTGAAGTTATAAATGACTCCATAGCAGTTCTTCCTTTGAGCAAGGCAGTCTATAAAAGCCAGAAGCAGAGCTATTTTCCCCTACAAACTGCTAAGTGGAATCACTTTCTCCTGATTCAAAACTATAGCTTTAATCAAAAAAGCAAAAATGGACAGCATGACCAGTATAATTTCATAATAAACTTGTAAAAGAAAATATAAATAAAACTTGCAAAAAAGTAGCTATATCTGGTTTTCATTAAGAAAAAAAAAACTGAATTAAAACTACCCTAAAATACATGAAGATACACATTTTTTTTAAATTACAATCTATCACCATCGCAAACCAGAAATTTGGTATTTGCCTTAGATTTTTTTCCCCCCAAACCTCTAAGAAGTAACAGTGACCAAAAAAATGTAGATGATTAGTATTAGTATTGTCTGTCAATAATGAAATATTTTGAACATATGATATGTGGGTATTTATCACAGCTGAGAACAAAAAAGGCAAAGACATTTTGAAATCAATTAGGAATAAATCCAACATAGGAAAAATAATTCAGGTAACTAAATCAATGCTTTATTAGTGATTCTTTCCCTGCTGGAGTTTGACTATGTTTCCATAGCAACACCAAAAATACTCTTGTCAACTACTTCTTCAGCCAAGATGAAAACCAATAACTACTTCTGTAGTTCATTGCTATTATGGCTTCCAACAAAAAAGCAGCCTTCTTAAACTTCATTCCAAAACCTCAAAATCTAAGGCTTAAATATGCTAACAGTTACATTTAGCCACAATTGTCAGATAGTCTAAACATTCAGACGGGAAGTTAAAAAAGAGAAGATACAATTCTACCACTTCCTTTTTTTTTTTTTTTTTTTTTTTAAGGAAAGATGCAGGCAGGAAGAGAGAAGAAAAGGGAACACTTATTTATTCTATTAGTTACTCATCTTGGTTGTTTCCCCCTGGTTCCCAGGTCTTGAACCTAGGTCCTTGCAATGCATGTGGGCTCTAGCCAGTGACCTTATCCTCTAGGCCACCAGGGCGTGCTAATTCCATTACTTCTATGATAATAACTCATTATGAGCAACAACAACAAAAAGACAATAGAGGAAAAGAGAATAATTACTAACAAATGACTTACTTGGAAAATTATCTAAATTCTGGAGAAACAGAACATTGGAATCTTTGTGCCAAAATGTAATGCAAAGAATGCAATAAATATTCTAAAGCCAAAAGATAAGTGAATTTTTTAGAGTAAGTTTTAGATATGCTTACAAAATCATTTGTTGGTGTTACTGCTTTGCATAAACAAGAGGTTTTACTCAGTAATAGACCAGCCCGTTTTGTGAACAAACTCCCTACTGAATGTTTTGCAAAAACAATCCTGTCTCAACACATCTTTGTCCAACAAGTATTATCAAGTTCATTTTAAGGATGAATAAAATGAGGTTCAGGAAAAATGAAATAATTTCTCTTAATAAGCATGGGCCACAAAGGAGTCTAATGGTTAATGGCCAGCCCTGGAGTTAAAGAAACCTGAACCTAGATCCTGGCTTAACTAACTCCTAACAACTATGAATGAGTAGACACCGAGATTTAAATCCCATTCTATTTTGTTTGAAATACATTACTGACATCACACCATCATGCTTATAGAATCTCCCACTTTCACCTCAACAACCAGCATACAGCCTTTACATAACAGTGAGACCCACCTCACATTTGCACATGGACTTTATACATAAGGACCTTACTCAACTGCTGTGCTCTAATACATTTTCTACAAAATATCTTTGCAAACATATAAGGGAAAAAAATACAACTAAAAATTCTAGATCTTTCCATATTTCAAATAGATTCATATCTATCATTAGATATCTGGCATTTCTTCAAAGCACCAAGAGCCAATCAGGGAGACGAGAATTCCAAATGAAAAGTCATTCCTACAAACATGTGAGGTAGCTGTACATGCATTTTTTTTTTTTAAAGTATATATATACCTCAGTACTACAAAGACATATCAAATTCCCCAGAACAGTCTGATTTCAAATATTCCATACCACTGTCCTCCTAAAGAAATTCACATATTCCAGGTCATAATAAATTATCAAGAGATATAATCATCAGATTTAGGGGTTTGGGACTAACGCATAAGTCAGGATAGAATGGAAAGTAGAAGAAACTGAGTAGAATTTTGTAGGAAAAGATGAACTGGCGGTGGTGGCAGTGGGAAAGAGGAACAGGGACATTTGAGATAGGTGGGAACAGCCTTGGACAGAACAAAGTAGCCAGCTGCACAGGATGCTCTGGAAGATCTACCTGGAGGAGCGGCAAGGGAGAGTGTGTTCATCATTGTATCAGAGTTACATATGAAGACAAGTCAGAAATAATATCGATAAGATTGGTGAGGGCTGTGGAGGCCAGGATAAGGGCTTCAGATACAGAAAATAGGCTAGTTCTCAAGATTTTTCTTTTTTTTTTTTGGTAATAGGTTTATTGACACCATACTTTACCATACAAGTCACCTACTTTACATGCACAATTAATGGTTTTTAGAATTGTCCTTTGTGCAGTCATACAATTTTAGAACATTTTCATCAATCCAAAATGAAATTCATAACATCCTAATTCATTCTATGAGGCCTGATATTAAGCCAAGGACACCACAAGAAACAAACAAACAAAAAAACCAACTGTAATACAATCCAATATGCTTACTGAACACAGAAACAAAAGTCGTCAACAAAATACTGGCAAACCGAATTCAGCAGGATATTAAAAAGATCGCATACCATGACCAAGTGGAACTTATTCCAGGCATGTGAGTAGGTCAACATACATATTAATCTACATTAATAAATCATAAAACAGAATGAAGGGGGGAAAGGTATTCATTTCATTAGACATAGAAAAAGCATTTGACAAAATCCACATTTTTTCATGATAAAAAAAATTAAAAACTAGAAAGAAATAGAAAGGAATTTCCTCAACTTAATAAAGGGCATCCACAAAAACTCACAGCTATCATCATACATAATGGTGAAGGACTGAAAATTTTCCGCCCAAAATCAGAAATAAAACAGGGTATCTCGTTACCACTTCTATTCAATGCCATGCTGAAAGTTTAAACCAGGATAACTAGACAAAAATAAATTTTAAAAATGTATCCAAATAGGAAAAGAAGTAAGCTATTTCTATTTGCAGATATGATCATACATATAATAAAACCTGTAAAAATCCAGGGGAAAAAAAGCAATGAATTCAACAAAGTTTCATGATATAAAATCAATAAAAATTCAACTATATTTCTATACGCAAGCAATAAATAATTTAAAAATTCCATTTAGCATCAAAAAACAAAATGAAATACAGAAGTGAATTTAACGAAGGAATCATAAAATTTGTAAATTGAAAACTATAAAATATTATTCAAAGAAAACCAATGACCTAAATATATCCATAGTCATGGATTCAAAGCCTAAATAAATAACTCTATGATGATGGCAATAATCTCCACACTGATTGACAGATTCAATGTAATTCTTCTCAAAATTCCAAATCTTTTATTTTCTTGCAGAACCAGGCTATTCTTATAATTATTATAAAATTGTGAGGGACCTGAGATAGTCAAACTAATTTAACTGAAACAGATAGTCAAACTAATACTAAAACAGGAACAAATTGGGATAATTCATACTACCTGATTTCAAATTTTACTGCAAAGCTAGAGTAATCAAAACAGTGTGTGCTAGAGTGATGGCATTAAGATAAAGACAGAAATCAGTGGAACAGAATTAAGTATCCAGAAATAAATATGTACATTCAAATGGGCAACTGATTTTAACCAGAATGACAATGGGGAAAAAAGTATTTTCAACAAATGACACTGGAACAACTGGATAGTCTGATACAAATGAATGAATCTGAACCTACCTCATACCATATACAAAAATTAACTCAAAATGAATCCAACGTACTTGGCAGCACATCTTAAATATGATTCCTAAAATACAAGCAATGCAAAAAAAAGAACAGATGAATTGGAATTCCTCAAAATTAAAAACATTTGTGCATCAAAGGGCACTCTCAGTAAAATGACAAATATCCATACAATGGGAAAAAATATCTGTAAAGTCACATATCCAATAAGAGTATCAAGTATCTAAAGACACAAGGCAATTTTACAAAATGACAAATCTAACGTAAAAATGGACAAGGGACTTAAATAAACATTTATCCAAAGAAGATAAACAAATGGCCAATTATCAGAGAAACGGATATACCATACTCTTAGTCATTAGAAAAAGGAGGCACGTCCTTGTGGTGACTCAGTCAGCTGAGGTGACTAGGGTGCCGCCCAGGGAGAGAGGGAATGCAACAGCAAAACTAAACAAATAAACAAAAATGCTTCTTCCTCCTCTCTCCTTTCCTTCTAGCTCTTTTCATTTTTTAAGGTGGGTGGAGGATATGACCACACAAAGATATCTCTTCAAACCTAACAGGATGGTTACTGAAAAAAAATGAAAGAAAAGTGTCAGCATGATTTTGGAGGAGAGAATCTTCATACACTGATGCTGGCGGAATGTAAAACGGCGCAACGGATTTAGGAAAGGGACATGGGCAGTGAAGTGATTGCACAGTGTCCTTTGGGGAAGATGAAAATACTCTTTGATAGCAGTGATGGCTGCACAATGGTTTAGTAAAAACCAATGAATTGCACACTTGGATAAAATACTTAAATGTATATGTGAATTTTATCTCATTATGCTGCTATGAACATTCATTTACAAGTTTTTGTGAGGATATGTTTTCCTTTCTATAGAGCATATAACTAAAAAGGGAACTGCGATGCCAAATAAAGTTTGTGAGCAACTACCAGAGTGTTTTCCAAAGTGGCTGTACTATTCTACGTTCCCATCAGCAAGGTATACAGGTTCCAATCCTCTGAATATTTATTTGCCTGTGACCAAGTAGGATACTAAATGCTCTTCTAAGAAGATCAATTTAAAGACCCCAAATTGGAAAGGAGAGATAGAAACTGGGAAAGTCCTAATGACTCTATCAAAAGATGTATATGGGTGGGGAAAAATGGGACTATGTTGGTCAAAGAGTACAAACTTTCAGTTATAAGACGGGTAAGGGCTGCAGATCTAATATGCAGCATGGTAACTATACCTGATACTACAGTATTTTGCCGTGTATAAAGTGTACTTTTTTAACCAAATTTGTGAAGGAAAAATAAGGATACACACTACACATGGGCAGTACTAATTCTGGTATCTATATGAATGCTTTAATTCTTTTATTTATGTTTATAAGTTAAAAATGCAACTCCAGGAATCAATAACAATATCCATATGGAAAATAATACCCTGGAATATGGTCATTGGTTTTGTTGAACTTAAGACAAACTTTCAATGAAAGCTATTTTCAGCCAAAGATTCAAAGAAATGATTCAAAGGAATGAAGCGAAGAGCGATGTCCACAAATGACTCGACTTGATACGACAGGTGCTACCGACTAGTGAGACCCTTCTCTTCATACACGTTAGGGAGGAGCCAGCAATCTAACTGATATTTTTACAAAAATACAGACACTTCCAGCTGTAAGCTGACAGTTACTAAATAAGCTGAAGAGCATGGCGACAGCGCAACCAAGTCACTGAAACTGGGAGTTGGGTGTTTGTTTTTTGGGAGGATATTGGTTAAAAGGAGAGAATCTGAGGGCAGCTCTAATCTGTGATAAGGGGAAGAATCAGAAAAGTAAATAAATGGCTATGTTTTTTAAGTTTTACTGTTTTTATAAAAGTTTTTTCAAGAGACCAGAGTTAAAACAAAGTTTGTCAATACTTTGTCAATGTTGGGATTTGTGTTTCTTTGGCCACCAAAATTAAAACTGGACCATGAGAGACCTCAGCTTAGTGCAGGTTATAGTATCTGAATATGGAATGTGGAAGATGTATGAAGTGGATCAATTCAATAAATATTCAATAAGTAGAATGGTAAGAATTTAGTGACACATGGAAATTAAGGGAGAGAGCAAAGAAAGCAAGCAAAGATAAAGAAAAGCAACTAACCCAGGCAGTAAAGCCATTCAACCAAACTAGTTAACAAAGGAGTAATGGGGGGAGGGGGCTGGAAGCAAGTTAATGAGTTCAATTTAGATTAGGCAATAATAAAAAAAGTAGGTATAATAAACAATGGATTTAAAAAATACTCAATTCAGAGGAAGACAGGAATAAAAGTTAAAACAGAAACATGGGACAAAGAGAAAATAAATTACCAAAATGGTACCCAACACCAACAATAATTAGATTAAACTCAAATGGTCTAAATGCTCCAACACAAAGAAAGAAATTCAAATTGAATTTAAAAAGCAAAACCAATTCTATGCTGTGTATAAGAATCTACTTTAAATATAAGGACTAGGAACAAGAGAAATGGTATGAAGAAGCAAAATGTGATACACATAATGAATTATGATGGCAAAACAGAGATAGCCATAGATAGTCGAAATGAAGTGGTTTGATGAGGCAAGAAAAGCCTAGAAAAAATTCCTAAAATTACAAATAAATGTGGTTCCTATACTATGCTGAGGGTATACAAAGTAATGCCCTTGAGGTGCTTTCAACTTACAGAAGCATAATTTAGTTATTAACCTGTACAGACTTGGTCTAATGTCCATGACTGGGAAAAATCAGTGGCTTTCAACCAAAATGTCAGTTTTACAGCTGCGGTACTCTTTTCCTACCTTTATTTTCACTTTCCCTTCTACCAAGTATGTAACATGCACCTCCCTCCATGGCTATGTCCTCTGTCCTCTTCCACAGCCACATGAACATGATGGCAAGCATGCTGAAGAGGAGGGCAATTCAGGAATATCTTAATCTTGTCTGCGGGCTACACTGTACGCATTAACAGGGGCCTTACAGTTTATAAATCTTATACCTCTGCCCAACTGTATTCATATATAAGAATTTAAACTAAGATTTCTCAACATGTCTTATTTAAACTTCATATAACAGAAAGCTCTTATTATCGGGTACTCATATTTTCCGTTACTTGTCTTCACAAACCTAAAACTGTAATATTTTTGTTCTTTGACTCCCAATATTCCAAAATTTTTCAAAATAGCACTGTCCAGTGTTATTTGGATTTTGCTATACATATATTTCTTTCTACCAGTTTTTAAAGCTTGAAATTATAGTAAAACATTCTCAATGACCATTTTAAGGGATTCTGCTAACTTAATATATGCAAAGCATTCTTTTACTACTCTTTAGAAGATATGTAGTCTTTGCAAAAAGAAAAGCAATAAAAATGTTTGTGAGATTTAATTCAAGACTGCAAAAAGTTCACATCCATGGTCATAATTTGTTTCTCTTGGAGCTAAACATACACCCACCCTTTGGCTTCAGAAAAGTTCTTGGACAGAAACCCTACAACAGTGATACTTCATGGAATTTCAATTTGGGAGTAGGGAGGAGAAACGTATCCTTTCAGCGAAGGGACAGTCAGTAGCAAAAAATGCAATTTCAATTAATACCATTTTGAAAAAAATCTATTCTTATTCTAAATATACAGTCCTTCATAACAAATATTTGAGTAACTATTAAGAAGTAATTTATAAAAGGCTTTGTTCCCTGTCACACACTTGATTCCATTAAATATTAAGCAAAATGATTCAGTAAGGCAATTTTATTTATCCACAGTTTTGCAAGGTAATTGCAAGTCCCCAGAATATCTCTTCTTAATGACTGGCTACTTCTTCATGTGAACAATCAGATTTCTAGGAGCAAAGACAGCAATTTTATGATCATATTAACCCACAGTGTAAAACAGAACCTGGCACATAGTAGGTTGTCAAAGGAACGCTTGATAAACTAGTGAATAACTGTGTCAAATTTGTTAAGTAGCATAGAGCATATATATATATACATAAGCATATATATATACGTATATATATGCCTAGTCTGGTACACAGAAAGACTAGACACAAATACGCCTAATAAAGAACAACAAATAGCAAAGACAGCTCCCTATATCACTATTCCCAAGCTTCAGATTATTCATCTATATATAATAAACAATTTGCTCAACTGGCAACAATGAAATGTAGTATTAAATTAAGCTAAATATTTTATTCTAGTGACTTGTACAATAAATACTGCCAAACAATATTCATAGTGTCAGATTTTACTATGCAGAGAGAAACACAAGAGAACTACTGGAGTTGGAAATGTCACCTAGAAGTTATCAATAAAAGAAGTACTAAATGAAGCTCCTTGGGGCAGGCTCCTTTAACTAACAGTAAAAATCGTAATAGCTATTCAGGAAAATTAGGTTATCTTCCAGAAAACCTGCCATGTAATATTTCTAAAACATAAATATTTATAATTATGTCTCTTCTTCCAAAAAAAATGAAATAATTCAGTTAGCTGAAGGAACACTGCACCAGCATTATACAGGTTCAAGGCGTGCATCATCGTAAATTAGTATCTGTACAGAATAAATTTTAAAGACTTCCAGTGTCTCTGCAAGGCCTACAGGATGGAACTCAAACTCCTCAGTATACTCCCCTACGTTCAGCACGAGCTGGTTCCAATCTAGTTTTCCAGCCAGGCTTCTGCTTCACATCCCCTTCTCACACACCCTAAACTCCAGACACAGCAGCCCCCCTCAACGCAAAACGAATCTTCATGCTTCCGTGTCCTCATTAATGCTGACTCTCGTTCTGTCTAGACTGTCTACTTCCCGAGTCTACACTTGGGAAAAAATTAACCCAAGTTTCCAGGTGTAAAGTTAGAAACAGGTATTTGTAGCCCAATCTAAAATTGGTGTGACTGATTTTAAGCCACAGGGTACCAGAATGGAATTTGGGAATCAAGGTATTTTAAGTTTCTGGTAAGCACACAACACTCACAGATCACAAGGCAGTAAAAGGAAGTCTGGTAGATGGCAAAACAGCCCAGCGATGTCTACCACTCCAGCAACATCCACTGGCAGATTAAGCAAAATGGAAAAGTCAGTCTAAAATGAGCTAAGAGTAACGCAGCCACTTCTCCAAGAAGACCTTGATAAACATCATGGTGTGTGAAGGAATCCTCCAAGTGAACAGAACCAGGAGCAGTCACATCTGACCAGGAATCACTTCAGGGAAAAGCAAGGTCCAGAGGAATCGCTGCTATTATCCAACCATCCACTCCATGAAACACAACTGATGACCGAGAGAAGGTGATTTACAGCTATGCAACAGGATAAGGCAGGACAGAGCACTCTGTCCAGAGAAAAACCTGAACAGTGGTCTGACCAGTGATATAGAGGCTGGGTGGAAACATCACCAACAGAACACATGCTATGAGATATAGTGTATCAACAGGATTTTGTACGTTCTGTCCTTGATGAGACTTGATGATGACTAAATACACTGGAAGGATAGACATTTACTATAAGTAAGTGCATACAAATGTGTGTACATATATATCACCAAAACAGCGAAACACAGCACTTTTAACAACTTAGCTGACACACCATTTCCTGAATTTTTCCTTGCACCATATTCTCCTCAAGTCTAATGATTATGACTAATTCAATTCAAGCAGTTTGGGTTCAGTCATAATGTGACCCCTTTTCTCAGTCCCTTTTTCCCTCTTCCCATTCTCCTCTATCATTCTGTATTAACCTTACTAGAACATTAAATTCAATACATGCTGAATGAAACAACAAAACAGCACAGTTCAAACAAGATAAGGAGATGGTTTTTGCTGTCTTATCATCAATATGTAAAAAGTAAATCTACTCTTCCTGTCAGATCCCAGAGTCGTAAGAATGGGGGCTTAATGCATTTTCTCTATTCTGGAAAAGGACTGAGTCCACGATCCACCAATCACCTTGAGAGAGTTTCCTCCATTCTGGCCCCTAATTATATAGAAATATCCATATAAAGAAAGAGTTTATTTCTGCCATGGAGCTTACTGTAACAGGATCTGCCTGTACCAATTGTATATGTATCTTTAAAAGAAACAGAAGGAATGGCATGACTCAGAGCTTGGTATCATTATATAAAACAAGCCCAGCTGATGGCTAGACATATACTAACACTGTGATTCCTGTGAACCTCTGCCCAGAAGACAGCAATCGGGCCACAGCAGAATCAGCTCTTATTGTACATCAGTGAGCCAGCTGTCTAGAACGAGCCACAGGCTTATGTGATCAGATCTTTACTTACATAAAGGCTTCTTAACAGTTCTCATTTAGATATATTATGTTTTTATGATCCTGGAAAACACACAAAATGATTCTCCTACCCCTTTCTGACACATACCCCTAGGCAGTAAATGTACACAAATTTTACTGAGAACATTCAAATGAGTCTATCTAATGAATAAATTCCCTATGGATTCACATTTTCCAAAAGTAAGTACTGCTATCTTACAAATTTATGGAGACACAGCACCAAAGTGTGCCAAGGGAAAACGAGCAGGTTACAAAGGAGAATGCTGATGCTGCAGCCCAGGCATACCTAATTCTCACAAGAAAGGCTCGGAAGACACAAAAAATGGGAGCAGTGGTTATTCCTGTGGTCAATGGGAAATTTGATTTATTTGCATATTTCTGTTACCGAGTTTTCTTCATTGAATGTTATTTTTGTAATTAAGAAAAGGATTTTAAAAAGATTATAAAGTCTATGAAAACAAAAAAAAAACGTGTTCTCGCTTTACTTCTATACCTGGTTTGGTTATTTTAAAAGCAGGACAAAATAGGACGACCAAGTCGCAGTGAGGTTATAATAAAGGGGTATCATGCCACGTGGTATAGATTTACCTAAAACACAGAGGTACATTCATACCAGTCCTCTTTGAACTTGGCACTATATACAAGAAATTACTGGACTCTCAGAAAAGCACATGCTTTCAGACACTGTTACATCAGAGACCTTTTTTTTACAGTTAGATTTTAACTGGATTTAAAAGAATGAAAGGAATTTCCTGGATTTCATCAGGGCAATTTCCCCCCAGATTGTCACCCTCACTTCTTAATACAAGGATTAAAGTCACTTAGCAAATTAGAGTATATTCTTGCCACTTCAAATGCTATTAAGATGTAAATTAAGAGATCTTTAAGAAGCAATAAACATCAGCAAAAAGCTTGGAGTTCCTGCTCAGAAGAAGTTGTTTTAACAGCTTTCTATGAAGCTAGTCAGAAAAGCATCAAACATCTGAGTCACGTCTATGTGCAGGACGGATCTACTTTCAGACCACACAGGACTATGGAGAGGGAGGGAACACATATCTACATTGGATCAAGAAAGAGCCTTTCTTGGTTTTGTTATCATGACAAGTATTCCTGGCAAGTTTTCACTACAACTTCATTAAAACACCAAGCCATACACATGCACAATTTAACACAGCACAAGGAGGACAGGGACATATTTTTCAGAACTGCAAGATGGCATCTGCAGAATGTCTCAAAGGAATGACAAAGGCACTTCTTTAGCCTTAACAAAGAGAACAATGTTTCCACTAGGAGACTACAGGACTATTACATTTCAGGGGGGGAAAAGCAATAAAAATTAACACAAAACAGAACTGAACGTGTAGAATGACAGTCTCTAGGGAAGAATTAAAAAGAAACTATTGAGGACACAGTTTCACTCATTACAGTACACAAAAGTAAACGTTTCAAAAGTAAATTTGAAAACACAAATTTTTAACTAAAAATTTCAGTTACTTAGCACATCAATTCAATTAACAAGTTCTTTTAGATCCATAAACACTGTGCTTGTATAAAATTCATGATGCTTAAAGGATAGCTATAAACAAGCTATGCCAGCATTATGTTGAAAATCCAGTGTATCATTTCATTTAATTTCTCCATCAGAAATGCACTAGCAATGACTTTGTTTTATAGATACAAAACTGAGGGACATTTGTTTTAATAAATGTCTCAGTATCAGGCAAATCATTTTCAATTCCAATTCCTCCTTATGAGCTATGTGACTGATTTTTTTTTTTTTCAAGAAACTGTTACTTTGCATTTCAAGACTATAAAGATTAAACAAAACTCACAGGATTAACAACAAATTATTTTCCAACATGGAATAAGTACTTCTCTTAAATATACTAAATGGAACCAGGAACAAAAAACTGGGGATAGAGAGGAAATGTATACGCACTCTTATAATCAAACAAAATATTCAAAACTGTTAAGAGAAGGGCTTAAGAAATGCCTTCAGAAAAAAGAGAGAATGCCAAGAGTCAAAGATTAGTTACAAAATAAAATTCTGAACATGTTAGTTGAAGAAAGGTCCTAAATTAGGACCTTATAATTATGACTGTCCCTCTCTTTTCTCTATAATAATAGAGTAACTTAGAAAACAATCTGATGACTTTTATATGCTGAGAAAAAAAATACAACCTCCAGTTATAATTACAAATAGTAGCCTCTGATTAAAGTTAACTAAACCAGTAAAGAAGCTGCCACCAGGTAAATTTTTCTCCCTAGGACTATTTGCTTCTCATAAATTGTGGGCCCTACCTTGAATCCGCCCCCCAGAGCACTGCTACCGAACGTAGTCTTCCTAAACTCTTTCTTGAAAAACCTCAATAACTGTAAAAAACTCAAATTCTTCCACTTAAAATGCAAAGTCCTCCAGGCTTTGACCAGACCCTCTCCTTCCAGCCTTTTCCGCTCAGTACTGACCATGATGAATTTTGTTGTTAGGATGGAGGCAGGGACTCAAGTCACCAGGTTTACTCCTTCAGTGACTTCTCCAAAGTCAGTCAGAGGTGTGCCCAGGTGATTCAGGCTTTGGGTCAGTGGCTCAGGTACAGTCCACTAAGCCCGAAAGATCTCACTTTGAGACCTGGGGCTGTGGAAACCAAAATGAACAACTATATAAAAAATGCTTCCTCCTCTCTCTTTGCCTCTCTGCCTGCTTCCTGCTGGCGTTCTTCCTCTTTAAAAAAAAAAATTCGGTCTGAGAGCATGTCCCTCACACCAACATCATCATCAGGAAAAGTCTGGTTACCATGCTATGACCTTGCCCAGGACTTCCCAGTCACTCCCAGCTCACACCACGCTCCCCTCCACCACCGCACACCCCACAACTCTTCAGACTTCAACACCACCCCTACGGGACAGGCCCATGTGCACATCCAACCCAGCAAGTCCATCTTACTCTTCTCGGCATCCTCCACAGCCAAAATGCACACCCCTTTCTTTGCACAGTTATGTTTGACATAGTGAAGAGAAAGAATGAGGTTACTAAAAATCACTTTTTTTAAGAAAAGAAATTCAAAACACCTATTTTTTCAAATAACACCATCAAAATCTAATTTCCCTATTATCCAAGACAATCACCTTAAAAAAAAAGCCTTATCGATAAAGCAAGCCTTACATTAAACTAAACAGCACTCTAATAGAACAAATATTTCAGCACATAATTTATAATGAGACATTCATGCTATCTTTTAAGATTCATATTAAGAAAATGTGAGGAGGCATGGGTTTTCTCATGAGTTAATATCAACGGACCTTAAATGGTCACTATTTTCAAAATGGTACAATTAATTCCAAGAAAAGTGAGAAGAAAATGATAATGGCTGTGAAGTAAGTCCTACGATACTATACTTTATGATACAGTTTTCTTGAATCTTACAATTTTAGATCTGGAAGGGACCTGAAAAAGAAAATTAGCCAGTTCTTTATATCACAGATTTTAAGAGGATCTCAGAAAGTTTAAACTGGGCTAAGTGACTGGGGTATCTTTTTTTTTTTTTTTTTTTTTTTTTTTAAGAATAGTCTGAGAAAAGACAGAAACCTAACCTCCTGGCAAAAGAGATCTGCCAGTTATTTCTCATTTGTATTAACCTGTTAAATCAACCAGGTGATAAGCTCATGCTCTGAGTGAATTTGCCCCTCAGCATTTCCTCAAAAGGAACTCGTTTTTCCACACATATTTTCCTCTTCGTATCTTATTTTCCCAATGCATCTCACCCTGCTGAATTTGATTCCCTATCGGGGTACACTATGAAAATACTGGATAGTAGCTATACACACACACACACACACACACACACACACTAGAGGCATTACTCTAATCTCTCCTTCATGTACAACATTTATTAGATGCACATAGGAACACCTGCCCAAGAAAGCAGTGGCTGTGGTTTTCAGAAGCAGAAGACAAGAAATTCACTCATTTTATTTTTCTGGAAACTTCCCATATAATATGTAACAATTATACAGAACTTTTAGGATATGTCTAGGTAAATACAATGTAAGCAATAAGCTTGGCTTGCAGGAAATCTGGCCACCCCATATACCGGAAATCCAAATCTGGACCATGCCTCCACCAGTTCTGTGGCTGGTTCCTCGCTGGCTGTCACCCTCTACTTCCTTTTACTACATAATAGTACCTCCTGAGATAGACTTCACGGCTATACATTCTGTTCTAGGAGAATGATATTGTAAATAAAATGAATACCACTTTCCCTCATGAGGCCAAAACAGAGCATACATAGAAAAACAGCAACTCGCATTTACCGGTAACGGGTTGACCAGGTAATCACAGAACGCCTCAGAACTCACACCTGCAGCTCGGGTCTGTAGCCACAGCTACCACCTTATTCACTGGCTCCGCTCACTCCAAGGACACCTGGATTAGCATAAACGCCTTAAGAAGCAGTGCTGACACAATTCAGTCCCTAATGCTTATGTCACAGGAGGCCCAACCTTAGGTCAGGAAATAACGGGACTGATAATAGAAGCCAATGGTAAACATAAACATTATTAGATGTAGAGATCTTTTTCCAAGAGTAAAAATTGCTTCTCATTTTACTCTTTAAAGAACTAAATAAACGGGTGAAAAATAATTGTAAATGGGCTGCAGAGTATAAAGACATTTATTTAAATATAATGAATAAAATGACTTCAAGAGAAATGAGATCACACTCCACACAAGCACATCAGAAGTATGCACTTAAAGGGGAAAAACATACATGTGTGACTACACGCACATCACACAAGTACAGTTAAGTCCACAAGTGGCTGCTTTCCTGTGCAACTCCTGAAACCGTCTTCTCTGCATCACATCTGTGTTCTAGCCCTTTTCCATAGTGAACAAATGGGGAAGAGGGAAGAACACCATTCTTCATATGATTTCAAGTTTTGCAAACCTTTGATACAGGTTTTGTTTCCCAACATATGATCTATCACTGAGAATTTTCCAGGGGCACTTGAGAAAAATGTGAATTCTGCCACTGTTGGATGAAGTGTCCAGTAAATGTCCACTGAAACCATCAATTCTAAGTTTTCATTTATGACTATTGTTTCCCTGTTCATTTTTTGCTTGGTTCATCTGTCCATTATAAGTGGGGTGTTGAAATTGCCTACTCATTGTAATGTTGCTGATGTCTCTCTTTAGTTCTACTAATAACTGCTTTTGTATTTTTTAGAACCGAATCAACAATCAACAATCTTTTATTACTCTCCTTAGTTGGAAGTCGATTTTATCAGGTGTAAATACAGCTATCCCTGCATTTTTTAAATTAACATTTGACTGAAGAACTGTCTTCCAACCACTGACTTTGGGCCTGTGTTTATCTTTCAAATACAGATGAGTTTCCTGTACGCAGCAAAATTGTTTTATGTTTTCTAATCCATTCAATCACTCTATGCCTTCTGACTAAGCTCAGTCCATCAACACTTAGGGTGATTACTGAAATGTAGGTTCTTCAAAGGCACTTATGTGCATTTGGTTTCCCTTTATGTTTTCTCCTTTGTTTTCTTTTCCTAAGGGTTTATGTTTTCAGGTTACCCTGGAGTACACATAGAAGCTTCCATGTTTATGATCTGTTTTCACTTGAAAGTATTAGTCTTGAGCTCATTCTAATAATCCACATTTTCACTCTCCTCCACACTACATATTTTTGATGTCTTGCTGCTTCTAAGTGGGGTTTCTTTTCATTTTACAGAATTTCCTTTCAATTTCTTGTCAGGTTGGTTTAGTGGTGATGAATTCCTTTAACATTTGTTTATCTGTAAAGTTCTTTATCATTTCTTCAATTCTAAATGACAATCTAGCAGGGTAGAGTATCCTGAGTAAGAAGTCCTTTTCTTTCAGTACTTTGATCATACCATTCCCTTCTGAACTGCAAAGTTTCAGCTGAGAAATCCCAGGATAGTCTTGGGGGGGTGGCGGGGTGGGGGGGGAACGGGACTCCTTTGTCTAGAATTCTTTTTTTCTCTAGCTGCTTTTATGATTCTCTCTTTAGCTTATTTTTTGTCATTTTAATGACAATATATGTTAGTGTAAGTCATATGGGCTTCTTTTGTTCAAAACTGAGCTTCCTGGGTCTGGAGTTCTGTTCCTTCCTCAAGTTAGGAAAATTCTCCACTATTATTTCTTCAAATACAGGTTCTGCCCTCTTCTCTCTCTCTTCTCCTTCTGAGACCCCTTTGATCAATGCCTACTCTTTAAAATTTTAGACAGGAAAAGTGCAGAGTTAAACAAAAAGAAGATTATTTAAGTTATAGTGAACTCACCTTTCAGTTCAACACTAGGGAACAAATTAAGCACAGCATTATAAAAATGCAAAGAGCTACCAGAAAAGAAAAAACAATTTTCTTAATTCTGATTCTTCTATTTCATCTAGCCACTCAGGCTATTTCTGTCATACCAGAAAAGAAAAAACAATTTTCTTAATTCTGATTCTTCTATTTCATCTAGCCACTCAGGCTATTTCTGTCATATTTCTCCAACACTTAAGCTGTCATCTCTAATGGAGTTTCCCCACCCACTCCAATCACTTGAAAAACTTCTGGAAAAGAACCAAAAGTATAATCAACTTTGCCAGATGACATTCAGATTTTGTCCCCACCCTAGTATTTGGCTATTTATCCTTATTTTTTGATCTATTCCCATTCTTTCTCATCACTCCTCCCCCAAAATATATCTAATTACTTCCTTTCTTTTCCACTCCCTACTCCTCAGATCTACAATTATTCCCTCCTCTCATTTCATCATCAATTCTTCCCTCAAGATATGGAAAGCCAAGAAATGTCCAAATTTTTTACTAAGTCTTCAAGATGCAGAATTTAATACGCTGAAAACGTTATGTCAAGTGATAATTCCAAGAAAAACAAAAACTGATGAATCTCCATCACCTATTCTTCAGACATTTCTTCCCCATCTCATCAAAGTCACTTCAGAAGTCTTACATAGTTTCTCCTAGACTGACTAAGGTCAAACAGAGGCAGGGTGAGTCTGAAAGCTCTGTGTACTAAAACACTGTCTGAATCCATAATGGCCTCCAAAAAGGTCCTTTAACTACCTGTTGATAAAATAAAAAAATGTGCATATCAAGCTAGGCTTGCTTATTCTGAGAGATACTCCTGAAGATCAGCAGTGCCAGCAACCCACAGAATCCATGTTCCCTAATATGCCCTAAAGCAGATTAGGAAAGGTACAGGCAGGAAAGAAGGCAAGAGGAGAGAAGAAGAAGTACTTTATTTTATCTAGTTGTTCATATCTTGATTGTTCCTCCAGCTCAGGTCATGCACCAGGGAACTTATGATGTTTATGGATTATGCCTAGTGGGCTAAATTGCTAGGCCACCTGGATACACCATGAACTTTTATTAAATAAGTCGTAGTGATAATAAGTGAGAATCTGCAAGGATCTCTGCTACTAGTGTGGAGGCAAGAGGGTAGAATGAAGAAGAAAGAGAAATGACAACACCCAGTCCTTGAGTAAATAATCTCCACTGACAGACAACCCCATGAAAAAGTAACATTCATAAGACTAAAACTTCAAGGCAACAGTAGAACAAAAATCTTAAGACTGTGTGAGAAATTGCCAAAGGATCCTTCATACAGCTAAGAATTCCGACAAGAATTTGGCAAATATAATAGAGAATAGAAAAAAATTGGCAAATGAAAAGGTAATTAGCTTATGTTAGGAAACCACTAAAAATGTTTTAAGAGATTCATTGGTATTAACATGGTGGAAGACGAAAATTTCAAATATATTTATGCTAAATGTAAACATGTATTTTTACCCTCTACTCCTTTCAGGGTCACATAAAATAACCCTAAACTAGAAGCAATCCAGCCATCTCATACCGGTTTTCAAACTTCTCCAAATGACCTGAGCCAAATTAATTTAACTACACATATCTGTTTGGATAGTGTCGCAATAGTTCACTTTTTTTCACACTCAAGAGTTAGATGGATTTAGTTCTCTGGGTCAATGATCTCTAATTTATATTAAAGGATAACATTTCATAAATTATATAAAAGTATATAAAGTAAAATAAGCAGATATATAGTTAAAAGTATATAGTGGAATAGGTAGAACCAGTTCTAATTCCAGTCCCGAAGGTAAAAGTAATTTTGAACAAGTCATTTAACCTCACTTTACTAAATTTTCTCATCTATAAAATAAAGGGAAGGAGAATAATTATCTCTTAAGGTATTTCATAATTCTGCAAGTCTACATTTAAAAAAAAAATCATCTGGCAGGGCAAAAGACACAAAATTGAAGAAAAAATGACATCGAAACCAAAAATATAGTTTAGTATAAGTCCTACCTGCACTTACTGAAGTATTTATTCTGTAAACTATGAATGTAGGATAGAAAAATTTTAAAAACCACAACTGATTACGTTTGAAGTGGGAATAAGGCTGGTTTTTATTATCTATGTCTCTCTGCTTTCCAAATTTTATTCAATAAACATATAAACTTCTCATTAAAAATATCCAATCCTTTGACTCCAAGCTTGGATTTGGAGTTAGAGCTCTTCAGCTTCTCTGAGATGCACTGGAAATCAGAGTTCTCTTAGAAGCAACAAAAGTCCAGTCTTCAATTACAGGGAAAACTTACAAGGAAAAACTCTTAACTTGATTTTTCCACAGCTACTTTTCTCATCTAATCTGAATCCCCTCCTCCTTCCCCACCCCTCCCAACCAAAATCTCTTGGGAATAATTGAACGCAAGTAACCTAAAGCTGGAATTTCTGGGACTGTGTGGTTTTCAAAATGCACTGCAACTGCATTTCCATCTCCCTTCCTCTACACACACACACACACACACACACACACACACACACACACACAAACACATAACATACACACAGAATTTGTCTTATTTATTTTCACAAATCTCACTGCAATACTCAAACGTCCTAAAAATTAAAATTAAAAAATTAAAAGGCAGCTGGGGGGAGGGGAGTGATTTGGCACCTGCGAAAGTGATGTCATTGCCAGCCAAGGCTCTGAACAGTCCCTGGAATGCAGCTGTGGCTAGAATCCCTTAGCCCACCCAATACTATTTAACATAAAAACAGTCCTTCCTGGCCATAGAAAACCTCACAGTTACACTAGACTGCTTTGCTTAGGAAGCCCTATACTTACAGTTTTTCAGCTTTAAACATTTTGAGGTGCACAACATCAGATTCTGCCAGGACAATCCTTGGAAGGTCCAACTTTAGCTGCGTTAATCCTTCACTTAATATCTGACAGACCTAAAAGGACAAACTGCATCTGCCTATAGGCAATACCTGACTGACAGAACTGATTTTGGCTTAGTAGCTTGAAAAAAAAAAAAAAAGAACCTCACATATACCCCAAGTCAAGATGAAGGATGAAGTGAGGCAGTGAAGGGTCTGGCTGGAGAAGGGGTAGGCACGTCAGTGGAAGGAGATGTGGATAACAAAAATAAAACCAATCCTCATTCTGTAAGACAAGGCTAAAGAAATGTAATGCCTGGATATCCATGCAGATCAAATGTCAGTAGAACGACGGTTTCTACCATGTAAACACTCGATAAATGTTAGCTATTATTTCCCCCACAGATATGATCAATAAAGGGAGTACTAACTCCCTATGCCTAATGAAGGGCCAATTCATCTGTAATGTACCTGAAAGTGCTTGAAAACTTAACCAAGTCTTTAAGAAGACTTCTAAGAAAAACACACACTTAGAAGCTTCAATTGAAACACATTTGCTCCCTGAAAGAATGAGTAGGAGATGACCCTTTCTGCAGCCTCCAATCAGACAGCCCAGTAACAAATCCCCAGCCCACACTCACCCAGTAAGGGACCTGCCCGAAGATGCGGTACCCGACAAGGGGCTGGGTGGAAATCCACATGGTCGCAGCATGGATGCAGCATGAAGAGCTACAGGTACCTGGGCCTCCACTCACGTGTCTACTCCACAACACGCTGGTCAGCTTTCCCTCCCTTTTTAAGAGCCACAGAATGTAACCACCTGTCTTCCACTACCAACATCTATCCAATACGATCCAGTCTACAAAGACAAGGCTTTGCAAATGCCTATCAAGAGTTGACTTTTCATAACTCTAGAGTTTACTTTTTATAACAAGAGAGCTGGATGAGAAAATAGAAATGTGTTTGTCTGTGACATCATATTCAGATGTAAATGCTACTCATTTTTATTTTTAAAAAGTCCCTGAGATGACAAGAATGAAGTTAGACATTATCTCGCAGTTCCCAAGACTGCACCTACTTTCTCTTTCACAGAGCCTTCTTACTGTCATAACCCTCTAAAACTTACTTCATTTTCAATCATCTACTGCTGATGATGTATTCTGTGGTCAACCCATAGCTTAGTCTCGAAAAGCTGTCTATGGCACCAAAACACATCACAAGTTCCCTCTCCTCACTGTCCAACCTTCAGAGGATCCACAGGATCTCAGAGATGACCTGAATATTGGCTTTTTCCAATCGATTTCCTCAGTCTAAGGGTGAACAATCTAAGTAGAGACCCAGTGTTGAGCCTGAAGGTTAATCCTTAATGGGGCCATTCTTTTCTCCATTACTCTACAATAGTCACTCTCTACTAGGCAACAAAGTAGCTGAATCCCAAACCTTCACATATCTAATGAATTCCAAATCAAAATCCTTTCTACTGCCCATATTCCTATTCCCATCTATGAGGCACAGAGCACAGAAGTGTGTATCAGTTCCTACTTAAAAAGCAAACCCTGGTGCACCCTGGTGGCTTAGGTATTAAATAAGCCCGTGACTGAGGAGCAGTCCATATATAACCCACAGACCCAGATTCAGGGCTCAGAACCAGGGCGGAACAACTAAAATGAACAACTAAATAACTTCTTCCTCCTCTCTCTCCCTGCCTGCCGCCTGCCTTCCTCTTTTTAAAAAGGAAAAAAGGATGAAAAGAAAATCCTAATGATTCTACCCCTCTCACCTTCTCTTACCCATTCTCACCATCATACCCCAAATACCAGCTTTCAAATTTTTCAAACTGTGACCTGGAATGAAATATTTACATCCCAAATCAGTTCACAGATACAAAGTAAAACACACTCAATTTTAATGGAAATAAAGTTTTCAAATGACTATGCGTGATCCAATCTGATGAGGACTAAAACTTAAGCTAAAGCAGTCTGTTTAAATCCAGCCCCAACCCACTACCAGCAGACGGTCTCAGCCAGAAAACATGGGCATCTCTTTCCTCCCTCTTTCTGTGTTCTTTCCTCTCAAAGGGGATATATTTTTAAATTCATGTAAAAGTTCTGCAGAGCCTAGATAAGGCCTTGACTCTCACGGTGTTTATTCGATTTCATATTCTAAATACCTGTAATGACTTTCTATAATGATTTCTTGAAAAATCCTGCCATAGACTATATAACCCTACCATTATCCCAATTTCATCCATCCCAACCTCTGATTAGCTTCCAGTTCAATACCACTTGAACCCCAACTCCAACAATTCTTTGATCCAGAGCCAGTGCCCTTACCTGCTTCCCACAGCCCGTCGTCACTGCCTCCCTCACCGCTTGAATCACTGCTTGGATTCCATGGAACACCAGTGTCCCCTTTTAGCTTCCGGCCGTCTCTCCTCCAGCACTCTCACGTGCTCTGTGGGTCCACCTAGCGCTGGCCTTACTCCAGACTTGCGCCCAGCAGCCAAAGAAAAATGACTACATTACTTTCCTTACTTACATTCAGAGACTCCAACTTTAGCTGAACTGAAGAGACATCCAGAAACCCTTCAAAAGTTCCATGTGAGCCCGCACAACAGTCGACCCACACCTCCACTCTCTTGGGAACAGATTCCATGCCTATACACAGAGCAAAAAAACACTACAGACTGAAAAAATACATGACACTAGAAATTCGATCTTTCCTATAATCTTGACTACACTCTAACTGCAATCATCCTCCAATAAGGTAAACTTGCATCATTTAACACACTAAGTTATAAATAAAAGTTAATAACCATTTTTTTTAAAACCTAACGCGTACAAGGTTGACCTCAAATATTAATCAGTCTAAAGTTACTTAATCATAACAGAAGAAAAGGAAGTGTACTGATGCTCAAAAAGTCCTTGTTTCTTTTAGGAACATGTTCGGTAATATTCTCTTTCATCCTTTTACCAAAGTAGCCCATGTGCAATCTTGCCTTGCCTCTCTGTTTACTGACACAGCAGTGCACTGTTCACATATAATTAGTTCAACCATGCAAACACCTGTGCAATCAGGCATGTTCAATTTGCAAGGGACAAGTTCAATGGCATGGCCACAAAGATAAGCCCTGGTGCCCTACTAGACAGCCTTTTGCTGGAATAACTTTTCCCATAATTATCTCCAGATTGAATGAGTGTCTAATAAATGCTTGCATGTAATTTAAGAGAAAACACACACACATGGAGTTGCTATTTAATCTTACGAGGACCACTAACGTTGACACTAATGCCCATAAGAGAAAAAATCCCAGAGTAAAATTAAGTTGTGTCTCTTGAAATTCAAGGGCCAGTAAAAGTGAAGGCTAAGGAAGCATCTCTGAGCAAGAGGCAATTAAAGTCAAGCCCAGAATTTAATGTGCAGCAGTAAGACACAGGAAAATCACTGCAGGACTGCATTTCTGTCAGTTCTTTCTGGTGGGGGAGATCCATATAACTAACACCCTTGAGAAATCAGATTGAAATCACATATGCCAGAAAACAGGCAGATTATAGGCAAGAACATGCAATGGCTATGAGCCCTTGAGAGTAAAACGATACTTTAACTTGGAGGAAACTCAGATAAAAAGTATGAACAGCACTTGGACCAGCTGATATGGCCAAGGCCACAGGTTAGCTTACTAGTATCAACACTGACATATAAGTATGTATGACATATGTATGACATGCTATTACAAATAAGAGCTGTATAGCCATGCTAATGTAACAATTCCTACCTTCACTTACTTAGGCTCCTTTCCCACCTTTCCCAGGAAACCCTGACTCTCAAACACCCTATAAACTACTTTCCATTAGTTTTAAGAATGCTAAGATGTTTGCTTATCCTCCTTCAGACATTCAGCATTAGGGAGTGCCTACTATGTATCCAGCACTGTGGAGGACATCAGAGCATAGCATCACAGGGACACAGGGAGGAAGGTAATGTTACAATTCACTCTGAGGAAGACCTACTGTAATAAATAAAAAAACAGAAGTCTAAGTGCAGACAACGGAGTGAGGTAAAACTCGAGGAGCCAAATCAGAAGGCTGAAGGAGCAAACAAAGGGGGTACAGATTCCTAAAAGTTGGTGTAAAGGCATCAAGATATGACACAAGTTACTCCTTTCAATGTTTCACATTTAGTCAAAATCAAAAGAACTCACAATAATGAAATGCAAAACGAGTCAATTCCCCTACTCATAAGGTAGATACTTGATATGTGATATAAAAAAAACTCAAGGTTTTTTATGAAGATTATCTAAAAAGTCCATTTATCCACTGCATTTCAGTTTCCACTTTACAGAGCAAATCAAACACTTGACTGACTGTAGGCATATGGGACCTATATTAATTATACCGCACAGCGGCATCCTCTGCTACTCAGTATTCATGAGATGCAATCCAAGACCTTCATTGTAATCAAAACTTTTCCTTCTTTTGCTTCTCTCCCATTCCAAGCCAAGGTAGCTGATTTATCATTCTTAATGGGTATTTAATCAATTGTGGCAGCTAAGATAATGTTTAAGGTGTGATCTCCTCTACTTCCTAACGGGTGAGATAGGAAGCAGTTTAAAGACAGACACAGGGCAAGGCCAACTCTCAAGAACTGGCGTAGGACCAGCTAGACCAGCAGACAGCCTCTTCCTCCACCTCCAGAAGAGAAAATCAAATCTTGCTTAGTTACCCTATGTTCTGTTAAAAAAAAAAAAAAAAAAATCCAATGAATAGATTTGTTCTACGGTCTATGTTAGATCAGGGTTTTTCAACTTCTGCACTACTGGCATTTGGGGCCAGGTAAGTCTTTGTTGTGGGCTGTTCTGTGCACTGTAGAATGTGTTAGCAGCATCCCTGGCCTTCACGCTCTAGATCCACTAGTGCACCCCAAAGTCAATCAAAATGTCTCCACATGCCACCAATGCCCTTTGGAGGACAAAAGTCACCCACCCGCGCCCATCCCCATTGAGTGCCATGTGCTAAGTGATGATTAGCATCATACTACTTACTACACATTCAATAAAAAAAACCTCTTGATGAACAAGGCAAATAAGGTTACATCTTCACCAGCCATGGTCTTCATTTTAATGAAAAGCTAACAGATATCCCAATCAGACGACAAAGATCAAAGTCTAGAGCACTTAAATACAAACTTGACTGTGTGTACAAGGTGCTAACTGTAACTCAGACCACGAGCTTGGATTAAATGCTCAAGTACACGGATGCTCAAGGGCAGCAGAAACAGCAGATGAACTTAGAGAAAATACAAAAAATAACTCAAACCAAGTCTATCTTCACTCCACATATCCAAGTCCATTCTTAAAAAAATAAAAAACAAACTTTACCAGATATTAATTCTATAAAATGAATTTGGGGACAGTAACCATTTTGAAATAACTAGGACACACAGAGCAGACTTCAAATTCCCCAGTAAATTCCAACCATTTTCTAGCTGCGTGACACTTAAAATCTCTAAGTTCTTCCCCTCATCCAGAGGAGTAAAAGACATAACCAAAATAAGTTACTGACATAACCAATTTAAGAACTCTGTGCAAAGTCTTGCATACACAGTAAGTACCACTAAGCAGCAATTACTAGTACCTATCTGTGTTATTTTTTATAATCATAATTCTAAAATACAAAATGGAACACTCTGTCCATGTGAATGAAGAAAAAAATAAGTTAACTGAAGATTAAAAACCTGCAGCTGTGAAAGACAACCCTTTGATGCCAGGATTTATATTAACTTAAGGCAAGAGAAAAAAATAGATCTCCATGCAAGCCCACTGTTGCAGCAGAAGTGAAATATAAATGCTTCCCTTTTGCTTAAGAGCCACATTATGCACCACTTGTGCTAACTCCAAATACATTCCCCAGGTTTTTATCCAAATCAACCGAAACATCATTTTAAGTGAGGAAGTTTATGATACTTACATAAACTTTCTATCAAGTCTAACAACTGAGTAGAAAGAAGAGATTTTTCTCACACATACCCAGAGCCAGTTTGCAACTGCTGTTTCTGCCTCACAGAAGTTGTTTTCTAGCCACAAGCTACTACAAATTGTTCAGACCTTTTGGCAGCAGCACAGAAAACTGCCCTTTTCACCCGCTCTCCTACAAAAATGTAGTCAATTTCTAGGCAGGCCCATTTCTCAAGGCTACTTGCTGTACATGGAGCCAAAGGTACACAATTTTTCATTTAGCAATATGAAAGGGCCACCAAATAGTTTGCATTTTTGTGAAGAAAACTAAAAGCAGGACACCAAACACCCGTGGGCAAAACCCTCCCTTAAATCAGCTCACAAAGTGTGCCACCCACACTCTACACCAGCATTTGAAAAGTAGCGGGTATTTGGCATCACGGCTGTTTCTGTTTTATCTAAATTATCCAGGATGCAAAAGGCAACACGTGAAGCCATTTCCTGACCCTTAATTGTCTTTTATTTCCCACTATTCTCAACTTGCCATGTTTCAAGTGATTTAAAAAAAAAAAAAAAGCTTCAAATCTTCTTTGAACCTGGGGGTTTTCTACAATCTTGAGGATCACATAGAATGCTGTTTAACCACAGGATGAAGTTAAAGACCCTCTGTGTCTTATCCAGGCATACAAAATCACCTATATTTTCTCCTTCGATTACCAAAACAAAGGTAGAGATAGGAGGTGGTAGATTATTCAAGGCTGTAACATTTAATTTCTAAAACTAAAGGCAAAATTGTATTTAAAAGAATACAACTTTAAAAAAAAAAAAAAAAACCTTTGAGAAAACCAGGAATTCCTTTATATTCCATTTGCCTTAATTTTCACAGAGAGGTCATTTACTTTAAGAAAAACAGATGCCCAAATGGTAAAGAGGTACCTGCAATTACTCCAAAATGAAGGTGGACTCATGAACCCTACCCTGCGAGAGTCAAAAGGCAAATCCAATCTCGAGAACCAACCTCACAATTCACAGACTGAAAAAGAAAGTGTGCCCAGCAGTTTCCAGGGAACATTTTCTGTCTCCAAAAATGATTTGCAGCCTCATATGAGTTCCAATAATGATGTAAAGGCAACTTCTCCAAAAGGGTACAATATTAGATACTGCCCAAAAATGACAGAAAAAAAATGATAAGCAGAGAAATCTCAATTAAGTACATATGCCCACTAATAAAGATATTCAGAGTATATTTTTCAGTATCAACTGCTAACTTAAAATATGCTCAAGTTCAGAACTCCTTTTCCTTACACTGAACAATTCAAGCAAAATAAATCCTTCCAGTTAAACAAAGAAGAAATCTAGCAGGCAAGCCAACCACTCCAAATGAGAAATTAAAAGGAAAATTCTCACATGTCTGGTAGATAAGAGACCTGGCTTGCCAGTATCTAAATACATGGGGCACACCTTTCTAGTTTAGGTAATCTTTCCAATCTAAACACACGCACAGGGAACAAGAACTAATTACAATCATTCACTGCTTGCCTTAGCAGATGATAAGCCCGTCTTATCTTCATCTCCATAAACAGAATACAATAAAGAGATTGCACATTATTCTTTATCAGCTCGTCAGAATCTTCAAAGCAGACTGAAAACTGTCCATGTTAATGCAACAATGTCTATGGAAGGAGCAGGAAGAATCAGCCTCCTGTTGGAGATTTACCTGTGGGTTTAAGGCAGCGTGTGTGCTGACGAAGAAACAAACAAACAAAATCTTCTTACATGAATAGAGCCTCATAGAAACACTGGACACATAAGCACACCAACATACATGTACTGGGAATTCCAAAAATGCTGTGGAAGGTCTTTCCCTATGGAATTATTAAAACAGGATTAGTTTAGCCAGTCTAGGGGGTATTACCTATGACAGGGTTGTCAAACTTTGGGGACTGAGAGTTATGATAAGCAATACGTTTTACAATGCAATAATTAAGCACGCATGTGTGTAATGGAGACAGAACTCTCACGAAATAATGCTTAGCTTTATTTTATTCAGTCTAACATCTCTATTATTTTTTTTAATTTTATTGAGTTAATTGTCCATATCTTCACATTACTTGCTTTCAAATAAGTAAACAAAAACAGGACAGCTATCCCAAGGTTATCCAGCGGTCTGGCATAAGAAGTGCAAGCAGTCAAGTTCACTATTCGAACACATGAGTTTTCTGGCCCATGTCAGAAAAGTTTGGCCTGGGAAAGTTTACTTCAGAACTGAGTGAAATGGAAAATGAACTAATCTCTTTATTACTGTTAAATTTTAAAATTTCTTCCAATTAGTAAATCCATCTTGAAATATAATCATTCTTTTCTAAACCACAATAGAAATGAAAAACGTAGAATTGGCCAGACTGATTTCTGTCAATTCTTATCCCCTCCTCTCCATCCTATATTCAATTCATATTTCTGTGTATTCACTAAAAAAAACGAAAAAGCACACAACAAACACTGATAGGGATAAAGAATGCATAGAACAGAGATGCATTTATTACCAAATGGGTTATGTCTGCATCTGTATTTACACACAATGATTTGAAGATGTTTCGTTCGCTTGTTTGGGTGTTTTTGTGTTTGTAAGTATCTCTGTGTAGTTTACTTTACACATGGGCAAGAGCACTGAAGGCCCTTCGTGTGTCTAAATGAAAAAACTCTACACATTTGGCTTCAATAAAGCCAGCAGTTCTTAAGACAGGCTCCAGCTATGAACCGTCCACATTTGTGAGCTGAAAAGGGTGAAAAGGGCAGTTTTCTGTGTTGGTGCCAATGGGCTGAACAAGTCACAGTAGCTTCTGCTGCAGAACAACTTCTCTAAGAAGAAAACTGTTACCTTCCAAGCCAGCTTGGTAAGCTTGTGTGAAATAATGTGCTATTTCTCCGTTTCCTGTAAAACGCTGTCCTGGAATTTTATATCAAGTTTTTAAAGGATCTTGCTAATGAAAAAAAAGTTTGAAAATGAAAGGTAATTTCAGTAGATATCTTTTGATCATTAAGATCCTTTCTAATCTTTTCCATCCATAAATAATAGTGCCAATTTTGTTCAGATATTAACTTCTAGGAGTGTTTCCTGAATTCCTTCAAACATGTATTAATCATTTAGAGGAAAACAACACATGCGCGCACACACACATGCATGCACATACGCACCACAGACCACCCCACACCCCACTATGGAGAATACCAAAATGAATGAGAAAAGTTCACATCCCTTAAGAAACCTGTTTAGAAATGGAAAGAAAGGGTAGAATTCTGAGGCTGGAGAATCAGAAAATGTGGTGTTCTGTAAATTCATGGGATGATTCCGGTGCATACTATGATTTAAAAACTAAAATTTACGAATTGTATTCACCATCCCCACCCTCAAAAAAGGGGCGGGGGCACATGGTGGCAGGGCCCACTGGACAGTGGTGAAGAACATTTGGTTATCTGATGGAGGGCAGGGTATGCTGACATATATCTGAAGAATGGGGAAACCTCACCATGGGGAACCAACACGTTTATTTTGATTTGTAAAACAAAGTTACTACAATAAATACTAAAAGAAAAAGGTAATAAATCAGTAAGTCATTCGTTTAAAAAAAAAAAACAAACCCACCGCTGGATCACTCAAATTAAACAGCCACTATCATGTTTAAAATATCACTTGTTTTCCTGTATCAAAGTAGTAGACCTAGACATTATGCGTTCACAAGAGCTACCATACTATTATAAAAGAATTAATTTAGGAATCACAAAGGAAAGTTCAACTACAGTCACTTAATTTGAATAGGAATACAAATCCTTCCTATTACCTCAGAAAGTAATCAGAATAAGTGTAATAATATACATGAATATATGGCATATTAGATAGCAAAGTGCTAAAAAAAGTGTATTATCACTGGTCAAGGAATAGCTCTGATTTTACCATCCTTAGAAAGTCACTGTCAGAAATAATACAATAGGCGCACCACCCTGGTGGAGGAGTGGGTTGGTCAGCTGTCTTTGACTGAGAGCACAGGTCACATCCAAGGACCTGGGTTCTTTCAAGACCTGGGGGCCAGGATGAACACCAAGATGAACAACTAAATGAAATGAATGTGGTGCTTCTTCCTCTTCTCTCTTCCTGCCTGACTGCTCACCTTCATTCTCACCTGCACCCTTCTTTTCCTTTAAAAAAATTGACTTTTAGGTTTCCAGAAAATTCACTGAGGGAATAGAAAATAATTGCCAATGTGTACATCTCTCTCAGTGGTTACAAGTGATGACACTATTTTGCATAGTTTCAATATTGCTTTCATATTTTATATAAATATTAGCCCCACAATCAGTCTTGTATTTTAGTTCAAGATTAAGTTTTTCAGATTCATCCCCTCATACATATTTTATATATATAAAATATGTGTATACATACATCCATATATATATATATATATATATATATATATATGTCATTCTTTTAAACTCCTGTGTAGTACTCTATGATAAAACAAAATGCACTTTCTAGCATGCCCTGGTGGAGCAGCAGTTGCGTCAGTCACCTCCAAAGGAGCAAGTCACATACCGCTAGGCTGGAAAACAACCAGTGTAAACAACTTAAATGAAAATGCTGCTTTCTCCTCTTACTTCCTGCCTGTCTACCTGCCTTCATTCCTGCCTGCAACTTTCCTTTAAAAATAAAAAAGTAAGCTAATTAATTAAAATGTACTTTCTTTTTCCCATTAGAAGAATAGGTTATTTCCATCATCCCACTATTACAAACATCTCAATGACCACTTCTTCCACGTCTTCATACACAGGTATAAGAATCTGAAGGGTACATATCTAGAGGAATGCTATTTACTGTGGCTTGATCAATTTTACTTGATAGCGCCAAAATAGTCTCGAACAATTTCACCAACAGTGAATGATCATAACAATTTCTCTACATCTTTACCAATACTTGATATTTTTAGGCTCACATTATGATAGTTATAATTTACTTGCCATTACCAGAGTTCATATAGTTACTAGCCATTTGGGTATCCAGTTTATGAATTGCCTATAATTATCCCTAACTTTTCTATTAGATTGTCTTTCTTTTTAATTTATAGCATTTGCTTATATAATTGTTTTCTTTTTACATTTATTTATCTTACTTAGGTGTTCACCTTGGTGGTTCTCCCTGGTCCCCGGGTATAGAACCTGGGTCCTTAAGATGTATGTGGACTACGTCTGGTAGCCTTATTTTAATCCTTGCAGGATACTGGGTATTTTCAGTAAACCTACCTGAAAAGTAATCACAACGGCTATAACAGACACAAGTCATTTTTCTCATAAGACTACACTATGGGAGTAGGAGATTCGTGACTGACACACCTGGCCAAGAATATCATCAAGTGATTAGTCTTTATCCACCTGTTCTGCCCTCTTTAATATGTAGCTTCAACTTTTTCACTGCAAGACAACTGCTATGTCTCTAGACATTCTATCTGCATTCCAAGAGAACGGCAGCGGGAAGGGGGGCGGGGGCGGCATGGAAGGGGAAAGATAAAGAGCAAACCCCCTATGCAGAAACAAAGCTTTCCCAGAAAAATTTTAGCTTACATCTTAATGCCTATACTCATGACCTGAAGAACATCAAAGAAGATGGACATTTTTAAATGGGCACAAAATCAGGGCTGTTAGAAAAGAACGGATCATGGGCTAGATTGGCAAATAACAATATCTTTCAAACATATAATACAAATATATTCCACCGAAGTGAGTCCTGTCTTTCCACATGGAGATTTACTTTAATAGCCAAATTTCTCAATAGGTTTATTGTTTGTTTTCTTTGTTCTCCTACTCTGCAACAATATTTATATTTTCTTCTAAAATGTTTAAGGACTGTCTTTCCTCCTTTAAATCTATTTATAATGCATGTATAAGTAAGTTTTATATGTGATATGAAATGAGAAATAAATATGTATTCTTCCCCATATGGATAACAAATGGATATGCCTGCTCTATTTCTTTAATAGTTCACCTTCCCCTACTGACTTTGACTACTACCTTCATAATATAACATAATATAACAAGTTTCCTTATATTGGCTTATATCAGGTTCACAGGTCTAATTAATTTTCTATCCTTTCCACAACAGTTTTGCTAGTCAAATATGTGTCATAGAACAAATCTTCCCTACTTGTTCTTCAAAACGTTTTGGCTATTCTTGAACAAAATGCTCAATACCACATGAATTTAGGATATACCAGTAAATAAAAACCCTGTCTGGATTTTGAGTGCATTTTCCCTATAATTAAGATTTAATTGGGGAAAATTGGTATCTGTACAGTATCAATTATTCTTACCCATGGTCAATGACCAAAAAACAGTCTTTCTTTTCTATCATTCAGTGTTCCATAATATACTCATAGATGTTTTACATACCTTTGATTTCATTTACCTTTAATTTATAAACCATCTTAGATATGTTCACAGTTGGTTATTTTCACAGGAAATAGAATTATTATATTACCAGAAATAAGATCGTCAAACATAGCACTTTTTAATCAACTATTCTGGTTCACTTGGGTTTTGCACATATGTTATCTAAATTGTCAAAAATAATTTTTCCTTTTCAATACTCATGGTAATTTGTTTTCTTATATAGCTTTAATGTATTTCAAGAGACACAGAGATAACTAAAAGTAGTATTTTTTTTTACTTTGACTCTAAGAACATTACGCTACCATCAGAACAAAAAAACAGTCAGCAGAAAAAGAAGAGAGACTTGCACGTCCTATATCCGACAAGGGGTTAAATCTAAGATCTATAAAGAACTTAGAAAACTCAACAACAAAAATTATTTTAAAAAATTAAAAAACAGGTCATAATAGACACTCTCCACTGAAGAATAAAGAAGGCCAATAGGCACATTTTTTAAAATGCTAATCTTTACCTTATTAGAGAAATGCAAATCAAAACCATAATGAGATATCATCTCACACCTGAGAAATGACCTACTATAGAGAAGACTAGTGTCATCAAGAGTGTGGAGAAAGGAAACGCTTGTACACTGTTGGGAAAGTAAATTGGTGCAGTTACTTTGGAAAACAGTGTTGAAGTTCCTCAAAAAGCTAAAAATAGAACAAACAATCTAGCAATTCCACTTCTAGATATCTATTCAAAGAATAGGAAAACACTAGCTTGAAAAGATATATGCACCATTATGGTCATTGCAGCACTATTTATAATAGCCAAGAAATGTAAACAATCTAAGTACCCAAAAACAGACTAGTAGATAAAGAATGGCATACTACTCAGCCTTTTTTATTATTATTTTATTTTTATTTTTTTATTTCCTTTTTTTCCCCATCTCTTCCAATTTGTATTCATGTCATTAGCTCCTTTTTATTCCTACAGTTTAACCTTGGTTCCCCTTCTATTGTCTTAAATGTAATGATTAGTTCATTTCAATTGTTGTCATTTAATATAATAGTATTGGAAAGCTATGAATATGATTACAGCTTTTGTAGGCTCTCTCAAGTTTTGCTATGTAGCATTCTCCTTGTTATAATGTTCTAAATGATTTATAATTCTAGTTTTTATATTCTCCTTGACCCAAATTGGTTTCCTCTCCCTATCTTTTGCTTACAAACATTTCAAGATGTTGCCAACACTGGGGCTATCCCCAGTTGAATGAAATGACAGAGGAAAGAACTGACTTTTCGTAGCAGGTATCTATAGGTATATTTGGTAAGAGATGTCAATCAACAATTTAGGCTCACTCTTTAGATGGGGTCAACCAGTCCATACTGACAATCATAACAAAAGTGTGCAGCTTTCTGGCAGGATTTTCCACGAATCCCCAGCTCTGCAGCATTCATTATGCTGCTCATGATCTTGTATCAGTCAGAAGCCATAGCAAAACAGAATTAATGAAAACCATTAAAAGAAAATCCTACAGAAACTTCAAAAACTGCATTACAATACCCTCCTAAGCAAAACCCTGAGCAAAAATATCAAACTGATGCAAAACAGAAAACTCAATTAGGAAAGGAAGGAAGGTATACACCCAAATTCAAAGGAATTTTTTGCCTAAAACAAAACACTATGAAAAGAGAGAATCCTCTTTAAAAATGGTAATTGTAACAAAAAACATGAAGAGCAGCAGCTAATATTTTCTGAACATGTCCCATGCACTGAAAATTCTTTAAAAGTGTTTGCATATACTAATTCTTACCAAAAACCCTACAAAGTAGGTACTATTCTTGTTTCTATCTCACATTTGATGAAACTAAGGCAAACAGCTGCTAAGGAACAAATCCAAGCACTGCATTCCTGTTCCTCATCACTGCACAGTCCCAATCCTGCATACTTCATGCCATCTCCTTTAAACATTCCTCCATCAGCTCTGAATTCAAATCTTCATAAAGTCTCTCTGGGAACAATCTCTCGATTGCTTTATTTTGCATAATAAACTACTAACATGCTTGTAGTCAAGCCTGGCTCACCCAGTTACCTGCTGTGCAAATGATTTAATCTCCTTTCCTCAGTTTTCTCATCTAGAAAAAAATGAAAACTGATAGCACCTACCTCATAAAATGTGTGGGGCTTAAATGAATTAAAGCATTCTAGTTACAGTAAAATTACCTGGTACATAGCAGGTACTCTATGGTAGCTACCATTATAAAAATGGTGCATCCCCATTTTCATCAGTGTTCCACGGGTTTTTCCTTCCAAACTGTAAATAATATCATCAATAAGTCTTTTACAAATCTTAAGAAAATCAAATTATGTAAGACTATCTTCTTGTGGATATCAGCTGTTAGGTAATCAAAAATGCCTCTGAATAAAATTCTTGTGACATCATAGCAAATTCAATTGTAGAACATGATTTCTAGGAGAGGAAGAATTTCTGTCCACTTTGCAATCATTCTATTTCCATTACCTACAATATTTCTTGACATCAACACACGTCTATGGAATAAATTATGAGTAGAAAAGTTCTTAATCTCAATTTAGAAGGAAATGAGATGCTATATACTGAAAAACTATGCTAAATAAAAGAATGTACATAAAAGTTCCATAAAATGAAAGAATGGCAAAAACAATCCTTCTCTGTCAATAAATTATATGCTATTTTAATATACATGTATAATTTTAATTAGTAGTAAATCAAGCACTTAATTTTATTATTTCATCTACGGCCCTGTTTACACAATTACAATGACCTAAAAATCATTTGAAAGATGTAAACAGCCTCACTATGTATTTCTTTTCTTTTTGTCATTCACCTTCCCTCCAAAATTAGTTCCATCTAATCTTTAATGAGCCAAAGATTTCAGTGGATCCAAATACAAACTTCCCTTTCCTGAAAAGAACCCTGTCTACAGGAGTATTTAACTTCCTTTTCAGTGCAAATAAACAAACCCTTCTGAAAACAAATACTGGAGAAAACTGCCAGTTTATAAGCGGCAGACAGCCATTATTATTTCACTCATTCAGGAACTATATACTGAAGACTCCCTCTGTGACTCAGACACCGGGTTAAATTCTGAGGGGAAAAAAAGGGAAGGTAAGACACAGTCAATGTTCTCGAAGCACTCCTAGTCATAATCAGAGACAGATGTAAATATGTAACCAGAAAGCAATAGGACAGGCCTACAACACAGGCAGAATGATGAAGCAGGACACACCGGCTGCAGAAGGGTCAAAGGCAATAAAGAAAACTCCACTACAACAGCCACCTTTTAACTGAAATCTGAAGAGCAGAGGAAATGTGGAAAGTGAGGAAAAACAGGCAGAGAGAGTAACGGATACAAAAGCCCAAATCATGGAACTGTATACAGCATGTTCACCAGGAAAATTATTCACCTGGTATTCACCTACAGTACTGGGGTTCATAGTTGGGACTGTTAGGATATATCAGTGCAGAGCTCCCCGGAAGATGCTCATTGAAAGGGGCCTTGTATCCGATCCAAGATTGAGGCTAAGGCACTACTAACCCACTCTGGCTCAAGAAGTTCCCACGACAGACATATCTGTCACAGAACAACATGTGACAGATGTGAACAAGCAGGACCACAAATCGAGCTCACAGCAACTACTATATTTTATCGTGTGTAATGCACCATCCACCTTTTTTGGCCCTAAGTTTCAGGGAAAAAATCTGCTTTAATTTTTCATTTCAAAGTTTTATTTGTTTATACACGGTACTTGGTTTTTATATCATAAAGGATTTAGCATTGGTTTCTTAACATTATGGGACAAGGAATTTTATGTAACAAATAACTACGAAACACAAGAACAGATACAAGCTACAAGAAATTTTATGTACTGGCAACAAATTGAAGATAATTAGGCACCAGAGCAGGCTAAGAACTCTTCATCACGATAAATATCAGAAGTGTGGTCTTCAGTTTCTACATCACCAGCATCTTCCCCATCCCAGTAAATTTCAAGGTCCTCGATTCCATCCACTGCATTGTTGATGCCACTATTTTTAAAGGATTTCACACCCACTTCCTTCTTCATATCATTCCGCAATCTTAGGATCCAATCACAAATCTGGGAGATGGATGCTTTCTTGATTCTTCGTAGGTGTTTAATGCATCCATGATGTCCATTCTTTCCTCATTAGGGCCTTAAAGGGCTTTTTTACTGACACATCAATAGGCTGTAGTTGGTTGTTAGCCCACCAAGTAAAAGAGCAAGCTGAGTTTTCAAGTCCGATATGATTGCTTTTGCACTTTGTATAACATGTATTTTGAAGTGATCAAAAACAAGAAAAGTTGGTTTTTGTACGTAATCCTCCAGACCTTTATCACCAGACTTCGTCAAACCAGATTTTCATGTCTTTCTCATTCATCCATCCTTTTTCCAGGGTATTATTTTGCATATGGATATTGTTATAGTTACTGATTTCTAAAGTTACACTTTTAACTCATAAGCCCAGTCCTCCAGCCACAGCATGGCCCCTCTCTGCCTTTACCCCAGTCTTGGAAGAGAACACACCCATCTTACCTCCATTCAGCTATTCCCACTCCCCCTTTCCTATCCTAATTAATATGTTTCCCAAACTCCTTCCCTTACTGTAAATTCCTTTAGATTACTTCCATAACACATATTTCTGTTCTTAAAATTACTTTGCCATTGTTTAACCCATTTAGCTCACCATCTAACATTATCGAAACTCAGGTATAAGAATTCTTACCACTTTTATATCCCTCATTCCAAGTACTCACTACATATGAGATCAGGCAAAATTCAAAGGAAAAGTACATGTTTTCCTAATAAATGAAAATTACTTGATGATAATCAAATAATAAAAAGTTAAACTGCCTGTCTGTATCACGGTTGGGTTTGAAGCTTTGTTTCTTTTTCTTTCTGCAAGTTAGAATCATTATTTATCATTTATCCCTTTAAATCTGAAAAATATTTTAATCTTAACAGCAAGGCCTACAATTTAGTCTCACATCTAAATGTGTATCAATTACAACCAAGTATGTGTTTGAACACAACAGAAGCTGACAAGAAGGTAAATAAGCTTCCTTTCCACAAGGGCAGGCCCTATATAGCTGTTAGAGGTCCCCTGGGAACACAGAAGACTGGATCTCAGAGGGCCGTTGCCTAGGAAGTCAAACAATATTACCCATTACTTCACAATCCTATAGAGACGCGGATGTTTGCCAACAAGATACAACACCAACAGTGACTATGGCCAATGATTAACAGAGGGTCCAAGGGCCAAATGTCACAGCATCAGGACTGGTATCACTCCGAAAAGATTATATGGATCTTACCTCAACAAAAATGAAATGCTTATATGCTTTAAATTCTTGTCCCAATGGTACAGCAATATAATATTTCACTAAAGAATAGAGGGTTGTTGATCGTTTTTTAAATAAAGTGAAGGATAATGCGTGGGGACATTTAATCTTCATTCAATTTTCATAGCTTATATTGATCAATCCTTTCTGCATCGCGTCAGGCAAATATGTAAAGCAATTGTGATGATTTTTCATGACAATGTCTTATAAAAATTGCATGTAACATGTACTTTCTGAGGTAAATATTCATTTAAAACTATCATTGCTTAAGATTGGGAAAACTAACTTTTATATTAAATCAAAATAAAAACCTTATTCACTCAACAAAGATGTACTGCATTCTTAAACTAGACATTAGAGATTTAAAGATAAACGGGGCCCTGACTAGCAAGAAAAAAAATCTTTAATCAATTGTCTAAAAAGCATTTATTCATATTTCCAAGAGTTTCCTAATATTCCAAGGTCCATTCAACTTTATGCTATTACTCGACTATAAATAGTGTATCAAAACTGCCAGAACTTGAATATTTCTAAGAAAAATAAAGTGAAAATTCTACCTCATAACTTCTATCATAAGTGCTAAAGCAAAATTCAAATTCAAATTCCACCATGTAGTATATTTATTTGGTGGCTGGTTGTAGATAATTTCAAAAGATCTGACAAAATAATGATACAAGTAAAAAGAAAGCCAGCCTTATAATGTTTTCATAAATTAGATAATCCAAGTTTAAAAATTAGCAACTTTAATTCATGAAGTAGATTTGTCATTCACTACTGCCTAAAGGTGATATTAAATCACCGCTCCACATTACCAGTCATTCTAGGGCAACATCAGAATGACTGACACTTTCTAAGACTTAATGCCTGTTTTAAAAGACCATCTCCAGACAGACAAACCAATTATATCCCTTGGAAAAGTATGAGCCAAACAGTCCTTCACAATATTGGCATAAGGCAGTTGTCTGTTCTGTGTACCGATCTCATTTTTCCCTTCTGAGACTACATTGTCACGTGCTATTTGTCACTAATGGATTGGGTCATAGCCTCAGTGAGACAATTTTACTCTCCTGGGAATAAAGCAATGAGGTCAAAATACCCCACTGTCTGATGCTCAGAACACACTATATAAGTTGACTCTACTTGGCTTTCTATTTTAAAATGGAAAAAGTTAACTAAAGACACTTCATAGTCTAAATACAAATCTCTTACTGAAGGTACCCTCAGGCAACCAAACTTTTTAGGTCTCTATAATCAAAAGAAGGACATGCAAACACTAAACTGCACGCCAAAAAATCTAAATTGTAATACTAAACTATACCAGTTTCATGGAAAGTTCTTCTGAGTATATTACGGATAGATACACATTAACACGTATTTTTCTCTCGTCATTATTGCCCTCCAATCAGATCTGACTAATGAGATGACTAAAGTGTTAGAATAATAAACTGTGTGCAGCAAATCACTGAGGGAACTACATAATGATTGTGCAATTCAGCTGGACAGGGCTGCAAAGTAAAAACAAACAAACAAAAAAAATCAATCTACTCTTAAGGTATCTCAAATCTCTCTGGGAGTTTTGGTAATCAGTTACTTTTATCAAAAACTAAACACTGCAACTTTTCCATTTTCCAAGTAATGAAAACTCATAAATGACAAGATTAGAGAAAGAATATTAAAGGGAAAAAAAATCTTAAACCTGCCATATTGACATGAATATTTCTCCCTAGGATCTTTCTCTCCTTCCCAAAGTTCTGCTAAGAAAATATAGGACTATGTCTCCTTCTGACTTCCTTCCTCCATGGCAGATGTAAGTCATTGATTGCATCTACTAACTGAGAAAAGCAGCAATGAATGCTGAGGACTTCATTATTTAATTACTGAAAAGCTTAACAGTCTAGTGTTTACTTTGCAAAAACCTGAAAATACTGCCATATCTAATTCCCCACCACTTGAGCATATATATAGTGGTGTTTTTAGTAAATTTACACAAATCAAATGCTGAAGAATCACCTAGTAAACAATACATTAATCATTGTCCTTTCAAAAGCAAAATTTACACTCTATAGTTTCATTCCATGGGAATAAGTTTATAAAATATGTAAAAAGGACTAGAGCTATCACAGCCCAATTTTTAAATTGCCAAGTTATTCCCAGAAATTAAAAGTTCATTCCCCTCCACGGAATTCCAAATATGATTCACATGTCAAAGAATGACTTAGATTTTATACATTTACTTTGGAAACTTAAGAGATGCCTGTCAAATTACAAAGCAATTGCATAAACACTCCAGTGACATTTAACTGCTACCAAACTACTGAAAAGTGGTCTTTAATAGGCCACAGCTGTTGATGCCACACTACCTGAAAGTCCAAACACAGATTTGATTGTAGTGAGTCCTTTATCCAACAATGAAATTCTCAAGGGAGGACATGCTTTGTTACACACACACACACACACACACACACACACACACACACACACACACACTATTCTGAACCACTGTTTACAATTCTTCAACTACTTTCACAAGAGGTTCACGGATCTACTAAGAAAAGTGAGGGCTCAACTAGCAGCTACTCCATTCCAGGCCCTGTACTATATGCTTAAAGGAACCCTATGAGAAATTAGAGGCTCGGGGAAGTGACAGAGTCACTTAAGAGGAAAGTCAGCAAGAGACGAAGATTTCCGAGAGTGGACCAAAGGCAAGGCCCGATCCTTCCTTTAACCACTGGGTACTGCAGCCTCTCCCAGCACAGCTGGGCTCTAAGACCCTCCTATCCCCTGAAGCTCCTGCTCTCACTACCTCACTGATCCAGAACTGAATAGTGGAGTAGATGCTCTATAACCTGCCAAACTCTATCAACAGGCATTTCTCAATTGTTGAAATGACCAGGACTTACTTGGATAATAATAGTCTGTCATGTCTTTGAATCATTTTTACGCAAGTTTTTCTTTGTACGGAAATAAGGTCAAAGTAAAATATGCAGCTTCCCCGTCCTCAAATTGTACGTCTTTAAAACACACTGCATTTCTAAAAAGGCAATTTCTCAACCACTTATCTCAGAATTCAACCATTTCCTTAATCTGAAACTTTCTATAATGACTCCACCAGTGTCAGAAGACTGAACTTGTAGTCAGTCAAACGACGTGGGGAAAGCAACAGCTGCTAACAGGTTACACGGCATCCTCTAGAGGGACCAAAAGTTCTAATTAAAAAAAAAAAAAAAGTTTGTAGAGAATGGCGGAGACTATTAAAGTCTAGCACAGTGCTAAATACCTAGTAGGCACCTCCAAAAAAGGAAAAATGATTGAAATGTTAAGTTTAAGTACTAACTTTAAACCAAGAGCAGATTTACTCAATGGGTAAGAAAGCAAACCAGTCAGAATAAGAAAATAGACAAGGATTTAAAATTTTTAAAACACACATAGAAAAATCTATTTAAGTAAAAACAATGGATAGAAAGTCATAGGAAAAGCTGACCAGGTACCCAAATGGCTCCAAAATAGTCAAAGATGCAGATAATAAATTCAACAGATTTGTGCCAACAAACAGGTTGAGCAACTATAGCTAGATTCTAGGTAGTAGAATTATCTAAATTAATTAACAGAATTTCTTTTTTTACCAACTATAAATTACATCTAATTCTTGGCCAATGTTCCAGTTTAAAATGTCCTAATTTCTACATTCAAGTCTTCCATTATATAAATTATTGCTGAAACAATTTTTATAAATATACTGCTGTACACTGGTCTGCTATGATTTCAAATCCACAAATGTTTATGATTTAAGTGAAGCTGCTTTGAACCAAAGGAGTATGTGTTTACACTGAGGAGTCCCTGTCAGGATGATGTTATCAAAACTGCTGTGCCACTTCAGTGCTTACTGATGAGAACATATGGAGGAACCACCAAGACATAACAGATTTTTTTTTTTAAAGGAAAGGTAAGGCAGGATTGAAGGCAAGCAGAGGCAGGCAGACAAGAAGAAAGAGAAGGAGGAAGCACTTTATTCTACTTAGTTCTTGTCTTGGTTGACTCTCCCTCCCCTATGTGGTCCCAGGTCTTGAAAACTCTGATAAATATATTCTAGCTCTACCTGTCTTCATTTGTGAAGGCAGCATTTAATAAAGTCATACAAATAAGAATTAGAGAAAAATGTTATTTTAACAGTCACACTGGTAGTAAGATACAGTTCCCTTTTTAAATACCATGAAATGATTTCATTAGAAAGAGGGCATAGCCACATATGACAAAGGACACTTGATCCAAAGGGAATAGTGTGTACAGTGAAAGAGGAAACAAGTCATCTGTTTAAACTACACAGCAAATCTAAATAAGACTCCAATTCTGAGAACATGTCCCACCAACCTCTCAAAGCACCTTATCAGATAAACCCCTGATCAAGTTTACAGTGAGATCCCTATACATTATCCCATCAAGAACCACAGAAAAGGCAACAGCATTGGAACAGCACATGAAGGTCTGCTTAAAGAGGATTTAGCCTGGTGGTCTAGAAAGCTGTGGGAAGAAAAGTACCAGGGTTTCAGCCTTCATTTTCTTTCATTCATAAATAAATAGCAGCTACTCCTTTCAGCTCCTCAGAATGTAAGGGAAGCAGATGACACTTGTGGTTACCTGGAAGAAATTGCTTATATAAACCATTATTTTTCACTCATGACTCAAAAATGGCCTTGCATGAATCTCAGTATCTCATTAAAATAATAAAAGGCACTGTTGACTTTACAAAGTGCTTTCAGATTCGAACTTTAACATCCAGAGCCAGCAATGGCACAGGTCAACTGCCATCTCAGGATATTACAGGTTAGGCTCACTTGTAGGTCAACTTGCTCCCTTCAGGCATGGATTCGGGTCTTGAACTTTAAAAACTCAATTGTATTTACAATATCTTAATATTCCAGATGACAGAGAAATTTTTATTTGGGAGAAACTGTGTGAAAGAAAATGTTTTCTTATCCATCAGTCCTGTCAAAATAATAACCATAAGATAATAACCACATAGATACACACCAGTGTTGAGGTAAGTATACTTAGTTAGCTTCACGTTACATTTGAAAATTAAGGGTTAACTCAACAACTAAAAAGTGATCCCATTCAAAAATGGATGAAGGCCCTGAATACACAGTTCTCCAAAGATACAGAAATGGCCAATAGACACATAAAAATATGTTTAACATCTTTAAGTCATTAGGGAAATGAAAATCGAAATTACAATGAGCTATTTACTTCATATCCATTAGAAGTTTTTTGTTTTTTTTTTTTTTAAAGAAAATAACAGACATAGGCAAAGTGGAGAGATCAGAACGCTTGAGAAGTGCCAGGAACGTAAAATGGCATAGCTGCTACGTAAAACTGACAGATTCTCAAAAATTTAAGAATTTACATATGATGCAACATTCCTATTGCTAGGAATTTACCCAAAAGAACTGAAAGCAAGACCTCAAAAAATACTTGTATACTGATCATTCATAACAGTATTACTCACAATAACTAAAGAGAGAAATAACATAAATGCTCATTTATAGATGAATGGACAAACAAAATGTGGCACATACCTACAATGGAAATGGGATTCAGACTTAAAAAAGGAAGTTCTGCCACCTGCTACAATATAGATGAACTTGAAAACATACACTAAATGAAATAAGCCAGACACAAAAAGACAAATATTGTATAAGCCCACTTAATACAAAGCACCTAGAAGAGACATATTCAGATGCAAAGGACAAAAAAAGATTGCCTGGGGCTGTAGGATGGGAGAGAAGGAAGAGTTATTTTTTAATAGTTAAGAGTCTATTTGGGATGATGAACAAGTTCTGGAAATAGTGGTGCTCATTGCACAACACTGAAAATATACTGTATGCCACTCAATTGCACACTAAAAATTGCTTAAAATGGTAATTTTATGTATGTTTTACAACAAAAAAATAAATTCAAGGGTTGAATCTACTGTCACCAACAATGTCTTGAAGACATAATCACAGAAAGTACTTTGGACTGTTAAAGTATCCCCTAGGTATGCCATGGTGGAGTAGTGTTTAGGTCCACTGCCTCTAGCTGAGCACAGTCCACATATATTCCAAGGAACTGGGTTCTCCTCCCAGGGCAAAGGTAGGGAACAACCAAGATGAACAACTAAGTAAAATAAATGACGTCTCTTCCTCCTCTCTCTTAATGCCTGCTTGTCTACTGGCCTTCATTCCCTACTGCGCCTTTCCTTTAAAAAAAAAGTCCCCAAGTGGGCATGGAAAAGCATGTCCTGATGGCCTAGCCCAGTGCCTTAGCTGACAGATGGGCCAACTGCAGTTCACATACACCCAAGGACCTGGGTTTGCAGTGTGGGGGCAGAGAAGACAAGACAAACAACTAAATAAGTGAAGTGTTTCTTCCTCCCCTTTCTTCCTGCCTCTCTGCCTACTCACCTTCATCCCTGCCTGCATCTTCCCTTAAAAAAAAAAAAAAAATCCCCCAATGAATACAGTAAACCATGATGTCAACATGCTAACATCTAAATACAAGTCAGGTTTAATATTGCAAATTGACACTAGAGGTTTGTTTTCCCAACCAAATGAAAATATTATTTATGGTTTCAGATTGAACAAAAACAGAATGAATTGATATCAGAGATCAACAAACTTTTGGGTGGGGGTAGGATGACATAAAATCCAACTCATTCAAAGTTAGAAATGAAGAAAATGAAGCTCAGCATTATACTCAAAGTTAGAAATGAAGAAATTGAAGCTCAGCATTATTTTTCTAAAATCATAAAACTGGTTCATGATAAAATAAGAACTGTAATTGCTCAGGGCTTTTGTCTCCTAAACTAGTGCTCTTTCTATACTCAGTTTAGCTTGAACATTTTAGTTATCCTCCCTCTCAAGATAAAGATAGCATTCATTTTTTAAATGTTATTCAAATGTCCTAAAAAAATTATACATCAAAGATCAAATAACTTTTAACTCTCAAATCTTAACTCCTTCCAGGGGGAGGGGGAGCAGGGAACTGCTCCTTCTCATACACCTGATCACTAAAGAATTAGGCTGCCACAATAGCCTATGGGGGTTATTTCAAAAGAACAAAGAGGACTAAACTTAAATCTTAGAAAAATGGAAAACCAATATGCCTAAACAGCTTAAGGGTTTCACTCTGCTAACAGGCGAGACAAAAGGTTCTTCACACCTAACTGCCTGACTAATCACAATCATAACTAAAATGTACTGGGCACAACTTACGCATCCCACACGCATCCCACCAGTTGGGAAACTCTCAATTAAGATAACAAAGCTCAAGAACCTACTTTAGAGCATCTAGGACCTCTCAGTTAAAAAGACCAATCTTGTATGGAAAAGCATCTGCTGCTACTCTGGTTAAGACACCGATTCAGGAATCCTTAAGGAAGGCAATAGCCGACACAGTGAACAAAGTCAGAAGAAACAATGCACAATACAAGTGAAACACTACGGCACACCCTCGCCCATACATATATAAAATCTCATTATAATCGCTAAACAAGGAAAAGTCAGAAAACTCTCTTGCCCATACTATTACATAGAAATTTCCATCAAGTGCACACATTTATCCCCATTTCCTAGATGTGGTGCCTAAGCTTGAGAACAGCTTCACATCTCACCTCTGCCTGTTTCCCCAGTACACTAATGCCTAGACTTTCAAAATGTGCTCACCAAGTTATGATCCTCCCAACTGGAGTCAACAAGTATTTACTGAGCTCATCTGTAACAGATGCTGTAGGAGACACAAAATCATTAGTGACCCTTTCATTGTTATCAAATGGCCTACAAGTCCAGATGAAAATGAAAGATGTTTACACAAAAAAGATCACAAACATTATAGATCATCTTGGCCCTGGGATCAAGCAGACTTGTGTTCAAACCTAAGTCCATCTTTTAAGATCTTACCACCTCTCTCTATACCTCTTTGCCCCTATTTTTATAATGTAGATAATAGTTAGCGGTTGTAAGATTGTGAGGTAAAAATGAATAAGCAATGTGCTTATAAGACTAGAAACCTCAGTGTGAGAGTCACTGTTAATTATTACAACAGAAGCAAAAATACCACCAAGAAACAATAAACAACACTAGTCTGAAGACTCTCTAAGACGACCTGAGAAATTCTGAATGAAATGATAAAATTTAAGCTTCATTTTCAAATAAAAAGACCCTGTGAAAAGTGGACACCGATTGGCCTGAGTTATAACCTGGGTCTGAAGCTTTGTGCTTTATGTCTGGGGCAGTGGGAGATCATTTGACATTTCAAGGTCTCTGTTTCTGTATTCCTACATGCAAAAGACAACTAAATGGCTGATACAACTTTCTAGAGTTAACATTCTGTGATTTGGTGTAGTGTCTTAAGAAAATTTAGAAAAACATCTGGCTGTAGAAAAAACAGGGAGAAATCCTCTGGCTACAGTACAGGATCCAACTGTGGGGCTGGGGAGAAACCATGAACCACTAATTTTGACTTCGATTATAGGTAGAAGAAATCTATGAGGGATTGTTGAGCAGCAGAGTGGCATGATAAAACAAGAGCAATAGCTAAAGAACAGGAGAAAGATGTGATAAAATAACAGAAGAAGGCAGAATAAACTAGGAAATGGAGATTAAGGTGATGAAAACCAATTAGGAGATTGAATAGATGGAATTCAGTGATTCAAGGTGGGAAGTAGGTCATGACAACGATGAAGGAGATTTAAAATTCCAAGTCTTGCCCCAAATCTTTAATTAGAGGCATTGGTTTTTGAAAAGTCCCGGAGTCTCTAGGTTCCCGCATAAAACTCATTTCTTCCAACTCCACAATTCTGTGACTAAGGATCTGATAGTTTACCTGGACTGGGGCCCAGTCTTGGTCCAGATGACTGCAATATACAGCCAGGGTTGAGAAGGCCTGTCTAGACAAAGTGAGGAAAAGACAGAACGGTTAGCAGTTAACTGACAGGACATCTCTGAGCAGGCCAAAAGTGACGGGAGAACGAGTCTAGAGTGCAGGCTGCAGGAGTGCTTACTTGTCCGCACGCTGCAAAGAGGCTCTTCCAACTGCGGGGCAGGAGACAGTAAGGATGGGGAAGTCACTGCGGGGCAGAAAAGCAGTTACCAGCTGATCGCCTTCGGCTTCACACAAGAATCTGTTCAAATTCCAATTATAAGCCAAACACAGGACTATTAGCATTTCCTACATTTCTGCACAATCTTTTTGATTAACAAAGTCAGTCACTACATTGCTGCACAAACTGTTAATAGCCTGAACTCTATTAAAGCTTTTATTTCATTTTCTTGTTTTCATTCATTCCATCATTATCTACAGAATGCTTTATTATATATTGGTCACTAGGAGTATAAAAAATAGTACTGGAAAAAAACGCATATAGTGAGAAAAAAAATACACTTTAAAGATTTTGAAATCCAACCTGGTTAAGAGCCACTTAATTTCATGAGGCATAGAAAACAAAAGTATTTATTAACTTTCCTTATGGGAATTAGAAAAGACTTCCAGAAAATCTCACATATTAGCTATTAGCTGTGTCTTGGATAATATGACTCACTTTCATAGGGACCAGTGTTTAAAAGATTAGTTCTTAAGCATAAAAATGCTTATCATTTTTTAAATTAAAAAAGATCAATCTCGATTATTTTTTTTCCAGAAAGCTTTATTCATCTTTACACTTTAAGAGATCAAAATATTTAGTGTCATATTCAAGGTAAAAGTATCAATAATTTCCAGCATACTTTTCAGAGAAAAGTAGTGACCATCAAGCACTATATTCTTCAAAAACATTTCTTGCAGACAGGCCCGGTGGTGCAGTGGTTAGGTCAATCATTTCTGAAGGAGACAGGCCACAATCCCCTGGAGTTTGAGTCAAGATGGGGTGGGGGGTGGGGGGGGCGGTAACAAGTGTGAACAGCTAAAGCAGAATTTAAATAAACTGCTTCTTCTCTCTTCTCTCTTCCTGCCTGTCTGTCTACTCACCTTCATTCCTGCCTAAACTTGTCTTTAAAAAAAAAATTTATATGTATTTATTTCTTGTATAAAAATGAAACACTCACACATATCAACACAAACACACAACAGAGCTTTGATAAAAATGTATGCTAGGTTATAACTTACAATTAAATATGTTCAAGGACAAGAGGTGCATGGTGAGATCTTCATTTTAATATCTTCTTTTTACTTCTAACTTACCTGACCCCAATTTGTTTTTACTTAAACGATTGTAACACATATATTCCCTATAAGATGGCTCAAACCTTTCGTTACAGCGACATAGGAAATAAATACCTCTCTAAGTACATATAACTGTATTTCTCATACAAGAGACATCGAGGCTTAGATGAACAATACAGCAGAGATTTAAACTGCGTGAATTCACAATTCATCATCAGGAATGGGAAAAAAAGAAAAAAATTATTCCAGTTGCTGCCACTATGTATTAGGTAAGACAATACTCAGTTTCTACCATCAAAGTAACTTCACATATTTTTAAAGTTCTAGGTTTTGGAAAAAAAGTTAATAGTTTTCTTAATAGTTATAAAATGATCGTGTAGGGTTATTTTTAAAACAACCACGCCTGACACAGAAAAGGAATACATCTTACTAAAATACAGTATAATCTTTTATTTATGCCAAAACTTAACTCACTGATGAATCAATACAGTATTCCATAATACTTCTTTCTATTCTTAGAGAAGAAATGGCTTTTCAGGACACAACATTTTGTTTCAATTAGTATGGTATGCAGCTGTATTATTTGTACTTCTGCCCAACATTCATTAAGTGTTCGAACTCTTTAAAAAATGAACTGGCAATTCATATCTACGACTTCACCAAAATAGTCATCGCAGTGACTATTGGGACAGTATTGCTAAAACTGAGCCACATTTATTCTGAAAAAGCAAAGTTCCTAAGCTGAAAAGAACTACTGCTTTAGTGGTGACCATTATCCATATCAAACCCTACACTGGAGAAGAAAGGCCAATTTACAAAACCAACATGTTTGTTTAAATGTCAGATGGTAAAGTCTAAGAGTTTTGGAAACACGATATTCAATTATGATGTTATTCCATTACAACACAGGTCTTCACAAATTCAGTTACACATTTAAACTCTGATGAAACCTCATCTGTTGAACCCAAATCAGAGGAAATAAAGCTGCCTGTCTGCAGGAAACACGGCAGCAGCTTATTGATCCAGCATTACAAGGATGACCTTCTCCATGCAGAATGTTTAACCACATCATGTTGGAATAAAAGGCAAAGGTTAGGATGCAAACCCCTTCTTGTTTCCTCTGAGGACGGACTTTATTACTAGGAAATATGCTGCAACCTTGCATTTCCAAATGTATAATCCTATCATCCAAGGCCCAGGAAGCTGTCTCTCCAAATAGGAAGAAAGTTAATCAAGATGTTGTTTTTAAGGCAAAATCTGACAACATTCAAATTCTTCAAATACTTTGTTCTAATATTAACCAAACAGTAAGACAATTTTATACATGTTAAAAGATCACAGCACATGGAAAGAAAAGATGCCTGGGAGCTGTAAGTTCACCACCTTGTTTTTCCATAAATTGATGAATCAGGGCCTTCACATCAAGAGCTGACGCCACTGTACAGCACAATGCATGTGTTTTTTGTGCTATGGCTACTAGCACTCGACCTTATTGCCGAGAAAAATCGACTGCCTTTAAATAAACATATGCTTGCTTTCAAAGCCAGGTAGTGTCATGTCAAATGACTCAAGAGTCAACTTAAAGGAGCTCCCAAAGGCGAAAGTTGGGACAATTTGAACATCAGAAAGATTGTACTTAACTGAAAGATGCTGGGTATGTAAAAATCCACAAGGCAATGATATTCAAAAAAGAGAAAGAAGGTGGACAAGCAAAAAACCTAAGATAACTGTTTGACTAATAATTCATTCTGAAAGTTGGTAAAGCAAAAATTAGGTTTTTATTCTGTGCCTTAAATAAAAAAGTGAATTTCATGGTAATCAAACAGCCAACATGGTTAAATGAGACAATCATAAAGAAATGCAGTATATGTGCTCTTTGATGGGATCTAGTTTGATGAGTTATAAAGGATACAATGGGAGAGCATTCTAATATATTATCGATACCAGATAACATTAAAGATGTACTGGCAATTAATTATTCATATATATAAGAATAGTGTGTTTAAAGGGAAAAATGTCTGATTTTTTACAAATACATAATAAAGAAATTGAGGTGAAATATAATGTGGTCCATCATTTAAACTATTTCAGACAATGCAATGAAATAATATACCTAGGCAATGGTCATCAATGATTGCTATAACCATTAAGCAAAAGCTTGCTTAAGAAACTTTACAATGGGTATAATTAAACTTGCTAACAACATCTGAGTCACTCATCAACCTTCATTCCAAAAAGAAAGCTAGCCGTTTAGTACATCTCTTAAAGAGACAGACTAAGAAATAAACACCAATTAACTATGAAGGATTTTCCAAACTACCACCACCAAAAATTAACCTAAATCTGATTTCTCAGATCTACCTATCAGTGTACAGAAAATTCAGAAGAGAAAAACATTAACCAATGCAATCAAAAAATTCTAAATGTGGGAAATTCGAAACAACACAGTTTCCTCAACAAAAAACGCTGCAAAAAGAAAAAGAAACCACATATTAAGATATTTCAAAGACAGAGCAACCAAATGCAATGTGAACCTTATTTGAGCCATAACTTAAACAAGCCAACCATACAAACATTTATGAAACAAGTAGGCAGATATGAACACTCAATTAAATATTTGCTATTGAGGAAATATTAAAATTTTAGATGTAACAACAAAATTGTAGCGTTTTTTAAATATGCTTACCTACCACAGACAAAAATAGTATTTACGATTGAAGTTACATAATATCTGGGATCTGCTTTAAAATAATCCAGCAGTAAACAGGGTTTGGTGGTACATAAACAAGACAAAATTGACCATATGTTGACAATTACCAAAAGAGAGCAAATGGGAATTCAGTATTCTACACTCTCTCTGCACATTTCCATTACAAAAAAAATAATAATAATAATGAAGAAAGCAGAGAATGGAGCCTAATCACAAAACCTTTACCTAATCATAGAATCTTCTTTGCCTATGACCTAATGAATGCCAGCCAAAAGAAAATGATATAAAATTTGGCAAAAGGTTTACCAACAGTGACAGAGGAGGCTATGCCAACAAGCCTCTCAACAAATGAAAAAAAGAGTTCTTATGAATAACAGTGTGACTCCCCCACCCCATACCCAACTTTCAGAAAGTGTACTCAACAGAAGAAAAAAAATCTTCAGGGGTAGGGACATGAATGTTCATCATACTATCTTCTCTATTAATTTGTACATCTGAAATTTTCCATAATAAAAATATTTAAAATATCCTTCAAAGGGATCACTGAAGAACACACTTATTTGACTTCCCACATAAATTGGTTGCTTTCTAAATAGCCATCTTCCCACTTTTTTGCCTTTTACCTCCAAATATCAAGAAAGAAGGGGTGGAGGGCATTAATAATACTTGCTTACATAAGTGAGAAATTTAACTAGCAAAACTGAAATGTTTCCATATTGTGCTAGAAAAATAAAGACTGATTTTACTGTACTATGCCTTATTTAAGGGGAAACCTGGTTTGTGGTCTGTAGAAATTACTAAAGCATCTGGTTTCTCCTTTTCCTTTTTGGAAACAAAGCTGGACTAGAAACTCTTGTACAATTTGTATTTGGATGTGGTATTTGCAGAGGATTATCATCTTCCCAAACTTCTAAGTGGTTCCATCTGTTTTTATGGGAAGTTTGGCTAACAGTGATTTCAGAAAATGAAGAACTAAGGGAGAAATTCAATAGCCTTTGCAATTCGTTTTAGTATACTCTTTGAGTGGCTTTAGGACAGAATAACCGATAAAATTTTCATGCCAAAAAATATTTAAAAAAATTAAACCTAGAATCTGAGGAATGGGGACCCTACACCTATGGGTTTATATTACTTTGTAAATCAAAGTTATCTCAATAAACATTTTTTTTAAAATTTAACCTGAAGCTAATAAAAAAGAAAAATCCTTTGTCTGTATGTAACTACCAATTTACAAGACAGAGGAAAAGGTTAAACCGCACAATGGGGATGAAATTTGCAAAACAAAAATGTGGAATGATACAAGATAATCCGCTTTCTTCAAAAAATAAATCACAATGAAATATCAAAGAGAGAAGACAGAATTTATAAAGAGAATCACTAATCACGATGTATAGACCTGATGTGGATTCTAATTCAAACAAAAATACTGTGAAAGAAAAAGGCAAATAGATATCTGAACAGAGTGAATACTTGCTATTAAATATTTGCTATTAATTTTTAGGCATAATAATGGTCTTGTGATCTCTTTTTAAGCCTTGTATCTTCTAGAGATGCTGAAGGAATGATGAGATGCCTGGGATTTGCTTCAAAATCATTCAGTTCAGGCATGAAGAGAATAAGGGAAGAGACTATAGATAAAACAAAGCATGAGTTGATAACTGTTAAAGCTGAATGATGAGAAAGCATGGGGATGGTGTTATAATCTTCGGTTTACTTTTATCTATATTTAAAACTTTCCAAATATGCTTTTTAAAACATATTTGAAATAAACTTTATAAATTTAAAACATTCTCATTAAAAAATAACTTGAAAATTACTGTCTTAAAAAAAGAGTGAGATATTTTGAATTAAAGTAGAATGAAGAATAATGGCAAATAAGGCTATTTTTCATCTTTAAATAACTTCAATCACCTTAAAATGTCAAAAAGTTACAAAATGAATATCATCAAATCTTAGACTTGGAAGAAAGCCTGATAATCACAAAGCATCTCCCACCCAATAAGTCTTCCTCCCATGTTTCAAGAGGTAACTATCATATCAGCCTGTGGCCTGTTCTGCCAACCCTGGGAAAGCCTCACCTCCCAAGGCATCCTGTTCCATTCTGCCTAATCCATCTGCTAAAAAGTTCTTCTCATACCAAGTAGGACGTCTCCCTTCACCAAACAGTTTTATACATAGAAAAAGGGTTTTCAAAACACAAATCATAGTCCATTGGTGAGTTGTGAAATCAAATTAGTAAACTGTTGACTGGCATTTCATTAAGTAGAAAAGAACATCTGAAAAAACTACACACTAAAGCTAAGAACTATTTATGAAACTTGTATTTATCATATAAACACACATAGATACACACAAAGACTTCCAGGTTGAATAAAGTCAACACGTAAAATCTATTTCATATAGTGTTTTTTGTTGTTTTTTTTTTCCTAAGAAAGTTAGAAAGTCAGTGCTCAAATTACATCTCTCAACACGAAGTCTTTCTCATTCAGTTTAGCTCAACAGCAAGGTTCTCGGGTGTCTCCTAACCTCAATATCCCAGGTCCCTTCTACCAACATGGCTGCAGTTTATCCAGGCTACCATTTTTATTGAATGAATAAATACATATGTCTTAACGTTGAACAAAATATTTCAGGTCAGCAGAATAATCAACTAGATCCATGTTCTACACAAAATATTTCACAATCATTTAAAAACCTTGAGGTACTGATAAAGATTCCACTAAGGCATATAAAAATCCAGAGCTCAAGAGAAACACACTTGGAGGGATTCTAATGGTAGGTCAAGTCTTGGGTGACACAAAATTAGTGAGGCCTAAGAATCAATGGTTGAGGAAAGAAATGCAGGTAACAGGAAGAACTGAAAGCATAAGAGGAAAAATCTGCAAAGAACAGAAGTGGAACAAAGAGCTGTAGCACGTCAAGAGAGTGTTTCAAAGACAATACGGTTGGTCAACAACAACAAAATAGAGGGAAAATGTATTCAAAAATGTGACAATAGCTATGGTCATCAATTACCTGGAAAAGAGCAATTTCAAGTGAAGCACGGAGACCACAAGTCAATGTGTTTTGTACTTAAGAATAAAAAGGCATCTATGCTCTTCAATAAAAATTCATATTGAAAAGGTCTTCCAAGTTCTTCCAAGGACTTTAAAACTAAACGGACTTAACTTTTATTCCTAACTGCATTTTGTTTACGTTAACCCATTTTGTACCTAACAAGACAATCTGTATGGACTTACTAGGTTTCCCTGTAAACATCCATAAAATCTGTAAATCTTATCAGCAGCCCTTGTCTCATATCATAAAAATTACTGACAAAATATCATAAAAATTACTGACAAAATATTTCAGATAGGAAATAACTAAGGTTAAAATTTAACTAACAAACACCCCCACAAACTTCCCTCTACTAAGTTTTCCCCAGTGTTGCTATAAAAATGCCATGAAAACCTTATCAAATATGGTACCAAAATTCTATATCTTTCCCATAAGGGGACTTTAAATGACTTCCCACAGAGACAAATGAATGAGCCGAAGACAGAGGGATTAGGACATTTCAGGATATCTGAACCACTTAAGAGAAAAGATTTGACACAAGAAGGAACATTACTTACCCCTCAGTTCTACTTACTAACTGGTGAACAGGGATTGAGGTTAAAACACTTTTCTTTCTACCCTCTGCAACCTCAGGAAAAAAATTGGGGGGGGGGGGGGGACAGATCAAATACCTGGTTTGTTAGAATTCAGGTCTCTGTAGGCCCAGGACAAACTGTCACAAAAGTCTATACTTTCAGGATAGATCAATTACAGCCAATGTTTCAACAGTACTATCAGGCACTTCGATAAACTCACTGAAGACAAAATTTTGATCATTCAGTGGTATTTTAAAGTGCAGGCTTCAACAGTTCCTTTGTGCCTTGTCAACATTCCAGTAGGATGTTCCATTTTAAAAACAAAGCGGGGGTGAAGCAAGATAAGACACTGGCAGTTACCACCTTACTTTCTACATGTTTCCACTTTTTCTCCTTTCTCCTTCACAACTAAAAGCCAGTAAAGGGACATCATTAACTGATTTCAAGTTCTGAATGAAAACTCTCCCCGAAACCCACCCCACAGGGATCCAATTATACCCTCCTGCTACAGTGCCGAGTACTGGCACTGGTTCAAAATAGTTACCTGTGGGAGGGGGAATGAAAGTAGGGAAAGGATGTAAAGAAGGAATTTACATACTCTTAGGGGTAATGTAGGATAGTAATGACAACTGTAGGCTCTGGTACCAATGTCCTGAGTTCAAATCCCTGTTCTGCCGTGAGTTAACTGATTTTCTCATCCGCCACACCTGGAATAACAGTAACTACCACACAAAGTCACTGTGAAGATTTAAAAAGTGAATATATGTAAAACTGCTTATAGCACAGTATCTGACATATTAATTATCTTCAGTATTTTCTAATTCAGTATGCAATATCTTTACAAAGAAAATATATCAAACTGTTATTATGAACAACAGAAATTAAAATAGAAAATAAATTAGCTCAGGTGTACCCTGGTGGAGCAGCAGTTGTAATTGCCTGCCAAGGAGCAAGCCACAACCCCCTGGGTTCAAGTCCCAGACCTGGGGAAAAAACCAGTGTGAATAAGTAAATGAAAGTAAAGATGATCCTTCCTCCTCTCCCTGACTCCTTCATTCCTGCCCGTACCTTTTTTTAAAAATAACATATATATATATATATATATATATATTTTTTTTTTTTTAAGCCTAGCTCCAACATAAAAATTCCGCCTGTTAATAAGGAAAAGCAGTTCAACTATTAACCGTCAAATGTAGCTATAGCGCCAATGCCAGTGTTTTACATATGATTTCTCAACTAGTCTATGACCAATGCTTAAGGTATGTCCTTTCTCCGCACTGCCAGAGAGAACCATACACATGGCAGATTGCTCTGCTTTTATAATTACTGTAAAGTCCCACTAATATTCAGTCCGCTAAAAAAAATTGTTTCATTCCATCTAGTTCCAACATAATGCTACTGACGATGCTAAAAGAATGAAAGAGAGGAGAAAGAAGGGCTGACAGACAAAAAGGGAAGAAGAAAAGAAAAAAGAAAAATCTGAAAACATTAAAATCTAATATAAACATAGGCAGGAGTCATGGGAAAACATTACAGATCAACATTACCTTGAGAATATACTAGAATTTGAAGATCAGCTCAGATCTGGTTTAGAAATTAAGATTTTTTTTAGCACTGGCTTTATGTCCACAATGTTACATTTTGATGAAACTGCTTTCACTGACTGAAACAAAGTACATATATCTATTCCAAAAACATGACAAATGAATATATCATAAATGAACTAATTTCTTAACTCTACAAAAATCAATGAGCATGAACTTTACTTGGAAGGGGAGCTCACTTATTTCCAACTAAAATTATGTGATATCTGGAATGTGCTTCAATATAATGGAAGATCAAGGAAAATCAGGTAGAAGGGAAACACAGATGAGACAAGACTCACCATGTGCTGATTGTCAAAGCTAGGTAACACCACATGGGGCTCATTATACTATTATTCTTTGTTTCCGAATATATTTTAAACATTCCATAATAAAATATTTTCTAGCCTGACAATGGTACATTCTTTCTCCAAAAAAAAAACCTCATTTTAATGGACACAGTTAAAGCAGAACTTTAAAAAAAAAACTTACCAAAAAAAAAAAGTTTCTTAAGAAAAGGGCCATTTACCCTTCCCTTCTGGTCTTATGTGCGGCACAGAGCAAGTATCACAGATGACTGATCGAATGCGCTAGTGCTTCCAGCGAAGCTTGCAGCGCTAAGGATGAAAGCGAACTGGCTTCAATTAGAAAAGTCAGAGCCACATCTGCACTACATATGCTTCCCTAGATCTTCACTGCAGAGCTCCTACAGTTAAGAATATCTTCCACATACCTTTATTTTTCTGCGTGTGGGTGGGGGAAGGTGGGGGAAGGACGAATATATTCACATTTTCATATGTGTGTAATTTAAAAGACTATGCTTGGCATTGAAGAAATTAACACAGGCTTTATTATTGTTGATTTTAATGGCCAAGACCCAATAAAACAGTTCTGGTAACAAGTTCATGGACAATTCTTGATTTCTTTATCAGCAGACCGACCCAACACATTACTGGCACTCTAACCTTTCTTAGACACCATTTTTACCCATTTTATTAAAGGATTTTTCTTTTTCCTATCTTCTCCCTTAAAGAAGTGATTTGGAGAAACGTTTTCAATAAAGATGTTCAACTAGCCGCTTTTCTAACAGAGTCTAAAAGCAATTAAACAGAGTGCTGAGAAAGTAAAAGATCACAGCAATAAAAATGGGCTCCCAAAACAGAAGGTTGAATATGCACCATTGTCAAGCCTATGACCACCGCACCATGTTTGCTTTTTAAATACTTTGTGAAGGCATTTGGCACCATTTTCTAGTAATCCCATAAGACTTCTACTTCTCGTTTTTTTCAGTAGTATTTCAAAATGTTGACACTTTTACTGAACTATTTTTGGAAGACCTAGCTCTGTCTACCAAAGGACTCAAGATACAGATACATAAAAGTTACCAGAGCAGTCCTGTAGCTACAAAACTTGGCAGCCTTCCCGAGTTCTCCAAGAAAACTTCAACTGGCAAAGCAGTAACAGCAGAAGAGTGCAGGGTAGAGGGAATAACTAGACACAAGAAGACCTTGGCTGTGCCTGAAATTCCATTATTAAACTGAATGATTTGGGGTAAATTTAACCTCTTCCTGACTCAGTTTTCTTAACTCTCATATCAGTCATGCGAAATTGTTTTAAGTAATCAAATGAGAAAATATTCTGAGGCTTGACTTTGCAAAGAATGCTAAAAATAATAATAGCAATAATAACTTTACAAATTAAAAAAATAAAAATGTTTTTAAAAAGAAAACATTTAGACACCCCACAATGGTGATATAGTTCTTATCTAATAGGAAAAAAGTGATGTATCAAAGCACCTTGATTAAAGAAATCATATTTCAAGCCTACCTTGAAATATGTTTCTCAAACTTTAGTTTTCATATGACATATTTATATTTTTTGAAAAATCCAAACAGCCACTATATTTTTATGTCATTCCTGTCTTAAAAGTAACCTACTTTTTAACCTTATTTAAATAATATCAATGAAAGCAGTTTTGAGATTCTTATGTATTTTTTCTGATGCAACTGACATGTATAGTGAATCATTAAAAGATTCATCTGTATAACACTTGAAATCACTGTAACATGTCACCACACTTTAGGGAAACATCCTATCACCTACAACACTTTCAACATCAATGAACAGAGTATTTGAATGTGCAAATCTCTAAAATCCACTAGGCAACTTACACTAACCACATAAACGCATGAACCTTCAGATCTACCTAGAAATTCCTCAGATTTCAGTCATTATCTTGTTCAGAATATCTCTTTTTGTTTGTCTATCCTTAAAATTCACACACAAAAATCCTTAATGTGTGCATCTTCACATTAATGTAAATCCTACTCTACTTTATACCCTAGTGATAGAATTTGTGACCATAAAAGTATTTAATAGAACCCACATGAGTTTAAAGGTTTCTCTCATCTCCAAATCAACAGTCAAAGAATATTCAAATTTGCATATGCCAACTATGTGTCAGTCAAAAAGAGAAAGTAAGATATTCAGTGAATATTAGAATATCTCTAAAATAAGGTTACCCTTTGATACAAATTCACCAAAGGGTATTTTCAAATACAGTTCAAGTATAATATAAAATGTATAAATTTGTCTACTGAATTAGTCACTGAAATATCACAGAAAAAAAATACGTTAAACATTTGCTGAGCAATTCTAGGGAGCAACTTCTTGTACATATCAGTCATCCACTCCCATCCACCCTAGATGCTGACTCAGTCGCCTGACTTTTCTGTCTCTATATATAAAAAAAATTTCAACTCACCATCTGGCATGAAAAAAAGAACAATTTTATTATGGCTGTAGTCCTTACCAAATGCTTATACCACAGTAATCATGTGGATTTTATTTTTATCAATTTAAAACCCTAAATCCAGTGGATAGAACATGAGTTAATTTCTGTTCTCTCCCAAAACCACTGGAAAATGACAGTAATGAAATTTGAAAAGAAAAACATACAAACCTACAAGAACACAAAAATTGGAAATAGGAAAGCAGATGAGATATACCAACAGAATTTTTGGAGCTAGAAAACATATGTACAAAGTAACTGACTTAGAGGAATTCGGACCTACAAGAAACAAGCTGACTTGGAGAACCCCTGAAGAGTCACAGAATTTGGAAGTGCCAGACACCTTTAAAGAGGACCTGTAGAAAATAACTACAAGGAATCCCTACATATATACATACACAAACACACACACACACACACACACACACACACACACACACACACACACACACAGGGTCTATACACTCTCCAAATCTTTGCAAGCAGTAGGTTCATTCTAAAGAATCTGAAGGAAGAAAGGCTCTGAGCTCAGAGGGCAGAGGTAGGCACTATACAGAAAACAGGGAAGCCAGTCACTCAGTCAACATATATTTACAGAGTACCTACTCTGGGTCAGACACTGTTCCAGCTACTGGAAATAGTGAAATAAAAAAAAAAAAAGATAAAAATGCCTGCCTTCCTGCAGCTTAGACTCTAGTGAGAGGTATGCTGATAAAAGGTAAAATATACAGTGTATCAGATGGTAATATTCACAGAAAGAAAACAAGGAAGGGCTTTAGAGCTCACTGGGGTGGGGGTGGCAGAAGGGTTGTAGTTTTAAATAAATCATCATGAGAAGCAATAATCTGAAAGAGTTAAGGGAGTAAGTCATGCAGGCATCTGAGGGAAGAGCATTCAATTCAGAGGGAAAGCAACCACAAAGAAAATCAAGAAGGGTAGGACTAAGGATACTCCATATATGAAAAGAGGGCATTCTTCAGGACATTATCTAAAAGAAAATTTGATGTCAAAGCAGCAACTTAGAAAATAGAATTTAAAAAATATAATAAAATACAGTAAGAAAAAAACTGAGAAAAGCTGAGTAAAAGGACAAAGATAGCAACTGAGAGAAAAGAGTAATAAAGTAATCCATCTAGGAAAGCCAACACCCAAATAAAAAATTCCAACAGAAAACACAGAGGAAGAAATTGTCACTGCAGAATACTTCAGAAAGACAAAGGGTTTCCAAACTGAAAGGAACTCATTCAGTGTGCAGCACCCTGACCAAAAACACTTCCACACCAAGATACAGTATCATGAAACTTCAAAACACCAAATTCAAAAGGAAATCCTGAGAACTGAGAACAAACCAGCAACATAAAGAGAAGTAGAAATTAGAATTACATCAGTCTTCTCAACAGCAACACCAGGTTGCTATAAATAGTGGCACAAAGTCTTAAAACTTGGAGGGAAAGTCATCGCTAACTTAGAATTCTATACCCAGCCAACCTGTAACAGCAGTCAATCTGAGAGTACAAAAAGGGCATTTTTAAAAGCGGGAAAACAAGAAGGTTCTCAAAAAATTCACTTCCCATTTGCTCCTTCTTGGAAAAACACTGGACAACATACTCACATAAAGAGTTAAGAAAGAGATGTGAGTCCAGAAAGAGCGATAAAGGGAATTTCCAGAATATAGTTGCAGTGTTCTAAGCAATAAATCTGGGCTGGAAGACCAAGCAGGATGTCTCCAAGAAAGAAAAAAAAAAAGTGGTTTTCAATATAATTTAGGGCTAATTTAAGGATGGGGACAAAAAAAAAAAAAAAAAAAAAACTATAGAAATGAGAAAAATAAGGCAACTAACACCAGGACAAAATAAAAAGTTGTTAAAAAAAAAAGTACATGTAAACTAGGCACTTTGGGCTTAGCTGCTGCTCACATATGCTATAAAACGAGAAACAGTGTGGGTCTGTGTACCAGAACAGAGAATTAGTAGGGAAAGCTAACCCAATAATTACCTAAAATGGAAACAGATAAGACAAGCATGCTAATTTAAATAAAACACCAGATAATAAAACCCAAAGAACTGGAAGTGGTTGTCTCTGGGGAGCAGAAATCTGTCATCAGGGAAGGTAGAGCAGGGGTCTTTACTTTTCCTTATAATACCCACAGTCCCTTTCTAAATCACATATGACCTAGGCAAATGCCACCTGCACTGTAAATGAAAAGGCACAGAGTGTAAAACCACTTGAAAGACTAAAACTGAGAAAGGCCAGTTTTATTTTGATATGTCTTATACTCTGGTGTATTTTTCTTATGTTGAAAAATCAAAACTGGAAACACTATACAGGATTCAAGAATCACACAACTAACAGTGGTATTCAATTGGCTTCATAATCATATCTTTACTAATGAAACTAGGAAAACCAGTTTATCTTTTATAAGTCACGTATTACAGTTATGTGACTTAGTACCTAAACGCTATAGACAAGTTCCTAAAAACTACAAGTTCTACAGAGTAATAGTATCAAGCAATTAAAAACAACTGACCCTCCCTAGCAGAAGAAACACAGTTGGGTGTCCTTAAGCAAATTATTCCATTTTCAGCCTCAATTATTCATATGTAAAATGAGCTTCATCAAGGTGGTACTGTAAAACGGATTACGGATTTTAAGAGGTGTAAAGCACAATTACAGTACCTCACTTATACTTTGTGCTCCAAAATGGTTGTTTTTCTTCCTTTTTTGCTGGTTTATTATGAATTTTAGCCTTACTGGACTATTTACAGTGGAACCTAACACAGCCAACCAACTGGTATAAAATGTACTTGTCCAGAACAGGTAAAGCAAAAGACCAAGCAGCTGGTGAGAAAGCATTGGCACCCAGGATAGAAACTGGAAGCAAAGCAAGAAGTCTCAAATAGAAGCATATTTCTCACGGAGAAGAAGGAAGAAGGGATGAACAAACAAAACTGAACCAAATCAAAGCTCTAGATTCAGCTACCAATTTAAAGAAAATACAGAAGACAGAGGAACAGGTCAACTACGCTATAACGTTGAAATCAGTAAAGTTCATACCATGGAAAAATAAAGGAACAACTAATCAAGTTTCCTCAACATATAAATTTGCAAGGAAAAATCAAAGATGAAGAGGAAATCATAGCTTACTAGTCTTTAAAGACAAACAAACCAATTATAATGTGTAGTTTCGAACAGGATCTTGATTCAAATTTTCATAAAAATTGAAATGAGAGAAGTTGAGATTTGAATATCAACAAGAGGATATATGATATTAAGCAATTTTTGGTGAGATGATATTCCAGTCATGTGTACCAAAGAGTCCTCTAGAGATACATTTCAACCTATTCAATGGTAAAATTAAAAAAAAAAAAAAAAAGTTTTCAAAAAAAGCCAAATAACAGCCAAATAAGGTACAGCTATGGGCTGCAGGAGTGTATCACTGGCTTCAGAGAACTGAGCAATCTGTTTGTGAGCAGTGAGTCGTGATGTCTAGGCGGAAACTAGAAAGAGCATTCTTTCCACGTGTTAAGGAGGGCCTACCGCATGCTGGGTCCTGATTAATGGGCTCCACAAACTATGAGTGACAGTGACCCAAAGGTCAGTCTTTACAAAGGGAGGCACTGGAAATAACTGCAGGGCCCTAGAGGTAGAAAAGAGCCACTCCCAGGGACACTTTCTTTAAGGTCATATAGATCTAGTCCTTTTGGCATCTTTCAATTGGTATTTCGTCTAAGAGGTACAATCTCAATATCTAATCTATTTTCATGTTAGATGTCAAATACAAATGAAAGGTCTATGATAAGACAAAAGGAAATGGGAGGGACTTCCACCAAATAAAGAGAGCATGACATGTGCAAAATGAGGCAGGAACTACTCAATTCTAGCTGATGGTTGTTGCAATAGAGTGATGGGGACCAGCTTTGCCAGATCCTTCAACTTTTCCAGAGGACCCTGAAAAAATATTTACGTGAACCTCTAGATTTCTTAACATTAGTAACTAATTTAAAGTTAAAATAACTAGAGTGGGGGGAACTGTTTCCGCCGGTCTATTTCATGTACAAGATGATGTAAGGGATTTACAAAGGTCACATTGTAATACCATATGCAGAGATTTTTAAACTATAAATAAAAATTCTACTAGCCACTTTTTTTAGCACGCTTACTCAAATTACAAAGCAGATTATAAAACAGCATATGCATACAAATTGTACACTGAGAATCAGTTACCTCTGGCAACATAACAAAAAAAGACTACATCCTCCTTGTATTTTGAAGTTAGATAAAATAGCTTTACCAAAAACAGTGGACAATTTGTTAGACAAATTTCTGAAAAGTTCAAAAATTCTAGATACCATGCTGAGAATGTTAAAAGGTGGTTTTTACTTGTGATCACCAGAGGAAATTATAGTTTCATATCAAAGACTACACTTCCACACAGATAATTATTCCTGATCGCTGCAAAAAACTACTTACTACACACAGACAAAAGCAAACCATCAGGTCTCTATTAACCTAACAATTTCATAGATGTCAGGCACTATGGACGCATTTTATAAGCACTGGCTCATATAAGCCTCCTATAACTCCATAGACAGGTTATGATCATTAACCCGAAACTAAAGAAAAAGAAGGCTTTGAAAATGAATTTTCCCAGTGTCACAGTGGCGTAAGAAGTCTAATCAGCACCAAAGAGTCTGGATTTCTTACTGATACTTTCTAATCAAAAGTTCCATCAGAGAAATTTGTAAGGAAATAAAGCACATTCATTAAGTTCACAGGTAAGACTGTAAAAAGCCAATCTTATCAGCATTAACTTTTTTCTTTTTTTTTTTTAAAGGAAAGGTACAGGCAGGAATGCAGATTAGCAGGCAGGCAGGAAGAGAGAGGTGCACTTTGTTTTATTTTATTGTTCATCCTGGTTGCTCACCTGCAGCCCCAGGACTTGAACCAGGGAGCCTGGGATATATATGGTCTGCCAAACCAAGGCTCGCCTCAGTTTAACTCTTAACAATTGAGCACATTGGGACAACTAAAAGAATCCAAATGAATGAACATAAGCAAAATTGGGGGATGGAAGAATCAACAATGAAAATTCAATAGGGTAACACGATAAGAAAAGTAAAGGCAACATCTCCTAAGACTATTCCTTAATCTCAAAAATAAGAACTGAACTAATCAGCAGTTTTCAATCTTTATTTCCGAAAACACGTTCAAAATGTGCTCCCAAAAATCTCTCTGACACATACACAGCACTTTACTTACAGTCTCAGGCAGCTCTTGAACCTCTGAGGCCCACCCTGGGCAACACCTTCCACACGGATCCCATTCCCCACCTCAGATCAAGATCTGAACTAAAGATCTCCAAGTTACCCTCTGGTGCTCTATGTGGATAAACCTTAAGATATAAAACAAGAAGCTTGTTTGGACAAAAAGGAAAAGAATCATCGGCACACGCGGGTAGTGCAGCGGTTGGGTGCGTGCCACAGGCATCCCAGTTCCGGGATTGGAGTCCTGATTCTCAGTCCTGGTTCCTGTGGGAAATAAGCCAGAAAGTTCTTCTTCCTCCTCCCTATTCCTTCCTGCCTATCTCTGCTCACCTTTGTTCCTGCCTGCACGTTCCTTTAAAAGAAAAAGGAAAAGAATCTAATAACATGGCAAAATATAAATCATATTTTAATTTAATATCTTCAAGATATTGAATGTCTACATATATTGAAAGAATATAGGAAACTCAAAAATGACTAGCTCGGCATTGCTGTTAAATGGTGGTGGGTCATCAGGACGTCTGGAAAATTAAATCCAAGGCTTGGGAAACAAACATTAGCAAACTGACCTATATGAAAGTTTTTTAAATCACAATTTTTCTTGGAAGAAGGAAACTAGAGAATAATGTACGTCTTTCATACAGGTTGATAATGAGGCCATAAAAAAAAAGCAAAGCAAGAAGAAAATGGTTTTTCAATTACAGCATGAAAGATTTAGTTAGGTACAACGAACACCCCTACCTGACCCAGACAAGAAGGTCCTATGAATGAACAGTGACAAAATGACTTTGGAATCCTCTCTACGCACTCAGATTCTTAGCTGGAAAGAACTAAAACTAGCGCCCCATCCCCACCCAAGATATTGGATTAAGATATATAAAATGTCAGGCTGGTGATCTAAAGCAAAATCTCAAGATACTTCTCAGAGTGAATAAAAAAGTCAATTCTTATTCATCAAATTTGGTCCATATTACATTTAGACCTTTAAGGCTCCAAAGTGAAAAAAATACCAAAATGTAGCAAACTACCTGTGAAATATAAACATATTTCTAATTTAAAAGTAACAGAACATAAAATTAGTCCAATTTCAATCTTTGGAGAAAAAATCCAGAAGCCACATGAATACTCATAGGTCACATCAGGTCTATGCCTATACTAGTAGATAAGAGACATCAGTTTAAATACTAGAAAATTAAGCAAACCATTAAAGTCTCACTAAAATCTACCCCCAAACACTAAGTATTTAGGGAAATAATGTATAGATTATATACCCTTCTAGATATGAAGACCAGATATCTAAGCAACCTGTAAAATTTTAACCCAATGAGAAAGCCATGTCCATTAATTTAAAAAAAGAAATCCCCTATATAAAGTGTTACCTACATGATATTCTAGATGAAATAGTACCAGGTTTTACAAAGTCAACTCCAACTTTCTAAGAACCTGCACTAAAAGCAACTATAATATATTATATAAAGGCTCAATGAATTGGTTCATTAAATTTATTAAGTACAATGTGATAGGTATTTCACATTCTATGTGTATGTGTGTGTAGAGATTCTCTCTCATACAAAATAGACATACACAGACTCTAGAAGAAAAAAAACCCTGAAAGCATTAATCATAGCTATCAATTATTCCTAACTCTATTAGAAATGACTGCTTTCTTTTCTTTTTTGGCTTACCTGTAAATTCTAAATAACTATAGTATTTCTATTTGGAAGCCATTCCCTATAGTTAGATAACTAGGCACTCACTCCATTTTAGATTTTTGTCTGGGGCACTGCCCAGTCAGAGGAATGATAGAAATCTTATGAATATCAAGTTGCTAGTTAGCGCTAAAACATGGCATTCCCAAAGGATGCTCTGTGTGGAACGGGTGGGGGAATCACATCCAAGCCATCTATTAACCCAGACTTTTCAAAGAGACTGGAGATGTCTGTGTTGGGGGAAGAGGGCAAGGGCTGAGAGTAGATCTGCTGACTCCTAAAGGTCCGGCCTAGATTCCCAGATTCTATAAAAGGGCAGTAAATTAGGGTTTGGCGAGCATTTGCGGACTACTGAAGCCAGCATAAACATTTACTTGAGGCTTTTAAGTCTGCAAGGGTACCCAGTGGTTAAGTACAGTAATTCTGAATCTGAAAAAAAACAAGGCCACTGGAAATGTTTCTAAATAAAAGATACGGCAGGGGGACGGGAGGCACATTTCCTTTGTTTTCTCCATGTAAATAACACAGATTTAGAAATGCAAAGTTTTACTCTCAGCAGTACTGATCCCTATAAACGATTTGATCGCCTTATAAAAATACTAGCAATTGATACTCCCCACCACCCCCAGGAGCGCATAGTCCAGTCCATTCTCCCACCATGGACTCAGTGATGATCTGGCCGCCCAGTGCTGCACTCATCTCCCGAGAAGCTCAAAGATGCTGTGTCAACTTTGGCAGGGAAATCAAGTTCTAAGTACCCAGGGCTGGCTGGCTCAGTATGGGACCCAGCAGACAATCTGTCGCACAGTAGGTGTGTGAGCATCTGTTGTAGCAACTCATACTTTTTCAAAAAGTCCACACACTGTTTTTACATAGACTACTTCAGTTAAAAAAAAAAAAAAAAACCCACAAGAAAATGCAGAAACAGAAATAAAGTCAAATCTTCAAAACTATTTAGCATTTTGATATATAAAATATAAACCCCACATTCCTAAATAAAATGGCAAAGACAGAGTCTTTGTACTTCTCTAGCCACAGTAATATGAGAGTGGTGATTCCGAGCAAAACCTGAGGTTAAATGTAACTAACTATACAATATTACTAATTACAGAGTAATTTTACCAATAAATATTTTGGTTGAGACTGCTTTGTCATCTTTGCAAGTATTTTTAGTTGAAGGCAAGTGGTTGCATAGTACACAGTACATGGACATGGTTCTGATTTATAAAAATATATTTTTAAAATCTGGGGACTGGATAGGTTTCCTAAACTCAGTTCTTTAGAACTAGTAATTTGGAAAGGGCAAACCACAAAAACATTATGTTAAGAAGCAAACGACCTAACAAGCTACCAACTCAGATCAGCACAAAACTGACTTGGAAACCTCCAAAGGCCAAAAATCTAATGATGAGCCCAGACTGTCATTAATGCCTGAATACATGCAAACTACAAAAAGCTACCTCTCCAAATACACAAATGCTATCTGAACTGCTTTGTTCTATAATTGCATATTTATTTTTTAGTAGGTCTCTCTTCAGATCCCCCTCCAAATATATAACTCTGTTTCTTTCTATCTGGAATTAAATTTCACATTTTTTTCCTTGCCCTGGTCCCAAGTCTGGAACCTAGGTCCCTGGGTCTTTTATGTAGCCTGCCCTTTAGCCACTGAGCAACAGGGATGTACTAAATTTCACACTTAAATATATATACCCGGTTTAAAATATTGCACAGCAATTTAAAATTTTTACTTAAGTTGCTAATAAAGTCTTTAAATGTGGGGGTTTTATCATTTTTAACCATTTTAAGTAATCCCTCTTATAATTTAGGTTGAGGGCTCAACTCATCCATCTATTTTCTCCGGAGGATCTCTGAACACAGTGCTCTAACTACTTTAACTAGAGGTAAAGGACTAAAGATGTTATGTATAGGTCTTTCTTAAAGAGGGATGTTTTAAAGGGAAATCTGTCCCCTCCCTTTACTCTAAATGAGCAGCCTCTTGTTCTCAGCAGTCCATCTGCATACAAGACCACTACTGACTTCAATGGGAATTTTGCCCAAGAAGTAAGGAGGACAGGATAGGATTAAACTAGTCCTAAATCCATGCCATTGTTCCAAGTCATTACCACTTATACAGCTCTCCAAAAACCTCCAAAGAGTAGATATCTAAGGTTTGCTGGTGGTTCTCAAATTGAATTACAGGATTGATCATTAAAGCTCTGACAGGTGACACAAACTAGCGCTTTAAAAACTGTGTCAGCCTGATAGATGTACTCAGTTGGCCCTTATCACAATCCAACATTGCATTGCAATGCAGCCCCATCAGCCACAACAGCAAATCTGTGATTTCTCACAGCAGAGCTTGCAAACAGAAACTGAATAGGATTTTGTGTTACTCGTTTTCCAGCAAAACCTGATCAAAACCTGATAACTCTAACTCTTGCCACCATGAAACTGACTCAGTTTCCCTCAAGTGCCAAATCCATGGGGAAATGTCAAGTACATGGGCTAAATTTCTTATTCTCAATACATTGTGAATAGACTGTAGAAAATAAACGGATTCTGGTGAGAAACGAAAAAAAAGAGGGGAAGGGAGACTAGAGAGGAAACTAAAGAAGATAAGAAAATGAAAGAAAAACTCTAAAAGTCCATTTAAAAATCAAAAAAAGCTTAACTAACAGTAGCAAGAAGTAGACGTCTGTCACACACGTCTTTTCCAATGCAAGAAGTCAAGAAATTAGGGAAAAGATGTGATTTCCTAAGAGAAAAATATATCCACCGTTCCTCTAGGTTCTACCTTCCTTCCCACCTACCCAGGACTCTTAAAAACGAGGGCCAACAGGGTGATGAGGAATTCAATTTAAGGCCTCTTAGTTCTATAGGGAGGCCTCCGCATAAAGATCCCTCCCAAAAATACTACTTTAAGCAAGAGCTCTTCTAAACTCACCCCAAAACCCTGACCTCAGCAGAGGTTAGAAAGCTAGAGAAGCAAAATGACTGACGTCCTCCTGCAGACATCCCGTCTCCGACTAGAGTTAAGACTTCAATCCCAATCCAGTCCTCTCTATTCAGTTCTGCTCCTAAGTCCCTCTCCTGCAATCCGCCTAGAAATTCTCCCAACCTCTGTCCCCAAGCTTGGACTAGAAACACAAGCTCCGCAAAGACTGCCTGGGTGTTGGAATGGTTAGGAACAGGGGGCAAAACGCGCCCCTCTCCGCAGCCGCCCGGATCGCGCGTCCTACGGGACCGCGCGGGAGGCAGGCGGGGACGCGCGCGCGGGTGGACGCCAGGCCGGACCCGCGCCGCGCGTGGGGTTGGCGCGGCGCCCTCTCCTGGCTTCCCGCAGTGCCCACGCGCGCGGCCAGCCAGAGAAGGAAGGCGTCCCGCCTGCCTTTCCTCTCCCTAAATGCTCCTCCTGAAGGGAGACGCCGCCGCCGCGGACCCCAAGCCCCCGCGCACATCGCCGGGAGCCCAAGGCGGGCGGCTGCCCCTTAGCAGAACGGGCTCGCGCGCCGCGCTCGGGAGGAAGCCGGATTCCGCCTCCAGATGCTATCGGGACCCGGGACGCGGGTTCGTGAGCCCACCCCACCCCGGCAGGGCCGGCGCCATCCTCACCATGCCCCCGCTTCTCCGGGTTCCGAGGAGACGCGGCCCGAGCTCCCGAGAGGAGGGACCGCAGGGGAGCCTGGAAACAGGGATCCAGCCGGGAGCAACAGGATCTGGACCCCGGGGAGGGAATGGGTTCAGCAGAGAGGCGGAGAGGAGAGAGGGAGCCGCAGACAATCCCAAAGCCGGCCGCCCTCCCCCACCGGTGGGACCGTCCCACCACCGCTTCCTGCCGGGGATCAGCTTCCCAGCTGCAGCCGGAGGAAAAATTCGAGCCGCCGGGACTAACCGCGCGTTCGGGACTCCCCGGCCCCGGGTCAGCCATTCCCAGCTCCACACGCCACCTTACCAGGACGCCGCGCCTCAGGAGCTCGCTAGCTGCGGGGACCCGTCCCACTTCAGCCCCAGCCGCCGGCAGTCGCGCCCGCCTCCTCCCTCCGCTAGGTTTCAAATTGAAATTCCCTGGCTGAGACCGTCAGAGAACTCCGCGCGCCAGCCCCGCCCCCTCGCAGCGGAAGCCCCTCCCGCGCCCCCGCTGCTCGCGCCCGCAGCGCGGAAACCCCCGCGGGCCGCACCACGCCCCCTGCGCCCAGGCCACGCCCCCACGCAGGCGGAGGCGGCTGTTCCCGCGGGTTTCACCACGCGTGGTCGGCGGGTACCCCGCGCTGCAGAGAGGAGTTTCGCCCTCGGCGCTTCCCTGGATGATGACTAGTGTCTGCCTGTGTGCTAGGCGTTCTTACTCAGGATTACCAACCTTTAATGCCCTTCTATTAACTTTGTAAGTTACTTATTCCTAGTGATTCCTTGACTAAATACTTACTGAGCACCTATTTGCTGGCAGAGAGGAGGCTGAGCCCTGGAGAGACAGAACTAAAGAGAATGGGGTCCTGGTCAGCCTAGAGTGGAAGAATGCTTTTAAAAGGGCATCAGAAAAAAAATACATATATACATATTATACATTTATGTATGTTATATATGTATATACATGAATAGATATTCTAGTAATAGGGACAGGAGAGATTGGGAAAATCCCTTGGAGGAGGGGCCTTTTTTTCTTTTTTTATGCCAAATTTTTTATTGTAATTGTTCTGCACATTAAAATAACTTCCTATGTATAGCTTCCCCATTCCTTAGATATATGTCAACACACAGTGCTTCCACCAAATCGCCAGGTGTTCTTCACCATTGTCCAGTGGGCTCCACCATTATCTGCCGCCCATTCCCTGTTGGTAACCTTAATTATGTTGCAAGCGTCCAAGCGTTGGTTTTCTTTCATCTGTTCTTTGTTTTGTCTTTTCACATTCCACCTATGAGTGAGGTCATCTGGTATCTCTTTTGACTTATTTCATTTAGCATAATCCCCTCTAGATTCATGTTGATTCAAATGACAGGATTTCATCTCTCCTAAGGCTGGGTAGTATTACATTTTATATATATATGAATAGGGCTATAATGAACATGGGGGGGTGCATAAATCTCGGTGTATGAGTAATTTTGTATCTTTTGGGTAGATACCCAGAAGTGGAATGACAGGATCATATGGGATAGCCATCTTCAACTTTTTGAGGAATCGCCATAAAGTTTTCCGTAGGGGTTGCACCAACTTGCACTCCCATCAGCAATGCAAAAGTGTTCCCTTTTCTCCACATCCTCACCAGCATTTGTTGTTTCCAGACTTTTGGATAATAACCAGTCTTTCAGGTGTAAAGTGATATCTCATTGTTTTCATCTGCATTTCCCTAATAGCCAGTGAGTAGGAACATAATTTTATGTGGTTGTTGGCCATCTGTAGATCCTCTTCAGAAAAGTGTCTCTCTAATTCCTCCTCCCATTTTTTGATTTGATTACCTGAGTTTCTGCCTTTGAGTTTTAGGAGTTCTTTATATATTGTCAATATTAAGCTTTTGTCAGAAATATGAAATGCAAATATCTTTCCCAGTTAGTAGGTTTCTTTTTGGTTTGGGTGCTACTTTCTTTCACTGTGAAGAGCTCCCTGACTTAACGTAGTCCCAGTTGATGATTTCTGTTTTAGTTTTCCTTGATGGAGGTGTTGATACAGGAGGGGCTTTTCTGCTTAACCCAAAGGGAGAGTAGGATCTTCAAGGCAGAGGTCCGGGAGGCTGGGTTGTAGAGCGGGACTTGACCGAATAAGTGAAAACCTACACTGAGGTCGATTGTGAACACACACACACACACACACACACACACACACACAGACACACACCCCATGGCCCTCCCGGTTCTTTTGTATAAATAGACCCTCTGCTTGTTTCATCTTCTCTGGACACTGGCGTGTCAAAAGGGATACTTGCCTCCAGTATCTGCCACACGTTCACCTCTTGTCCTTTGCCTCTTCCCACCTCTACTGTGTTCTTTAATGCCTCCACCTCATCCAGAGTAAAGTTTCTTTCCTAAACAGAACATTTTCTAAAATCCCCAATGTCAAATGAAACCCCATTACAGTGCCTTCTGTTTGTATGATGTTTTCAGTTAGCAAAGCACATGATATTTTCATCATTTGATCCTCACAATAATCTTACGGAAAAGACAAGGCAAGTATTACCACCATTACATCAAAAAAAAAAAAAAAAAATTAGGAGGTGGGGAATAAAGTATTTGCTAAAGTTCTGATAGTAATAAAAATATAATAAAATATATAATAAAAATAATAATAAATATAATAAAAATATAATAGCTAACATTTATCGCATGCCTTATGTGCTAAGCATTGTTCTAAGTTCATGTCAATTTACTTAATCCACCATATGCTGAGTACTGAAGTTAAATGTAATAAAATGCACTAATACAGAGAGGAAACCTGATTAGCTGGTAGTTGTATTAAAGAAGACCCATGAATTTTATGGAAAAATACTATCAGCTTTGAGGCAGATTACAATAAAGCTATTCAGAATTTTCACAATTCTACTTCTAGCTTTGAAACTAACTTTGTAGTTTTGTTGTTTTGTTGTTGTTGTTTTATAATTAAAGAGTCCCTAAAGTTATTTCAGATTCAGGGACCAAAAAATCTTGGCCTACCCCTGACAAAACGCCCTCTAAAATACTAATGCAATGTAATAATAATAATAAAAAAAAAGCGTAGGCATCATTCATTAAATATAATACCTTTAATATAAGAAATAATATCCCTACTATTTTGTCTATTGAAGTACATGAATCACTTTTGCGTGCCCCCTCTGAAGAGGAATAATTGACAAGTTGAATTATATTCACAGATGGGTGATGCTGGAAATGTGAGAGACAGAAAGACAAGAGGCTAAAGGGCTTATTAAACGGGATGGAAAGATTGTTATCAAATATCTAGAAACTATTTATTGTGTGCATAAAAACTCAGACTTTTTTTTTGGGACATAGACTTACTTGGTCCCAACATTTCAGTGGAATGAAGCAGATTTAATGAGAACTTGGAAAAACTGGAGTAAAACAAAAAGAATCAAATTCCAGGAACTATAAGGAAGTAAAGAAAACAGATGGAATATGGCACATACGATGTCAGCAAACAACAGATGGTAATCCAGGCAAGCAGGGAAGTCTTAAAAACAGAAAAGAGGGGCACACCCTGGTGGAACAGTACTTGGGTCAATCACCTCCAAAAGAGCAGACCGCATACCCCTGGGTTACAGTCCCAGGTCTGGGGGGTAAAAAAACAGTGTGAACAACTAAATAAAAATAAAAATGCTTATTCTTCCTTTTTCTTCTTGCCTGCCTAACTGCTTGTACCTTTCCTTTAGAAATAAAATAAAAAAATTTTTTAAAGTGAGGAAAGAAGAAGGAGAGGAAAAGGAAGAGTAGAAGGGTTTGGACAGACAGTAGGACACAGTCCTGAGCAGGTAAACTACAGAGCTGCATAGAGACTAGAACACTGGTAGCACAGGGCAAGACATCATAGGCTAGAGTTCAAAGCCAGGATGTGAATCCCCAGAAAACAGACCAATAATAGCAAGGCTAGGTCTTCCCATTAGACAGACTGGAGTAATAGGCAAGGGACTGACACAGCTCACAAAACAGGCATCTATATGCCAAACTCGAGATTTGCCATTTGAGCATAGCTCCAGTCCTGGGTACCATCTGCAAGCAAAGCCAGCCTGGAAATTTAGACTAGAAAGTAACCCATGATCTCCTGAGCGCCCTTACCCACTAATTCATTCACACAGGCCTGTCTAAGAAATCTTGATCTCACTATACTGGTGATTCATTCTTAAATCATTGCAGCTTCTCAAACTTCACATGAATGCATACACTCGCAGTTCCACTGCCATAAACAATAAAGAAATCACGCACCTGCTGGTAAGAGTTGCCCTACCTCCTGACCAATCTTTGGAGCAGTTCCGGTTATCTGTGGCAGCATACCCCAAATGTAAATGGCAATTACTTTATTATTGCTCATAATTCTTGAGGGCAGGCATTCAAGCAGGACAGTGTAGAATGGCTTACCTCTGCGCCATTTGGTGTCAGCTGGGAGATTCAACTATGAATGATGATCCATGAAAGATGGTCTCAGTCAGACATCTGACAGCTGATGCTACCTGTCAACTGGGGAAGCTAAGTTCTCTTCTACTCCGATGCTCATCTTCCAAGGACTCTCCGTCTCCGTGTGGCCATTTAGTAAGATAGAGCAGACTTCTTTACACAGTATTTGGCTTCTGAGAAGACAGAAACAAAAGCCACAAGATCTTTAAGACTTAGGCCCAGGAGTCCTAAAGTATCACATATACCCTATTTAGTTAAAGTTAGACAACTAGTGCCAACTCAAGGAGAGAAACCATAGACTTCAACTCTTGATAGGAGGAATAGGATGTGTGAGTAATAGGAAGGATTATTGGAAGCCATCTTGGTAAATAATTCACCACATAAATCATGTTTCTCTAGTCTCATATTAGAATCTGCCCTCGAGCAACTGTACTGCTTTCCTTCTATAGTAAAATTCTCTACTGGTTTTTCCTCAAAAGCATCACAAGGCCCATTTTCCATCTAAGTCACACTGAGTGATGATAATCTCCTTTACAACGGCCACTCCCAACTATTGGTCATATCAAGTATAAACATCTCAAGCCTGTCAAACTAAGGTATTCCCTCAGTTGGGGTTGGAGTTCTGCCAGACACACACTCTCACTTCATCTGGCCCCATGACAGAGAAAGAGGTCTGGACATGTTGATCTCCTACAACTGGAGCAGACGCTCCACAGATCTCTCTATGGGATTTCATGGTCGATTTTTCCTAGATCAGAAAGCAGAAATAGAACCTGGTGGTTACTGGTTTCATGGGTGTATTCAGTAAAAATTGGCAAAATTTGTCAAATTGTACACTTAAAGTGTATGTTTTATTGTAAATGACACCTCAATGAAGGTGAATTTTAAAAATAGAATTCAATAAATACCCTCACAAAAGTTACATTTGGAAAGGGTGAAACAAAGAAGTATTATTCCATTTTAACAAAGTGAATGTCATTATGTGCCAGGCCAGGCTCTGGACATAGCAAAATGAATAATATATTATCCTTGATATGGTGCAATTCATAGTCTGATAAAAATAAATGAATCTGGTAAAGGGACTCGGAATTCTGGCTCCTCTCTCTGTCCTCAAATTGTCCTCACTACCTAACAGAAACTATATTTAGTCTTGTTCACTTTAGAGTATATAACAAATATGAACATAAAACAATGATTTTTGATATTAATAACAGTGACTTCAAACTAGTAAGCAACCATTATTCCACCAGCAAAATGAGGTGTTTTTGAAACAACAACAACGAAAAACCAATTTGGAACAGTTCTGTCCTGTGTCAGAAACACTGCACATGCTTTCAAAAAAACAAGTGCTGATATGAGTTTTAGAGGGTTAATGCAAACAAAGAGTGCATTGGGAGAATACACTGGGGGTTTCAAGTATCCTGGCTTTTCAGTGATTGGCTCTAGCTTCCTCATTGGCTGAGCTGTTGCAGGAAGAGCCTTCTCCTGTCTCCCTGCTTCTGGGGGCAGCAAAGCAGCATCTTGTCCCAACAGACTGAAGACCTGTTGGACTCTAACCTCCTGGTCTCATTTAAATGAAGCTTCTGTATATTAATTTTTACAATATGCAAACATTGCTGAGTTCCATTTTATACCAATTAAATTCAGACAGGAACGCAGAGCAGGTTTATAAAAGTTTCTTTTGTACTTTGATCCTCGAAGTCAAGAAGGGTTATAAGGTCTTCAGTATGTGCCTGATTTTCAGTAGAAAAGGATTTTAGCTCCAAAAAGAAGACTCCAAGCTCATTCACAGACATAGACCTAGAGTCTATGGGATAGAGACTGTGGGAAGAAACTTATGGGTCTGGAGCCCTATGTTGCAGGGAATAAACTGCTGTCCTGCTAGGCGAGACGACTGAGACAGAACGCCAAACTGTGAGGGAGATGGATTGCCATTTTCCACAGACCTGTGGTCAGCAGACTGCAGTTACTAAGCTTTCTCCAGTGACTGGAGGGAGGGCTTGGTCAGATGGAAGGAAAGCACTGTACTTCCAATGCCTGCTTAATTAGATGTGGGGGTTGGAGCGGTAGAATTATTATGAAGCAGCATCATTGAACTTTGCTGGACAGAACAACCCCACGATGCAATGGAAACTTCTGATGTGCCGCGACTGTGAGAATCAAGTTCTTCGCACACTCTGCGAGGAGCCTTGCATGTGGCACAAAATCGGTCCATGGCCTCACCAAGTAGTAGTAAAAACCTACGAATAGCTACAGTATTAGCTGCTGAATAAGCTATTGACTAAAAGCACCAGGACAAAAATTAGAAAAGGAATCCCTTGGATTGTGTGGGTTTTCTGTGGGATTTGATGTAGCCCAGACCTGACTGACTAGTTTGTAAAATAGCTCCTAGAAATATTGGAAACAGTGAGACTGAAACTGGAATGTTACAGTTTTTAACCAAACAAATTGAGTGAAAAATTACCATTTTAGAGGGTGGTTCTTGGTTAAATCAAAACTGATGTGTGGTGAAAGGTTGAGATCATACTGTCCTTCGCTTTGGTTTTGTGTGGTTCCCCAGGACACACAAATGAATTCTCCTTATTGGAAAATACTTAGAAAGATAGGGATTTTAAGGTTGTGTGTATACTTTTCCTTCCCATGCCCCCACCCTCTCCTGAGAGTTCAATCCCTGAGAAGAAAGCACACCCAGAAAATGGTAACAAACACCCACTCTCCTGTATGCTTTGTGAAGGCAGGAGCCTTGTGTGCTTTGGTAACACTGTATTTTAGTTCCCAGCAGAGTGGCCTGTGCAGGCTTTCTTCAGCAAATATTTGTTGAAAGAATGAAAGAGTAAACTGATAATGGGTGTGGTAACTCCCATTTCCCACAATCTAACAGATCTAGCGTTTAGAGGAAAGTCTTTAGGATATACATCTAAAGATAGCAGATGCAAGATTTAAAAAACATTTTTAAAAAATATATAGCAGAACCTGGTGGGAAAGTAAAATAATTGTAAGAAGCAAGAATCTACTAGAAAGAGCAAGTCCCAAAAGGTAAGATAATGCTGCCACAGCCCCTACCCATGTTGATGAAATTGGGCCCTGCACAAGACCCCAGTCATGCTGAAAAGAGAGAGCCCACACTCACCTCAAGGCTAGTGCCATGGGATAGGCTTAAATCAATAGAGTAAAAAGTGCCTCTGAATTTCATCTACATGTGTTTGTTTGTTTGTTAATGTATTAGAATGGTGCAACCAGAAATGAAGATGAGCGGAGGCAGGCAGGCAGGAGGAGAGAGAGAAGGAGGAAGAAGCACTTCATCTATTGCATCTAGCTGCTCATCTTGGTTGTCCTCCAAACACACACACACACACACACACACACACACACACACACACACACATCCATGCAAACCCAGGTCCTTGGGATATATGTGGACTGTGCTGCCCGGAGGCTGTGAACTTAACTGCTAAGCCACCAGGACATATCCAGAATTCCTATTTTTTTAAAAAGACTATTCCCTAAGACGTAACAAATATAAAATTGAAATTCATGATCTAAACACTCAAAGAAGAGGATCATCACAACCAACATTTGATTTTATGAAAATATTTATAAAATTCATCTCTGACGAGACCAATGTAGAAAGAAGATGGCATGAGGGAACAACAGAAGGGATAATAAAGGAAAGCAGAAATTTGAAACGTAGCTCAAAATGTTATTAACTTTAAAGTAAATTTTAAAAGCTTAGGGGAAATGGAAAAATTCTTAGAAAAAAATATTAATTGCTAGAAGAAAGATATTTTTCCTATGAAAAAACTGAATTATTGAAATTAAATCATAAGTTTAAAAATTTCCCAAAAGAAAGCATTAGAGTGATTATTAGATGAGAATAAACAAATATTCAAGTGATAAGAAATTACAAATTGTTCTTGCTCTGCTGCTACAGTCCTGGGGGTTAAGAGCTCAGATGACCTGGCTCTTCAGCGAGTAAGTTGGTAGCTCATACGGAGCCACATCTGAAACTGATGGAGAAGATTGTTCATGAACCAGAGATCCTGTACAGTAAGCTGGATTCCTTGACAGGGTGTGTCCCTTGTGGTGGGAAGCTGTATGTTCTTTGCCTGGAAAGAAGGCTAAAATAGGTATCGCTGACAGAAGAACCGAGCACTGCAGAAACAAGGCTATGTAGTTACTAAACCATATTTTCTTTGCCTCTGGGGCAGGGGCATAAAGCTGTCCACATGTCCTAGTGTCCTTTGTAGTTAAGTATAGCCATTCAGTGGGTTCTAGCCAAAGAAATGTAGGTACAATTGATGTAAACGGTTTGCAAGCATGGTCCCTATTAAAAAAATCTCCTGCATGGGCTATGAAATCCTCAGATCCGGGTTTGAGACTCAGGGACAGGGGCATTTAAAAAAAGTCTCCCACATAACCCTCCACTTTGCTTTCTCTCTTCCATTATTTGCTAATTGCAGAGGAGCTAGGAGATGATAGATGCTCTAAGAATGGAAGGAGCCTGGGTGCCTGAACCAATGTATGGAGCAGAGTCCTTCCCCCTCCCATCTGTAAAACCCTTACTGGACTTAGAGCAAAAAATAAGTGAGAAATAAAACTTCTATTTATGTTGTCGCTCATATTTTGAGAATTTTAAAAAATTGTATTATCCTACCCTGAAACTAATTCAAAAATACTGAAAATGCTAAATTAAGTCATCTAGAAAACAGGAGAAAGAGTCATATGCTCCAAATCATTTTATAATCCCAACATGCAGTAAGATTAATACAATAGGGAAAATCTTGAGGGCACTCTCAATAGAAAGCAGAACAGATGAAGTCCTAACTGAAGTTACTAGTACTATAAAGAAAAAATTCTGATTAAGGATAGTGTGGAAATTTGACAGTGAATGGGTGACTTTTGATAGATTCACATGATTTCTAAGTTTACCGGTAACAATCCAAGTCTATCTACCCTTCAGCATATTATTGCCCACTCCTCCTCCTTCCTCTCTGATTGTTTGACTCTATAAAAAATCTTTGATTTACTTCATTTCCTTGTTTGGTTTGTTTACATATCACATGTGAGTGATATCATGCGATGTTTGTCTTTCTCCTTCTGGCTAATCTCGCTAATTCCTTCTAGGTCCATCCATATTGTTGCATGTGACAGGATTTCATTTTTAATAGCCTAGTAGTATTCCATTATACGTATACCATATCTTCTTTGTTCATTCACCTGTTGATACACACTTAAGTTGTTTCCTTTGCTTCCCTATTATAAATAATGCTGCAATAACTATGGAGATGAATGTATCTCTGCAAATTAGTGTTTTTGTGTTTTGGTAAATAGCGAGAAGTTGGCTACAAAATGGTGGCTACAAAATGGTGGCTACAAAAAGGGAAGAAAGTGAGAGGAATGGAATAGTAATATAGAGTAGATGAGATGGTGGTGATGGTAACAAGGGCTTTGGTGGTGGGTTTGGTGTGGCATATACATTTGTCAAAGTACAAAACTATATACTTGAATTTCACATTAGTATTAACATTTTTTCATCAGAAAACACCATAAAGAGATTAAAAGATAAGCCGCAAGGTGGAAGTAAATGTTTGAAATTCACATGTATGACAGTATATCATTATCTGGACTGTATAAAGAATACCTACAAATCAAGAAATAGAAACCAGAAAACTCAATGGAGAATAGACAAAGGACATGGGAACTTTACAGAAATAAGATACTCAAGTGGTCTGCAAACATATGAAAAAATGCTCAATATCATCAGTCACTAGGGGACTGAAAATTAAATATACACATTAAATATCTAAATTAAAGTACATAGTATCACACCACTATATACCCACCAGAATCGCTAAAATTAAAAATAAGGGAATCCCCAAATTTGTGGATGTTAAGTGTATAGTAAGTTGGTAAAACTTTTGGGAAATAATTTGGCAGTATACACTAAAATTGAACAAATGCATATGTTATAGCCCCAAATTCTACTCCAAGTAATAGATTATAAATAATTGTGTATATAAATACACCAAGAAATACAGGAAGATGTGCATATCAACATTTTTTAGCAGCCCGAATAACTGAATAGCCATAGACCATATAATTATGGTATATTTCTGTAATCAGTTACATACCACAGTGAAAATGAATTTATCTATAAGTAGACATGTATGTACCACAAAAATATAATACTGAATAAAAAAGCCAGACATGCAAATATATACACAGTGAAATTCTATTTATATAAAGTTCAAAACCAGGCAATGTCTTTGGTAACAGAAGTCAAGGATGATGGCTAAATGTAGTAATGAATAATAGGCTCTCCAGTTGGCAATGATCTTTTTCAATAGCACTGATAGGTGGTGAGTACACATATGTTAACTTTAAAAAACGTCATTGCGTAGCAAACTTATAATTTATGTACCTTTATGTATGAATGTTATGCTTTCATAAAAATAGCTTACTTAAAAAATAACCGCTGAAAAAAATGTTTCTGTGTGATCTCTAAGTGTCGATGAACCTCTGCTTTTGTCTTAGTCCTTCACAGCAAAAAGAACTGAACCATTCTTCATTTTGGATATATTTCAGATTGTCTCAATTATATGAAAATCAGTTTTAGAATAGGGTAGATATTACCCTTGACATTTGATTTAGTATGTTTGATTTGTCTCCTTAACTCCAGCTTTTAGTTACAGCTAAGTAAATAGCTACCAGCTTTTCATTTTATTTCTGAAAATATTTAAAGAGGGAACATAACTGTCAAATTAAATATGTGTTTGTCTCTCAAGTTATAGTTGTGGATTTCTTACTTGAATAAATACAGTGACTATTTTTAAGGACAGCTTTGCTTTGTATTCAAGATGACTGATGAATGACTTTAAAATAAATAGTTGGTGGAATGTACATCTATCTCAATTTCTAATGTATGTAGTCGTTATTTTTGAAAAATATAGCAATATGAATTGGATATAATTGTTCTTATGAGAAATCAAGGAGTTACAACAATTGCATAATTATGTGTATGCACATCTGAGGAAATATAGCCTCATCACATAAAGGTTTTAAATGAGAAATGTTTTTTAAAAACTAAAGAATGGCAAGCCTTGGTAACTGAACAATTAAGTTCTCAGCCTGGAATCAGCACAGTCCAGGTATATCCCAGGGACCAGTGGTTGAGGTGGGGGCGTGGTGGGGGTGGGAGAGCAACCAAGGTGAATAGCTAAATAAAAAATAAATAAATGCTTTTTCCTCTTCTCTCTTGCTTCCTGCCTATCTGCCTTCATTCCTGATTGCATGTTTCCTTTAAAAAATTAAAATGAATAAAAACTCCCAGAATGTGTGACATATAGCTTGTGCTAGAAACATATCCAGGCAAAAGCGGTCTTGCCCTACATTGTTCTGTTACCCATCAAAACAAAAAAAAAACAAAAAAAGATAGAAGACAAATCAAGACACACACACACACACACACACACACACACACACACACACACAAAGCCCTCAGAAAAACAAACATTTTCCAGTTTGGTGACATGATCCCTTTGTTGAATCATGAAACAATTTTAGTCAAGAGAATTCCCAGAGGAAAGGATGAGAAACAAGACCCAGGAAACAATGCAATAAAAGCAATTGAAAACCACTTCTAAATAAGTATTTAACCAATTGTTTGGAATATAATGGGCTTAATTCTAAGCAGGTGGAATTTTCTACTACACTAATGCTTACAGTGTATACCTCCTTTAAAGCTACACTCTAAAAACCAGTTTACTATAAGAGGATTGAAGCCTTTTCTCAACCATTCTTCACTGGCTTTGTGCTTTTTGTAAATCCTTCTTTAAAAGAAATGTGCATTTTTGCATTCCCACCAATTCAGATGCAAAGAACAGCAATGATCAATAGAAAACAAACTATTCCAGAGAGCTCCATCCCAAAGTGGGCTCTTAATGCAAGCTCTCCACACGCACAAACTGACAAGGGCTGCAGTGACTGTTGTCTTATTCCTTTTAAAATTGTAAGATTGTTTTCCTTTTTGTTGTTATTTCTGTAGCCTTAAGATATTGTCTATTTTTTAAATTGAAGAAATCAACATTTTAAAAATAACTTTTTTAACCTCAGTCACATGTCTTCCGTTGTTTTGCTTTTCCAAGAAATCAGATCCCTTTTTCTCCAGTCTTCAGACTCCTTGGGATTTGACTCCTTCAGATTTCCAGTATCTGGGCATCTCATTAATATTTGTCTATACTTTCCCCAACCTGTTTCTCACCTTGTATTAACTCCTTGCTATTCATGCCCTCAGCTTACACATATAGACTTCTCACTGCCTACTGCAATTGCTGTCCACTTTGACGTTATGTCAGGTCTAATTAAACTGTGGAACCCTGCTACCAGTGCTCTGTGAGTTGACTAGGCATTATCCTTGAACCTTTGTACTAGAGAAAGTATCCTTTTATGTCAATAAGAATTTTCAGTACATCAAGTTTGCTGGTAAACATTTATAAGAAGATATATGAACATAGGAAGTCATTCTGTCATTCTTTCTACTTTGTTTCCTTTATAATCTTATGGGAAAGTCTGTAATCCTGTATTTATTATTAGACTATAACCATGTAAACTACTTTGAAGTTATGACTTCAAAAATTTTCATCTTCCTGAGGTCTTACAGGGTAGAGAAGACTTACTTTATTATAAGTTTTATTTAATCTACAAAGAACTTTGTCAATTTACAAAGTTTCTAAACAAAATTATTAAAACATCTGTAAGCTCTTAAAAAGGCTGAGGAAATTATGTCACAGTGACATTTAGGAAGCCATTTTTATTATACATTCCTTATAAGTTAATGTTAAAAAGCAAAATTAAATTACTAACAATTTTACTCAAGTTTCTCCTAGTAGGTGTAGACATTTAAAAAATGTGACTGAAATGTTGCAGCTGTCCCTGGGACAAACAAAGCAGGCACTCTTTTGGAAGTATTTTAGGCAGATTTATAACATGTGGGCTCAGCAGGGATCCTTCCCCAAATGCTGAGCATGGATGGCAGTTGAGGGTACATTATATAGGTTAGAAGAAGTGCAGGAGAAGAAAGGTGTACATTAGAACAGGGATTACAAGCACGAACCCAAGTTAGTCACTGTAAATTCTTCACATGGACCATACACACACACAGGATTCAATTTGCAAGGCATGTATTTGCAAGATACACACAAGATTCTGCTTGCGAGCAATTAAGGAAGTTCTTTATTTGCTGGTGACTTATCTACAGCATTCCACTGAGCTCAGACTGCAGGATGTTTTATGGCTCTGTTAGCTTGGTGGTTTCACGGCTGTCTTCATGGCTGCTGGAAGCGGTGGGCAGGCCTTTTCCCTCACAGATATATCAAGTTACTCTTTGGGAGAATAAGGACTGAATACTTATTTTTTGATGCACAAATTATGATTTTAAAACTAATGTAAAATATTCTTTAATAATCATCTTGATGTGTATCAAATATATCAAAAAATTACATTTTTAGATGTCAGATAAATACGCTTTAAATTATACCTCCACTACCTACTAGTTGCATAAACTCAGGTAAGATCCATCAGTTGGGAACCATGATGTTCTCTGTATAGAACAAATGCTTTCACAACACAAAATAATTAAATAACATAATACCTGGAAGAGCCTAATACAATGCCTAGTATTAAGCATATTTTCAATAAATAAATTTTTCTTTCTTTTTCTTCTCTTCTATTTTGCTTCTTCCTCCTTTTAACCACGTTGTTAAAATGCTACTCTGGCTTTCCACTTCAGGGTCTAAGGAGATGTTTGGAAGAGGAGGAGATTGAGGAGGAGGAGATGGAAGAGGAGGAGGAAGAGATGGAAGAGGAGGAGGAGGAGGAATTTTAAAAGTCCATATATATTTTATATTTTTCTAAGGTTACCATCAGTTTAAACTACTAGAAATCAAGATGACTGTCTGTTTATTTCATAGACAGGAGCATAGGGGACATTCTATTAGATTGTATTTTGTTTGGCAAAGGATCATGGATAAAAGAAAACTTGACTCAGTTGGGCCCTATTCTGAACCACATAAAATAGGTTAGATTTATAATATTTGCTCATTTTTATCCTTATAATACCCAAGTTTAAAGCTCATGCTCTTTTTACTTAAAAATGCTGCCACCTGTTTTGAGAGAAGTTCCTGAGATACACACAATTTTCTATAGTTTTCTTGGGAAATTGTCCAGTTTTAAAACACAGATTTACAAGTGGAGGCAGAGGGTCAGGACAGATCTTGATGAGGGGCTATTTAAAAACAAAAACTGAAAGGAGGTCCCAAGGCACATAAATAAATAAATAGCGTTGCCTGAGAGACTTTTCACTGATTCTATGAGATGAAAACAATAAATGAGAATCGAAGCAAGGCCTGAGGCCAGGATGTAGCAAAATACAAGGCAAACTAGGAAAACTGGATCAGCTTAGACCCAGCTGTAAATGCAGCATGCATTGACAAAAGGTTGCAAATGTATCAAAGAGCAGGGTGTGGAATGGATGAAGTCAGGTGACTCATGATTCAACTGCTCTGAAAACAGTGGGACCTCCCTACCAGGGACAGCTCCTTAAAGATCATCAATCAGGCTGGACAAATAGGGGTAAAAAGAAGAAAATTCCTACTTAGTCAGTTCCTACCCAGGTTCATTTTCTTCAGTAAGTGTTCCTGCACTTGTAATCTATGCCTATCAGCCAGCCACACTTTGCTTCAGATGCATATGTAATGATGGGAAACAGAAGGGATAGATTTAATAACTGTGTGTAGCTTACTTTCCCTTGGGTCATTTTACCTTTATAATGACTCCTGCTGATAAAAAAAATTTTTTTAGGCTAAGTGGCTAAGTTAAACTAAAATACTATGTTTTATAGAAAGACTATGGTTGAAATGATGGATTCTGATCAGACAGATTTGGGTTTAATCGTTGGTTCTTTTTCCCCTTACAAATTGTGTGACGATAAGAAAATTCCCTAACCTCTCTAAATTTGCTTTTTCCCCATAAATACAGAAATCATTGATAATACCTCATTCAGTTGGATATTGACTGAGATACCAATATTTTCTAAAGGAGTCATCTCAACTTTTCACTTTTTTCTTCACCCCTAATTACATCCATGTGCATTGGCTTATTGACCCTACCTTCCTGGAATATCCAGATCTAGTTCTTTTCATCACCACCATTGCTCATCTTGGTCTAAATAACAACATCTCTTACCTGGATTTTTGCAATAATCTCTTAACTGGTTTCTATGTTTCTGCTTTTGCCCATGCACCCTTCAGCTTTTTCTCAGTATTATATCTGGTACTAGTCTTTTCAAGTAAAATTCAGATCATGTGAGTTATGTGTTCAAATCTCCCCCCACTCCCAGAGTTTTCCATATTATTTAAAAAAGAACCAGAGTTCTTGCAGTGTTCTTCTAAGGCTCACAGGATTTGTCCCACATTTCTCTGTCTTCCTCCTCGATGCTCTCCCATTTTCTTATTCCATTCCAGTTTTACTGCTCTTCTTGCTCCTTCCGGATTAAACATTCTGGAACACACTTTCATTGTTATGGCAGAGCCTCCAGACAGCGAGTAGACTGACAGCTGAGCACTCAAATTTGAGAAAAGCACTTTATTGTACCGAAATTGGCCCAGGGGAATCATACCCAAAGCTGGGTGTTTAGGGGAGCTCCTTTTTTATACTCAGATACAGAGGTAAAGATTCACCTCTTTGGCTATGTGTAGTATCTACTGGCAACTCTTATCAGTTATGTACAGCTGCAGAGTAGGGAGACATAGCTACAGCCTCCATAGTACTGTGGGAAATTCCTGGCAGAATAATTTTTGCATTGGGGTCAGGGAAAAGGTCTTCTATCACATCATAACTACCTCAAAGACAGGTATTTTGCACTTGCTGAAATTTACCTGGAATATTCTTTCTTCAGATCTATGCAAGACTTATTTCTCCTTTTTCAGATCTTTATTCAGATGCTATCTCTTCAGAGAAGCCATATCTCATTATTACATTTTACAATTCCTCCCTCCCTTCCTCCTCCTCCTCCTCCTTCTCTTCTTCTCTCTCTCCCTCTCTCTCTCCTTCTTATCCCTCTATTCTCTGCTCTTTTTCTTCTATGCTCTTATCACCATCAAACATCCTATATGTTTTACTTGTTTACCTTTATTCTTTAATTGTCCCCATTAGAATATGAGCTCCACAAAAGTAGTGGCCTTTATCTGTTTTCTATTTAGGCTATAAAACAGTTATTCAGTGAATAAAAATATATGTTGAACCAACAAATGAATAATATGAAATGACATGACTAAACCATGTATCTATAGTTATACCTGTAGAACACAAATCCTTGGATGACATTGCTTTTAAGTGAAAACTTATTGTAATGTTTAACTCTGGACAATAGGAAAACATTTCTGCAAAATGTGGCCCCAGTTACTGGGTAAAGACTCTTCAAAGTAAAGGAAACAGGAGAAGAAAAAAATCATTCCTTGGACTCCCTTTCCCTAGTCTAGAAGAAACTTGGACAGACGGAAATCAAATCAAAACTGACCTAATTCTGTAAAGAAGCCGTGTAAGAATGTACTGACGTGCGTGTGCAGCACCGCTTACCCCGTCTGCCGTAGAAGCTACAGGAAAGATGTCTGCGTACTTCCTCAGATTCCAGTAATAACATATGTAATCACCCTGTACTTGCCTCTCTTGATCCCCAGAAAATATTCAGACAAAGGCCCTGAACATAAGCCTCTTTTGTAAAGTTTGTAAATAAGATCACTCACTCAAAGGCCGTTGTTATAAAAGCCCACCCATGACTGCAACGGTGGCGGTTTACACAGAGCATCTGTCTGACTGTTCTTGGGTTTGAATTCTCAGAGTAATTGACTAAAAACCTTTCATTAAATTTCATAATATCTTGTCTCTTTAATCCAATCAGGAAAGGAAAGGGAAACTTCTATAAGTCTTTCTTCAAGTCGGAACACAGAATGCAAACAAGGTGTCAATCCTTCCCTCTGCACGCAGGCACGCACGCACGCACAGTGGAGGCGCTATAGGTAGGTAAGGGTCATAAGCTGGGGAAGTGAAGACCCTTGATTTGAACCAGCTATGCATTTTGGGATCAGGAAATTTCTATATGAATAAAAAGGAATTTCTTCCTCTGTGTGATATACAGGAACTCTTAACTGAAGCAAGCTGCCTTAATGTGGGAGAAAAATGTGGAAGGAAATTTCATCATGAAAGGCAGCAGACTCACATTCTGTAAAAATCTTCGTAAATCTGAGTTTCTTAGACTTTTTTTGACTCTTCCCTTTTTCAATTTAAAATTTTTTATACAGCATAAAATCTCATCTACAGAGAGAGTAAATAGCTTAGCGAAGCACTTCCCAATATCCCAAATATTTATATATACTCTATAATCTTCTGCAGTTCATCTGTAACTAAAGAGCTGTTCGCTGGGAAAATGCTGAAACCAGGAGTTAACTTGTTTTCTCACAATTACGTTCACTGTGATTTCTGAGACTATGTTACTGTGAAAAGATTTCATGAAAGAGTCAGAGAAGAGAGAGATGGAGGCAGGAGAAAGAGAATAATCAGGTTAATAACAAAGAAAAAGAGGAATTATCCACAGCTGAAAGGACTAAAATGTTGCCTCTCTTGACAGGGATGGAAAGAGAGCTGGTAACAGTTTTACAGAAGATTTTTTGCCCTGGAATTATCTTTCTGCATTCACTTCTTACTGTCACTAAAAGAACTAATTAAGTGATTTTCGTTGGTTTTAACAGATCCTTTTTATACTGCTCTTTATGGCAAAGTATAGCATGAGTCAGAAATTCCCAGAGCATGATAAACTCCATCTTTCATATCGCCTGCTTCAACAGTGTGCTGTTCACTGACTGATAATCTTTAAAGCTAAGAACTTGATTATGTGTCTAAAAATCTATACTTGTGATACTGGATTAAGTTGATGAGATCATCACCACTTTTATTTCAAACGTCGTTCGATTTCAAAGTTTTCAGAAAAAATATGAAGAGATAAAGCTTTGTATTTTCTTTAAAAGGCTTGAAAATAACAACTGATATTCAAAAAGCTGAAAAATACCCTCCGATGATAGCACTTTATAGAGACTTCAGGCTGTTGCTGTCTTCTAAAAACCTTTGTTCAGCAGGATTTCTCTTTCCCTGTTGCTAATTAGCGTTTTTACTCTTATTGATAGGGTAGCCCTCCCAACAATAGAATAACTTAAATCTTCATTCAAAAGTGTCACACCTATAAAGAGGAGATTTGGTTTGGGTGATTTTACTGTGGTAGAATATACAGAACATAGAATTTACCATTTAACCATTTTAGGGGTACAATTTAGTGGTATTGAATATATTCTCATCATCGTTTTTTCCATAGATTCTAGCAGAAATTCTGTACCCACTCAGTGTCAACTAACTTTCTCCCTGACCGCCAGCACCTGGTCATCTCCAATCTCCTTTTATCTCTCTACAAATTTGCCTTTTCTTGGTAGCTCAATAAGTGCAGTCATTCACAATTTGTCCTTTTTGTGTCTGGCTTCTTTCATTTAGCATAATGTTTTCAAGATTCATTCATGTCAGGGCATGTATCAGAATTTCATTCTTTTTAAAAGCTGAATACTTTTTCTATTGTGCGCATATACCACCATTTGTTTATGCATTCATCTATGGATGGAAATGTGGATTGTTTTCACTTTTTCATTAGTGTGAAAAATGCTGTTATAAACATTGATATACAGTGTTCTGTTTTAAATACGATGGTGTTTATTTTCTCCTGTATGATTAAAAGAAACTTTTAAGTAACTGCCATTTGACCTCTTGCTAAATACAGTCCCACATTAAAGCTCAAATTAAGATAATTTAGTAAGTCATTTTTAAGAGTCTGTTTATAAGGAGACCACACTGGCTGTGGTAGTGAGCAATTTTGCACAAAGAACAATAGCCTGTACCTCGATAGGCTGCACTTTCGAATTAAAAATACCGAAGCTTCAGTCCTTACCCAGGAACAACCAACTCTAAGGGACAACTCAAGTGCTTTTGGTATTTTTCACTCACTCAGCCCTGGCTCCCACAAGTGGTTTTATTGTGCATCCAGGCTTGAGAACCTCTGACCTGGTGCAATCCTGTATCAGTAAGTCATCAGAGCTACATGTCTAAGTTAGGTTCCCATTGGAGCCTTCAAAGAACTAAGAGGAAACCTTATTTTAAAGGCCGTCTCGTCAACAGTTAGCTTCAATAATACTGCTCAGATTCTTCAAAGTTGTGAATAAGAGAATTCATTTCACTGACTATGGCTACCACTCTCAAGCTTGGATCAGAGCACTAAAGGACAAAGATGACTTCTGAGACCAAGAGAGTTGTGATAGTAAAAATGTGATTCTTCAAGGGGCAGGCAGATGTTGGGCCCCAAATTCAGATGTTGAAGATCAAGTGTGATAGTATTTGGAGATGGGGAGATAATCAGTGTTAGATGAGGCCATGAGGGAGTCTGCTGGGATTAGTGTCCTTACCAAAAGTGACCCTAGGGAGTGCTTTCTTTCTTTAAATAAGAACTGAGGGAGGGTCCTGTGGAGGCATAAGAAGGGCTGCCTACAAGACAGAAAAAGAGTTCTCAACATCCATCTAGACTTTGATCTAGAACTTTCAGTCTCTAGTACTGTTAAAAAATTAATTTCTGTTGTTAAAATCGCCCAATATATGGTATTTTGTTATGACAACCTGATCAGACCTAACTTTCCAAGGTCTTCACCTGGCCAGCTATTACCATGGGACTCTAAAGCCTCCATAATACTATGAGTCAGTTCTTTATTTAAAAGCCATGTGTGTGTGTGTTCTCCCATTGTTTCTCTAGGGAACTCTGACTAATACATGATGTCAGTTATTTAAAAAATGAAAAATAAATAAAAATAGGATCCAAGTAAAGAGAGCTATTTAGGAAGCAATTCCACTTCCAGACAACATAAACCTAATAACTGACAAATCTGAAAGTTGTAAATCTTTGTTTTTCATCTTTTAGGCTGCAATTATTTGTATCCCTTCTCTACCAATTGCTGAAATGACTCCTCTAAGGAGAGTAGGTCTGCTCCATCTAGATATGGAACCCACATAACACTGTCTTATCTTTCCCACTCTTGGCATGAAAGTATTTTAAATATTTAGCCTTTGGGTTTGTATCTTTAAATATTATATTATGTCGCTGTAGCCCTTTATGTCCTGCCACAACTGTGTCTTCGTTGACAGACATTTCATGGGTCAGGAGTTGACAAATTTGGTTCTGGTCTGATCTGCAAGCTAAGATTGGTTTTAACATTTCAAATGATTTTTAGCACATACAAAAAATCGTATTTCATGACCTGATGAGGTTATATAACATTCAAATTAGTGTCCACAAATGAAATTTCATTGGAACACAATCACAGTCACTCGTTTCTGTTTTAGCTGTGGCTGCTTTACACTCTGCGGGAGTTCGTTGGCTGTAATGCTGTTCTGCAAAGCCTAAACCATTCCCAACAAAAACTATGTGTCTGTTCAAAATTATGACCTGGCTGTATCCTGAAAAAGTTTGCTGATTCCTGTCTGAAATTAATACTTGTTTTGTCTCCCTTGTGTATTATCCAGCCTCTCTACTGAAGATAACTCCTATGCGCTGACAGCATTGTTTTTGACTGGGGCTCTCAAAACCTACCAGCTAGGAAAAGATTTTACTAGGTTATTTTCTATTCTTCATAAAGTTAGTACACAGGGAGTATATAAAAAGGTTTATCAGATAAATTGGTAAGTGAATAACTTAGGTGAAATCGATAGTATGCAGCCTCAGCAAGAAGCTAAAGACATGCATATTCCTTCTTTGATTTGCAAAGTTTGATGACAATACTTCAAGAAATATACTCACACAAGATATTACAAGCGCCCAAGAAATTTATAGGATACAAACGCGTGTGTGAAGGGGAAACACCCTATTAACCCTATTAACCTTTTAATTACTCCAAAAGATAAGTTTGTCTTTTAATATTAATACTAAATAATAATAATCCAGAGACACTTTATAGCTTCCTATAGTTAGATATTTCAGAATGTTATAACTAAACTTAAAAATTCTTTCTGGCACACCTTTGCAGAGTAGTGGTTGGGTCAATGGCCTCTGAAGAAGCGCAGGCCACAAACACCAGGGTTCGAGTCCCTGTAAGGGGATTGGGGGACAATGAGTAGGAACAATGAAATAAATAAAATAATATGCTTCTTTCTCCTCTTTCTTCCTGCCTACGGGCCTTCTCACCTTCATTCCTGCCTGTACCTTCTCTGAAAAAAAAAACAAACAAATGTTTTTTCTGTTCTTCAGCTTAATTCTACATGCAGTATTGTATTTTAATGTCACTTATTCAATAACTTTGTTCATAATATTTACCTTAAACTTTTATAGATGGGTCTCTTCTCTCTTTGTCTTTTATTCTCATGTTTAGGGACAGTGCTTGTGATATTTTAGTGTGTTTAAAAGTTACCACCACCACTACCATCCTCAGTACACACAATAATGGAGATGAATACATTGTGGTTGTAAGAACAGTAGACTTAGAGTCTAAAAAGCAAGGTTTGAGTTCTGGCTTAAGATGGTGCCTTTAATATCATGGATGCTTGGTGAATTTTGTTTCTTTTCTCTGTGAAACTGAAAGATTGACTGACTCTCTGAGCCTCAGTTTCTTATCTACGAAATGCAAGATGAAAGTATTTTCTGGGTTGACATGGAAAGCAAATGAAATGTTTTGGAAAACACCCACTAACCCTATGAGCGTTGCATAATTGCAAAGTATTATGGGGAGATGAAAATTCAAAAATATAAGAAAAACTTCTGAAACTGGCAATATTAATTTTTATGGTCAGAGAATCAACATTTGCCAGTATCCTCTTCCCACTGACCAGTATCACCAGATTTTGGTGAGAGTGTTTACCTGATAACATTGATCTCTGGCTCTATACTATAGGTCAGTCTCTCTTCATTCATGTCAATAGGCATTTCAGCAGTGACCTCCAATGACTTCCAAATGAAGGTCCTGACTTGTGCTGAAATTTGCATTGCAGCTTTATCATAACAAGCAGATAAATACAATTTTTAAATGTGCTTCATAGAAGTAATAATTGATTATTAATCAAATATTGCAAATTACTTTGCTCTGAGTTAAAGAAGAGACATAGATTTTTCTAGACAGGGTTTTGTTTGTTTAATGAGAGGTTAAGAAAGAAACACTGTTCTGACTATTTTCTACTAGCATGTGAAGACTCTGGAGGAAAGTCCACTGAAGTAAGTTTTGGCTATTTCAAATGTCAGAAAAAATTATTTGGCTTTAACTATTATAAATGCATTTTAATGGCTCATTTTCATAAAGGCTTTATTTTAGAAATAAATTTGGAGCTTTGTTATGTTTATATTTTTCTTTCATTTGAGGGCAATATTTTGGATGGCCAATAGCATCTTCGTCCCAACAACTCAATTTACTGTTAGAATGTGAGAGAGTAGCCATAGATACATGTAAGTGAATGGGCGTGTCCGTGAGCCAATAAAACTTTCTTTATTAAACAAATATTCATCCTTCAAACTCTAGTTTTCTGACTCCTGTTCTACAGTACAAAAACCACTAGCAACAACTTACCACTATTCCGAAGAATAAGCAGTATACAGGGTCCTGTCTCAGGCTTATATCCAATCTCCAGCTCTCCGTCATCTCTAGCCGCAAGAAATTTGATAGTCATGTCATCCCACAGAACTCCACATTGTTGCACCACATGAGTGACATTATAATGATTGGAGCAAGTGAGAAGAATTCATAACTACTATGTTTCTTTCTTTTTTTTTTTTTAAGAGAGAAAGGTAGTCAGGCAAAAATGAAGTCAGGCAGCAGCAGGCAGGAAGGAGGAAGGAGAAGAGAAGAAGCATCTTTATTTATCTAATTGTTCATTTTAGGTCCTGTGAATCTGGATCCTTGGGCTGTAAGTGGACTGGTTCTCAGGCATGGGTTTAACACCTGAATCACCAGGATGGTCCGGAAGAAGCGCAGGCAGGCAGGCAGGCGTAAAGGGAGGGATAGAGGGAGGGAGGGGAGAAGAAAGCACTTTTATTTATGTATTATTCATTTTGCTTGTTCCCCCACTCCTTAGGTTTTACATGGCCCACACCTCAACTGCAGGCTTAGCACCTAAGTCACCAGAGTGCACCCTCTGTCTCTTTAGATGTGTGCCAGAGGATGAGAGATAAACCCCCCAACAAATTTGGGGTTTTCACACATGGTGGAATGCCTAGGAGTCCAGTGGCTCAAGATAAGCCATATTAACTAAGAGAAAGGTCAAATTTCTGCAGCTGGCACTCGCCACTAAGAAATAATCTCTAACTCATGTGATATACAGTCTCAGAATATTTACTCTCCTTGTGTGTAATGAGTCATATATTATTTGTTGGTACTCAGCACCATTTCCATTCCCTTTGATATTTTCCTTTTCATTGTAGGATCTGGATGAATGAGAACTACATTTGCCATAGTGCCTTGCTAGAATCGCTCCAAATACAATTTGGCTCCACCAATGAGGTGTAGATGTGCATGAATCAGAAGGTAGAAGAGGTAGAAGTCATTCTCTTGCTCCTGCAGTAGTGGGCATGTGAATTTAAAATGTGCTTGTTTGCAGCAATTTCCGTATTTCTCTTCAAGTCTTTCACCCCAGGGCTGCATGTCACCCAGGATTATTGATTTCTGACTGCATCTTCCTGCCTTCTGCCTAGAAGCAAGTTTTAGATTTACGTTTAGTGAGTCTGAAGCTGGTGGTAAGTCTCTTGACATTCTCTTCTTAAGCCCTTTCAAAATTTTATTAAGTATCTACTATGCCCTGGTGACTCACGTTAAGTTGGCAGCTGGGACATAGACCATTTAAAGCCCAAGAGCCCAGATTTGCCTCCGATGAACAGTAAAAAGTGAAACACAAATAAAAATCCTTCTTCCTCCTCTCCCTTCCTGCCTGTCTTCCTCCTCTTAAAATTTTTTTCACAAGTGCCTACTTTGTTTTAAATGCCTTATGCTTAAAAAATAAATATATATACATATACATGTGTACATACATACATACATACATACATATATATACATATATATTTAAAGGAAAGGTACAGATAAGAATGAAGTTGAGTAGGCAGACTGGTAGGAGAGAGAGCAGGAAGAAGCATTTTGTTTTCTTTCTCTTGTAATTGTTCACACTGATTCTTTCCCCCCAGGCACAGGACTTGAACCCAGGGGTATGTGGGTTAGTCACCACAATCTAATTTTAGAATATGTTAAGAATTCCAAAAGACTCCTTTGTAACCATTACTAGACTTCACCCGCTCCCAACCCCTAACTATAGGCAACCACAAATCTACTTTCAGTTTCTATGAATATGTCCAGTCTGAACCCTTATAATTTCTCCATATCTTTGGCAACATTTATTAGCATTTGTTTTTGGTTACAGCCATCCTAGTGGGTGTGAAATATCTCATTGTGGTTTTGATTTGCATTATATTGAGGATCTTTTCGTGTGCTTCTTGGTCATTTGGTGAAATGTCAATTCAAATCATGTATCTGTCTTATAACTGAGTTTTTTAAAAAAATAAAAAAAAAAGCAAAGGTGCAGGCAGGAATGAAGGCGAGTAAGCAGGCAGGCAGGAAGACAGAGGAGGAAGAAGCATTCCATTTTATTTTTATTTAATTGTTCACACTTTTTATTTCCCCCTGGACCTGGTACTCAAATCCAGAGATATATGCCCTACAGCCCTTCAGAAGTGATTGACCCAACTGTTACTCCATTAGGGAGTACTGAGCTTTTAAAAAAATTTTTTTATTGAGTTTTAAAAATAAATTCTAGATGCAAAGCCTTAACCAGATATATGATTTGTAAATATTTTGTCTCACTGTGTGGGTTGTATTTTCACTTTCTTGGTGAAGTATAAAACATTTACATTTTAATATAGTCCAATTTGTCTACTTTTTTCCTTCTGTGATTTGTGCTTTTTGTGTCATTTTAACCCAAGGCATAAGTTTTCATTCCTTTCTTCTAAGAGCTTTATACTTACCATTGTTTTCAAATAATTTATTTAACTATAATTTCTATAAGTTAATATTTCATAGCTAGGTTTAGTCATCAGCTCTCAAAATTCTTGAAGTTTAAAAACTGGCTCTCACAATCTGGTATAAACCAGCTCTGGTATATGATTGGTACTAGAGTGTACAGTGCTGTGTGGGTTAGAACAAAGACAAACTAAAATTCTGACTTGGGCACTGATAGGAGAAAAAAAGCAAGGGTGCCCAGGGAAACTAACCCAGCTCTGAAAACTGGTCTTCCTAAGGTACCTAGGAAATTAATCTAAGGCTAATCCCATAAAGAGTCTCAGGTGTGGTTCCAGAAACTGCAGTTAAGACATACCAATAAGAATGAGATTCCTTTAGACTAACTCAGAAGACAGGTTGGGAAGACGGGTGTTAGTGGTAGCATTAGATTGACCTACATTCTATAAAATTCTTCAGGAGATTAGGGCCAGGGAAGTAAATTCTAACCTCGCAGAAAGAGTCCTGATAGACCTGTGTCACGGAGCTCCGAGCAAAAAGCCATACTGTCACCAGACAGATCACAAATCTTTGCTGAGGATGAAGACAAAGTCAAGTAATTTTACCCACTCCGGACTAGAGCCATTGACTGTAAAGAACATTAATCTTGAAGGAGACACCAAGAATACCAGATTTCAGTGAGCAAGAACAAAGGTCTGAAAGACATCTGTTTCTGATATAATATTATGAGATACTCTGAATGACTCTCCCTCAAAACCTTCTTGATCCCCTGCTGCTAAAAAAGAAAAACTAAAGATATTGAGTAAACTATGTAAAATATTTTTAAATTTTTCATTGAGCTGGGAAGACAGTAAGGAATCTGTAGACACAACAACAAAGGAAGAAAAAGGAAACCAAGTGTCCCCTGCAAGGTAAGTGATCTGTGAAGCAGTTTTCACTCTACGGATCAACACGAGGAACCCTGGCTTACATTTTGAAAATTACATGGTTTGCAGAGGGTAGCAAATAAAGCCGAAAAATCTCTGGGGGATCACCAAATAGATCTGAGATTCTAATGAACAATGCTGTCAATTTAAGAAGGAGCACAATGAAATCTACCTTAAGGAAACACACAATACAAATTTGCCTATCTCAAACTTTATCCTAGGAGAACAGGAAAAAAAAAATCCCTGAGACTTCATAACCTTAAGCAAGTCCTTATGTGAGTTTGAAGACAAATTCAAGCAGTCTGTGTATAGGGTTGCCAGATTTAGCAAATGAAAATAAAGGATGACCAGTTAAATTTCAGGTAACAATGAACACCTTTTCATATAAGGATGTCAAAAAATACTGCACTGACTTATTTGTTGTTTGCCTGAAACTTAAATTTAACTGAGCATTCTGAGTATTTTATTTTGGAAACCTTACTTAGATGGTAAAAAACATCAAGTAGGGGATTTAATATAAATTGTTCCAGGTTAATAGTGCCCCCTGGTGACACAGACACAAAGTCATATCCTTCGAAGATGTGTGTAACATCAAACCAGGCTTCAAAGAATTTCCTCAGATGAAGGTCCAAAAGAAGCTCACAATGAAAATGAAAAATCAGAAACTATATATGCAATAAAGAAAATGCAAATATGAATTAGGAAAAAATAATAAAATATAGTTAAATCTACAGACTTCAGAAATTAGAATTATTTGATATAAAATATAAAATTATATTGGCAATATGGCTAAATAATAAAAGAAAACATAAGCAACAGGCTGGAAGAAAATACAAGCAGATTTGAAAAAGAACCAAATTGAATGAATGAAAAATACAATACTTGAAATTCAAAACTCAATGGCTGAATAAAAACATATTAGACAAGGTTACAGGAAAGATTAGTGAACTGGAGAAAACATATGGAGAGCTTATCCAAAATAAAGCTTAGAGAAACCAAAAAGTGGAATATATAGAAAGATTAAAAGGAATTGATGACAAAGTCAAGACAGATTTTGAACATAATTCAATTAGAGTTCTAAAAGAAGGAAAGAAAAAGGTTATGTGAAATAGGCAATGATGAAACAAAAACTGAGTGTTTTACTGAACTCTTAAGAGATACCAATTGTCAGATTCAGGAAGACTCATGTTTCCCAGGAGTGAAGTCAAATTAACTAATGCCTGGATTCATAAAAGTATAACTATAGTACTCTGAAGACAGAGGACTTTTTTTTAAGGATTAATTTCCAGAGAGAAGAAAGATTAGGCAATAATAGCATATTATTGAGTAGAATGATGAAAATTAAAGTCTCCTAAGTTCTTATGTTATTTGGGATGGGCAAATATATTAACTTTATATTATTTCATAAATACTTTTGTTAACTATTTAGGATTACCACTTCAATAAAATCAACAATAGAAAATATCACTTCCATATTAGTAGAGGGGGAAAGTGGAATGGAGACATTCAGGGGGGTTGAATCAAAGTTAAGAAGTCAACTGGAGTGAGTTAAAAAATCAGTGAGGAGCCCAGTGTTTGTGCAGAGCGCACCAGAGTCCAGGGCTGAGGAGTATGAGATTCTAGGTCCTTCCATACAGTGAAATGGAGTTGTGATAAATTTCTTGCTTCTGTCAGGATTAGCCAAGGTCTTGGGTTCAATTACTTTAAGATTCATCTTTGAGAACTATGAAAGTCAAATTTCCACAGAGAAAACAAGACAAAGAGAATTAAAAAAAAAAATTACAACTACTAGAAGGTGTTGGTCAAGAAATCACTAGGTCATCAATTCACAAATGCTGTTTAAAATACATGGAAATTGGTGCACTTTAGTAGGTTAGTGGTTAAGTCTGCAGCCTCTGACTGTCATAGTTCACATACATCCCCAAAACCAGGGTTTGTGACCCAGGACTGGGGGCGACAACAAAGATGAACAACTAAATAAAGATAAAATAAATACTTCTTTTCTCTCTTTCTCTTCCTGCCTGCCCACTCACCTTCATTCCTGCCTGCAGCTTTCCTTAAAAAAAAAAAAAAAAAAAAAAAAGTAAATAAATAATGTGGAAATTTCCTTGCTTTTCCACTTTTATAGCATGATGAGGTGGGGCTTTGGTGTTTAACTGCAGACAAATCAGTCAAGTCATCGTTTATTTCAGAAAATAAAATGTGTCTGCCCTAAGTTCTAAGCAGAATGCTAAGTTCTCTTAAGTTAACTATTCAATAAAATGATTGCCTATGTGGAAGGTAGACTATTTTAACCACCCCTAAAGAGGTGAAAATAAATTATAAGGGCTTTTTAGAATTGAGAATATCCCCATTTGGTTAGGAAGAGCAGAGGAAGGGATACAGAGGGATATTAAAAGGACTGAAGTTTTTTTCTATAGGTTATGAATAATACACTTTAAGTGAAGTTGATGACACACTAGAATACTATTGTTGACATCTTCCAGGATGTTTAAACAATAAGCATTTAATAGTTTTCTCAATGTATTAGAAAATAATAACTCCCCCCGCCAATAAAAGACCCAGAAGTGTTCAGAGCTACATGTGGAAGGCCTAAGTGCATAGCTGAAGAACTCAGATTCATTTGGTAGGCAATTCTAACTGTATGGGAGGCCTGCCTCAAAAGCTCCCAGAGAGCAATCTGGTTTTCAGAGTCCATACTCTTAAGTGCACCACTATGCTGCCAATGGGCAGTGATGCCTATTTATAATACCCAGTCAATTTTTGGCAAAATTTTGGGCACTTTGATAAATATTTAACCTTTAGAAAAATGTTAATATTGCCAATGATTTAAGAACTACAACTGTACATATTTAAGAAGTTCCAAGAGAATTATAAATCCAATATAGGGCTTTTGGGGAGAAAATGCCTTTTACCTTAGCCTTAAATAAAATATAACCTATAGAGTAATTCAATATACTAATAAAGTCATAAAAATTGAACAAGTTCCTCTTATCTTGATAAATTTACCTTGGATGGGTGCAGCATGAAAACAATACCAAAAAAGGGAAGGCACACCCTGGTGGCTCAGGTGTCAAGCTGGCAGCTGGGGGCACAGACCACATAAAACCTAGGTACCTGGGTTTGCAACCCAACCAAAGTGAACTAATAAAAAAATTTCTCCTCCTCCTCCTCCTCCTCCTCATTCTCCTTGTCCTCCTCCTCCTCATTTCCTGCTTGCCTACCTTCATTCCTGCTTTCCTTTCTCTTTAAGGGAAAAAAAGGGAGGCGGGGAAGAGATACAAGGACATTGGTAAAAAGAGTCTGCTGGAAAAGCAGCATTGTTAAAATGATCAAGATTTAGGGACTGTTTAAACAAATGATGGTATAATATAACATTATAGTAGAAATCATTCTATACATAAAGATACCTATTTGAAAGGATTATCAGAAAAATATTCATAAAAATGTGGCATGAACCATTATGTATTATTTACGTACATGTAGAAATTACATCCATAAAATATACTATGTTACTATAAAGTGCTAAAGATCAAAAGAATAGGAGGGCTTGAGTAAATGATATGGTAAGGGAATTTTTGCAGTTTTGTTGATTATAAATGTTTTGACTTTGTTTCATTATATAGCTAGATCAATAGACAATGAAAAATGTTCTTTGAATTGAAATCACACAATATTTAGTCAAAGAGCTGTTGATAGTGATGATTAAATAGATGACTGTCAGTAAGGAAATTCTTTACTATGTAAAGGAGAACAGACTCAAGTTTCCTCCAACTCTGTTTCCATTTCTGGGACCACTAAAAATTTTGGGTTTTTTTCCCCATTTTTTAAAACTATCTAATCCTTATATTTTCAAAGAAAACCTTATAACAGAATGTCCATGATGTTCGAACTGGCATCTAAATAAGTTTTTTATCAGTGAAATTTTGCATGATGTGGTTTTTAAATATCAATTATACAACTAAAGGAAGAGGAACATTTATACCAATTAAGCAATGAGATGACTAAATATGGAAAAATGCAACATCTGCTAAATCAGATATCAATACCCTATTAATATAATTTATTAATATTACACTGAAAAAAAGAATCATAGCACATTTAAAATGGACAATGAGAAGCTTAAACCTAAACTGCAGCAATATTTTCTAGTACATTAGGAAGACAATGAAACCAAAAGTAGTAATACATTGCGTGATGACCCAGAAAGAGGAATTTGACATAGACATAGCTCTTATCACTTTTATTTTAGTATTCAAATGATTGTAGTAGGCGTGCTCTGGCAGAGTAGCCATTGGGTCAGTTTTGCCCTGAGAGAATGAAGGCCACCTATCCCTGGGGGGAAACAATCAATGTGAACAACTGAATAAAGGTAAAATAAAATGCTTCTTCCTCCTCTCTCTTCCTGCCTGCCTACCTTCTTCCCCTTCAGTTCTGCCTGCACCTTTCCTTTAAAAAAAAAAAAATCTTAGAAGAGAGAAATTACAACATCAGCAAAAAATTATAAATGTACAATAGTCATTTGCAAGTGTTATGGTTGTATATGATATGTATGACACACATAAAAAATAGCCAAGAAAATATATGGTTTTGAATGAAGATATCTTATAAACTATCAAATGAGAAACTAATCCCCAGCACTAATCAAATTCAGAAAGCCTAATTACAGCTTTTAAACCTAATCTCCCAATTTGGCAGATGCCCAAAATGTGGTCAGGGGCACTAAGTAGTGTATAAAAATAGAGATTATCTCAAAGCCAACAATATAAAAATGTAATTATCTTTAAGCAATGCTACAAATTAGCATATCCCTTATAAGCAAATGATCCCTTTCATTTTACTGAAGAAAAAGAATCACGCTCTTGATGAATATATTCTGTGATTTTATCTTATTCTTAATCAGGAAGGAAAAAAACATACTAATTTAGGTAGCTGGTGAAATGCACGTTTAAAAAAAAAAACTCAGTTTGCTTTCACAGTGATGAAAGTGTTCCCTCGCAGTTCCAATTTTCCCACTTCATTCTCCCATATTCAAACTCATTTTTAATGACCACTATAGATAAGTTCACCTATAAAACTCCAAATCACCAAGATTCTTCTTTCATTTTTCTCCCAGCAAATGACTTTCCCACCTATTTTCACCAAGAAAACTGAGGTCTATAGAAAGCACGTCCTGCAACCACTGGTGAGTACATTTGGACTGCTGAATTACTGACTTTACTGAAGATAGCCCAGAACATACCCTCTGCCATTTTGCTCACTTAACTTGCCCCTTCTCTCCATCCTCTTGCTTTTCATCTTTTTCCTTCTGAATTGCTCTGCGAACACTCAACTTTCCCATTTCTAATGTCTTGGTGCCAGACAACGCATTTTCTCTTTCTCTAGATCATCAATTGCTAAATTTCCCCAGTTGCTGCCTTGCAATCTCTGTCTTAATTTTTTTTTTTTAAAGAAGGAAGCAGGTAGGACTGTAGGCATGCAGTAGGCAGGAAGGGGGAGGAAGAAGAAGCATTTCGTTTATTTTTAGTTCATTTTAGTTGCTCACCAGGTCATGAACCTGGGACCTCAGGGTTTATGTGGACTGCGCCCCAGGTGTGAGTTAACCTCCTGACCACCAGGGTGCGCCTGTCCTGCAATCTCTTAACTCTATCTTATTTTATTTCTACTCCAATACCTTAGTTCAGGTTTCTGTTCCTCACACTTGGATGACTGCAGTATCACAGTGAACTAACTAGGCTTGGAGCTTTGTCTCTGCCCTCCCCACTAAATCCTGTATGAACCGGCAAGTTGTGTTTTTCTAAAGCCATCTGAACCTGTGTCAGTTTCAAGGTCAACAAGTTCCGGTTCTAACAAATCCCCATTCTTATGTAATAAAGTCCGAGTTCCTACATGGCATGTTAAAACTTCTATGATTTGGTCCCAGCCTGATGTTCCAACCTTATCTCCCAGTCCTCCACCACCTGAACCCGTCAAACTGGTACACCCACTCTCTTTTGCATCTACTTGCACAGTCCTGTCTCCCCAGGCCTGGAATGTTTTGCCCCCAGTGTTCCAGCTCTTAATCCACTCATTTTCAGATCTGCTATCAAACATCACGTCTTCTTCCCAGTATTTCCTGGATCTCTCAGCTCCTAGCAGTCTTTACCCTTTGGAAACATCTCCTTTCTCTCCATCCGTATTAGGGTGCTAATCATCTCTGTCAGGGATTGAGGGTTTTCCTGGGACATGAAACTTCAGTGGTAAAGTGAAACAATCTTGGGCAAATTGGGACAGTGGGTCGCTCTAACTGTAATGCGTGTGGTGCGGGTCCTCTGGTTAGAAGGGAAGGCAGTGCTTTTTGTGGATGTATACTATGGAAATTCAGGTGGCCGGGCTGGCCACAAAAAGTCTCCACAGAGGGAAAGGAAGGTTAGTGAGCACAATTGTTGGATTTATGGATAGGTTGAGTGGGTGGGTATAAGACCCTCAGATAATCACATAGTCAAAAGAGTTCCACTTCTGCACTTCCCTTTGTTTGGCCTTGTGGTTTAAACCGGGTACAGTCCATATACATCCCAAGGTCTCCAGTTCAAGACCTGGGGTAGGGGAAACAACCAATGATGAACAGCTCAAAAAAATAAAGTGCTACTTCCTCCTCTCTCTTCCTGCCTGCCTATTCACCTATATTCCTGCCTTTATCTTTCCTTAACAAATAAATAAAAAATAAAATAAATTACGAAGAGCTAGGAAAAATAAAAAACACATTCCAAGTAAGAAAGTTTTAATAAAGAGCTAAGTGGGTGGGAAAAGTACAAATTTTAGAAATGAGAGGAAAATCTTGTTTATTGTTATCGCGGGAACAGTAACCAGAGCAATTTATTACTAGGAGAATGAAATGAAACCCAGAGGTTTCTGAAGGTTTTTTGATGCCAAGTTGAAAATCCAAAGTGAGTTATAAAAGTTCGGTAAAACAGTAGCAAGTTAGAGAATTGTGTTAAGAGATATGAACTTGTTGCTTTGTTTAAACATATTCAGATCTATTAGAGAAAAAAAGAAATCTGTTATAATTGTTTCTTCTATTATACAAGAAAAGATGGATTGCATAGAGATCAGTGGTAAGTGGATGTTAAATGTGGATGGATATTAAAAGGAATGGGAGGCCAAGAGGCATCTAATAATTATATGGAATAGATGAAGATGAGGCGCTCGTGGCCAGGAGTGACTTGTGAAACCCTCTCTATATGTGGACTCCTTTGTTCAAACCTCAATTCTGGTCCTCATAACCACATCATGAGTAGGGGAAGCTGATTGAGCAGAAGATAGAGACAGGTTACATAAATATTGCATGCTCAGATTCAGGTGGTATGACCCATTCACCCCAATTATGTCCAATTACCCCATATGCCTCAATTATACCCCAATTAAAGTACAATATAAATGTACCCTTCTCTTTCCTTTTGCTTCTCATTGCTTGTTTTAAATTGATGTAACAGATAGTCCATTTAATTGAATCTTGGAATGTTCCTCTTCCATGATCTCTGTGATAGTTTCTTTGGTAGTGGAATGGGAGTCCACAATGCATTAAGAAAACTTGCTCATGACACAATTTTAGAAAAGTGTTCTGTTTGCCACGAAAGTGTTCCCCAGTTGGCATTCTCTTTTTAGACACCTTTTCACTTTAATAAATTAATTCTATTTTGGAACAAAATTGAAGTTTAAGACAGCTTATAAAAATCATTTTGTTCAGCATATTTGTTATTTAGTACTGGTTGCTCAGATTTTTATATGTGACAATGTAATGGGATGTGCTTGTTTTCTTCTTTTTATTTTGGTTATAAACACAGTGACAATAATTACTAATTGAAATAATTGTATTCCAGCATTTCAGAATTCAGAAGTAACGTTTTGAGGTGAATTAGTTGTATAAATGCTGAATCATTATCCACAAATGTAATAACTTTATGATGATAGATACAAATGTCCATTTGTATTGGCCAATGCTAGGATTATAAGAAGGCAAAGTGGCAGCCAAGACCTCCAGACCTCTAAAATCTCCATCCTTTATTCTCACCATTTGGTTTCTCAGGATTAGTCGATTCATTAAATAAATAACTCATTCAACAAATTTTTATTTAGTATGCCTGTGTGCTAGACATTCAGTGAAGACTGCAATATCCCTGTCCTCATGGAGCTTACAGTGTAGTAGTAAAAAGAGATGACAAGTGGGTAGTCAAATCATAAGATAATTTAGACAGTGCTAATTGTTAAATAGAAATTAAAGCAGTCTAGTGTCTAATAGGTTGACTGCCTATTATGTGTATATGATACATGGTAGTTGGCTAAAATAAATCATAGGGATTTATTAGCACATAAGCACTGTTTAGTTTGTGAGATTAACTGATTGACTGAAAGTATGACCTGATAAAAAGTGAGTAAAGGGATGCTTTGTGCAGGGAAAGAGCCTGGAAATTCTTGACAATGGATTTTATGTCAAGAAATTATTGAGAACAATTGGTGTCTTTGGAGGAAGATATAAGGTCCTTATCTCATACAATAAATTAAATATGTTTCATATTCATCAAAGAATGAAATATTAAAGATATAAAAAGCTTATATAAATAATCTTGTAAAAGAAAGTATTCTTAATCTTTACAGCAAAGACATAAAATCATTTTGGAAAATTAATATGTAAGACTATACTGCAATGTTTCAAATTTTGCATGACAAAATACAAGTTAATATGCAAATAGCCAGTTAGAAAAGTGCTTTCAATATATATGATAAGGCCTTAAAATCATTAATAGATTTTATGAAGTAGTAGGAAAAAATTTAAAACCTAGAAGAAAAATTAGCAAAGGTTCTTTAAAAAGAGATGTGCAAATGGTTATTAAATACATGAAACAGTCTCCAGATTCCTTATTAATTAAAGAAATACAACTCAAAATAAAAGGCATTTCTATCCTTTAAGCGAAAAATGAGGAAATAATTTCTGATAGAATTTTATAAACTGTTGATAATCATCTAAACGGGTGGAAGTTTGACAATGTTTCAAAAGTCTTACAATGACTCACAATCTTTTGTCTACAAGCCTCTTTTGAAATTATTTTAGGGAAATAAAAAATTATATACAAAGACATAGAAAAATGTATTTATCATAGTTATTATGAATAATGATAAAACTGAGATTAAACGATATTGAACAATGGCACTAGAAGATTGATCAAATAATTATACTAATTTATATAAACATTTAATAAGAAGTTATTGAAATTATAGTATAGAAGGTTACTTATTGACATGAGAAATTAGTCTCAATTTAGTGTAAGGACAAAAAGTAAGTTGCAAAGCCATGTGAAACATGATTCTATTTTTTTTTAAAAAAGGAAAGTTGCAGGTAGGAATGAAGGCAAGTAGGCAGGTAGGCAGGAAGAAAGAGAAGAAAGAAGTATCCCATTCTATTTTTATTCTGTTCTTCACACTGGTGGTTTCTCCTCGGGCCCAGGACTTGAACCCAGGGTTATATGGCTTGCCCTTTGAAGATAATTGACCCAACTGCTGCTCCACCAGGGCAAGCCAACATGATTCTACTTTTATAAAATACATATTATAGCAATGTGTGGGTATATCTATATCTGTATCTAGAGTAATATACTTCCGATTGATGTATTATAGATAACTGGTTAATGTATTATAGATAATTAAAAATGTTATTCCATGAGTTTTTATTAATTTAAAATTACATAAAAACAAGCTACTTAAGTAAATTTGAAATTTGAAGTCAGAAATATGTTAGACAATTAAAAACATTACACCCTGATATATATTATCAGATCTTGTAACTGTGTGAATACTGACATTAATCTATTAAACAGGTGAGTGTATTTTTAATGTAATAAACATAATTGACTTACTCCCCCCCTTTATTATTATTTTTAATATAATTGTTGAGGGGAGAGGAAGTTTCTCCCTCCCCATCTGGATTTTTATTGAGATAATCAAATGATCATTAATCAAATTAACATTAGATATTCTGTAGGAGAAAAAAACAAATTTAACTACATACACATGGGGAAGCTACACAGAAATGTATATTCTAAAGACAATAAGGCAAAATGGGGGTATTTTCCTGAGTGAAGGAATGGTGTAGGTGTCTGGGCTTCAATGTGAGGGGAGAGGGGATTCACATGATGAACAGATGCTAAGAATTAGAAGTTTGTCATGACATATATATGTTTTTCAGATAAAAAGGTGATTCCTGATAAAAAAAAAAAAATAACCCTAGTTTTGGCAATGACCAGGACTTTTCATTCTTTTAGGTAGTTAAGGGAGTGATAAAATTTCTTTTGTGCCTACAGGGCACAAAATTTTGAAATAATTCACATTCCAAAGAGACAAATCTCAGGAAGGCCTTTCCTGAACATTTCTGGGAATGTTAAGAAGTGATTTCTTAAGTACTGTACTCAAACATTAATGGAAAAATATACGTATTTTACAGTTAAGCATATATTCCTCTCCCAACAAAATTAAATGCTATTCCAAGTCACCCTGGGTCACCAAGGGTCACAGCTGACTATGACATTTGATCCTATCTTTTAGAACTGCATTCTTCATCCTCCTTGATAATCATTTGCAGATATTATTTGCTGGGAGGATCCAAGAGTTTCCTGGGACAAGAATTAAAACAAAAACAGCTATTTTGGTAGAAATGTATGGAGAGAGGACCATATCATACACTAGAAATGAGGAACCTGAAGAGAGAACTCAGCATTCAGAAAGGATTCTGGCAAGATAAATGAGTCAATTTAGCAAAAGATCCTGAGGTGCGAGGATGGTGGTAGATGGGGAACAGTGTGGGACCATGAGCTGGAGCCCTTCCATTCCCTTTATCTTGGAATGGTGCGTTGTCTTCTGGGGAGTAAAAGGGCTATGTGTGTGAACAGTTAAAAGATAAACTGAAGTATATGAAAAAAATTTAAAGCTTTTTTTTGAGGAAAAGAATCAACTCTAATGTGGTAGCATCCAATATAGCCAATAGAGAGGAGTCCAAGGAGCTGTACCAAATGACTTTTATAGGTACGATGGACTGGGAACAAGGAAATTATACTAGGATGTCTGTCTGTCTGTCTGTCTGTCTGTCTGTCTATCTATCTATATCTTCTTACCTACCTATCATCTGTCTATCTATCAGGCTGGTTATGTGCTTTAGGGATGGCAGAAGTCTGTCAGGCAGATTACCTAACTAGTGTTGTTCAGGTGATTTCTGACTGCTTTAAGATTCCCATTCTGGGAGAGCTGAAATTGTTAGGTCTCCATTTGGCGAAGTGGAGCTTAGCATGAATGACTTAATTTTGTGCCTGTGAAAGGGACCATGATTATATCAATGAAGTTTTTAATGCTCAGAGGTTCAAATAATCTTCTGTGACATCCCTTACCCTGCCCTACCCACTAATAGAATGGAAAATTCCCCCATCCCTCCAAGTTTCTTATCGGGTTGGCATATGCAAACTAATTAACATCAGACAACATTTGTAGGAGAAAAGATTAAACTTAATGACATACATATGGAGAATTTACATGCTTTTAAAATCTAAGGTTGAAGACTTATGTTCTCTAGTAAGGGGTGGAAAAGGAGTCTGAAGTATCCAGGAGAGAGGTGGGGATCTTCAGATGAAGAGATGACTTCTTATGACAAAATCTTGCTCTAGATGTTTTTCCTGACTTAAGATGGGTTTCCCCTGAAAAAAGGTATTTCCTGGAGTTGACAGAAATATGGTACAGAAAACAAGCTTTTTTGAGACCCCAGGGCCTCAATTAGCATTGAACGCCACATACCAAGGTGAAAAACATTGGAAAATGTCTGGTCTGGACACTGAAAAGGTTAATCTCGATACTTTTGGGGAGATCAATCCTAAGAGTTCCCCTGCCTGGAACATTCCTAGATGTTCTACATTTCAAATGTTGGGGCGATAGGTTATTTCCATCTTCACTGTACAAGTCTCTTATTCTTGAAAATAGCTCAGTCCAGTAAAGCAGTTGTGTCCAATTCATGAAGGCAATCCTCTCATTGTCTCCCAATGTTGCTTCTCTATCAAGCAACGATATGAGGCATTTCTTTGGAAACAAAAAACAAACAAAACTTAATCATGGTGGGTAAGTCCATAATCCAGTGAGTTAAAATGATTTCTTTATGTGAGGCTGAAAACATCTTCAAATGGCAGGCTGTTCTCCTGGGGAGAGTTTGAATGTCTTTGACCATGTTATCAGGTATTTCGGAGAACAGAAGTACAGTCATTGTGGTGATCTCTCTGGCATTCCTATCTAGTTCTCCATCTCTAGTACACATAGTTTTCAGAAAACTAAGTCAACAGGAATGGGAGAAAAGACTGAAAATCTCATTGTGGAGAGTGATAGGCAGATATCAGAGGAAACTAGAAGAATTTGGGATCGATCCAGTCCAACTGACAAAAAACAAAACCTCAAAACAGATGCAATGTTCCTTTAATAAAATTAATTAAATCATATATTTTTAAAATCTCAAAACAATTAACAGTGCTAGAATCTAATAGCTACAAAAGTTCAAACATAATTTTCTCTTTAAAATCACCCTGATTATTACATAAGATAACCAATTTAAGACTAATGCATCTGCAAAATGAATTTAATTTCCGTAAACTTGGCCTAATTACATAAGTACAGCAAGAAAGCTTTTAACTATATAGATTTGCTTTGTGGGGACCTTTTGTTATAAGGCATTTCAGACTGAGTTTCCAACAGCCTCTCCAAACTCAGAAGCCACACCAAGTTCTCACCATTTGACTTAACCTACAGTATCTGTAGATTCAGTTAATTCCTTTGTTCTCAAGTTTTCTCAACTATCCTGAGGTTCCTAAGTCTGCCAGGAAATCATGTATCTTCTTACCTGGTAAAGCTGTCTGAAATCCAGTAAATAGGTTGGTTTCCAATAGTCTTACTGGCGCCATAAAGTCATTCTTAATTACTTAAAGATGTCTTGGAATATCTGAGTCAATGTGCATCCTCAAATATGATACTGCAGTCAAAGTTTTGATAATAAAACATGTTGCCAATTGTTTCCTGTTATAAGGAAAGCAGATTCTTTTTGATCTTATGTAAATATTTCTATTGCCATGAAAATAAATATACTTACTAAGTTTCCAAATTCTGTAAGGGATTAGGGAGGAAAAGTAAATATTTCATCTTTTTTTTGCAAGTCATATTTCACAAAATTGCTGATAGCTTAAGAGAAAGTGAAGAAAAAAGTCTTAAATTTCAAAAAATTCTTATGAAAGTAAACGGATATTCATGAATCACTTCTAGCCAAATTGAGACAGAATCAAAAATAGTACTACAAACAACTGATTCCAATCAGTTGTATCTAGCTTTAAAGACTTTATGACATCTGTATAAACTATTGAGTAATTCAGATATTCGCTAGCAAAACATTTAATTAAAATCTCAAAAGAAAACTTTTGGTATAAATTGTTATTGTTAACAATTTATATTGTTAACAATATTTATTTATCTATCTGTGTAAAAATCAATATACCTCCAAAAGTGATAAGACAATATGCTTGAAAGAAAATATTCCTTAAGATAAACTTCACGTAGGATATTATTAAAGTCCAACAGCAAAATACCATTGCTTGAAAGATGTAAATGAATGCATGCCCAAGACAAAAACAACAATCTATGTTTTCTTAACCAAATCAATTTCAACACAAATTTTATAATTCAAACAGCAAATTACTCAGTCTGTACAGCATTCACATGCATAGAAGCTAATTTTAGACATATAATGAGAATTTCCAACATATTATTTTACCAAGAATCTCACTTACCTAAATCTTAATTTGGTGAATTTTCTTTGTCAACAAATATGCATATCCATGTACAACATTAAAGATATGTGTATGTATATTTACACTTAACCTAACTCTTTGAAAAAGATTCACATGCTCTCTTAAATGTAAAGTATTTAAGGTTACATTCAACACCATTATGATTCCCCTCTGCTATACTTTGTGTTTCCTCACTTAAAGCAAATGAAGTAATCTAATATCAACAATTATACGGATATTTAAATTAGGGAATTTCATATAATTTCTAGAACACTTACAGTAATTTCACACATATTCACATGAAGTGTTGACAATGCCTCCCTTCAATTCAGTCATACCAAATATGCCTAATTCATTTAATATCTCTTTCTACAAGAAGAGAACAAATTTCTAAAGAGAGTTCCAAGACATTGTCTGGAAGTATCTTAGAGCTTTGAAACAAAATAATGCAGAATTTGATTTAGGGAAGTTTTTCAATAGCATCAAAATGTTTTAAAACACTGATACAGGTTATTATGAAACAATAATTGGTTACTCACTTAAAGGCTTCATCTCAGCTCTTACACTATCTGCAGTCTGATGGTAAAGATACATTACTTGGAGCGTAGATTCTTTGCTTTCTAATTTCTTTAAAAAAATATAATTTGGTATAGAAAGTTGACCACAGTTTAAGAATAAATTTTTCTTTTTAGCAGATAAGTAAAATTGAAGTTTGATTATATAAATACATTACTGATAATAAGCTTACTTCAAAAAACTCACATATAAAGTTTTTTTCCTTAGATTATTTTCTCACAAACCTTCTACAACATTCTATTTATTTTGACATTACGTTTTGTATATCTCCATGCTCACATTCCAAAAATAAACAGTTACACCTTAAGACAAAACCCATTTTTTAACAAACAAAATACATCTCCATTCTTTACACCTTCCTATTTATAAACACACATCTTAATTACATACATAGTTATTTGTCTTATTATTTTTATTAGTTTTAATTTCACATATTAGTTAGAATTCTTAACCCTTGAAGTAATTAATTTCTAAATTGTAAAAACTGTTACACTAGTACCCTTTAGATTGGAACATTTACAAAAAATGACAGGCTTACTCCCTCAGAGTACAATTTAAACTCCGTTAGTCCTCTTGCAATATGGAATCAAATGCAAACCTGAGATCACTAATTAATATTTCAGTATAATGGCCTAGACATTCAATGAATTCATATTACTTATATATATTACATATAATTTAGCAAAGTTCTAAATTTAACAAAAATATTCATATTACTTATATATATTACATATAATTTAGCAAAGTTCTAAATTTAACAAAAAATATAACAAAAGCTATTGCTAGAGATTCCTACCTCATCTATCTATTTTTTCCTGATTTTTAAAACATATGTTCCATATATAAACAAATTAAATATGAATTGTTTTAGCAATCGCATCTGGAGGTAAAACAGTATTACACATATAAGGATACACATCCAGACAGACACAGAAACCTACACTGAAACCCAAACAAACATTTAAACATTTTTCCCCCCTAATATTTCTTATCTCATCTAGTTAAGCAACATCTCTGGGGATGCTACTGCCTTTTAAACTTGTAATCAGATTCTTCCTTCCTTAGTCTAGGGGGAAAAGTGAAAAAAGTTCTCTGAATATATTCTCTAACGTGACCAACTTTCTAACTACAAAGTTATTATAAAAAGAGTTCTTTCAAATATCTTGTCGTTTCAGTTGAGATGAACACAATTCTGGCAACACTAGAAAATCTCATGGGCCTCCATGACCCAGAATTTTGGAAAGACAACAAAAGAAAAGGCTGATCAGAGGCTGATGCAAGATTTTTAACTTCAGAGTTCCACCCACATTTCTTTCTAACCATATTTTGAGGCCAAGCTAAATTCTCTAAATGACAAAGAATAAAAGAAAGACAACTGCATTCAATTTTATTATTATTATTATTGTCTTATGAAAAGCAAACTTGAAAAGGAAGATAGGTGCTGGGGGCATAAGGAGGACAAGAAGGAAGGGTAGACAGATCTCTAGTTTTCTTTCCAACTGTTTATTGACCCTAATCACCTTTGAAGCAGTATTCTAGAGGGGGACCCCATTTATAGTTCTGATATCTCTTGGAGGCTTTTCAAATGCCTGGAGCTCATGTCCTATTCAATTCTTTTAAAATTTTCTTTCTTTTTTAAATACACATTTTTTTTAAGCTCAAAAGAGCTTCCTAGAGGCCACCGTCACTTCAAATCATCAAATTATTGACCCACTAAGCCAATAGTAAAAAGCAAAAGCCATAACATTTGTTAAGTTTTTTTATTTTGTTTTGTTTTGTTTTCAAGGAAAGGTGCAGGCAGGAATGAAAGCAATGGTAGACAAGGGGGCAAGAAGATAGAGGAGAAAGAAGCACTTTATTTTTTATTTAGTTGTTCACACTGGTTGTTTCCCCCTGGCTTGGGATTCAAACCCAGAAGTATGTGGCCTGCATCCTTCGGAGGGATTGACTTAAACCGCTACTCCACCAGGACAAGCCAAGATGTGGTTTTTAGTGTGATTTTTATAATCTCATTTTATTTTACCAATCTAATCTTTCATCAATTTAGAATGTTCCAATTTATCAGAAGTCAACCTGTGGAAAGGGCTGTCTACCACCTCCAGCAACTATAAAGAAAAGCCAGGATACCTCCTGGAACCTGAGCTTGCTGGAAATGTAGCCAGCAGACAAAGAACTTCCTGCACTTGAAACCCCTTCCCTAATTTACATCCTTCTCTTCCCCCATTTGCTCTAGTCTATATAAGCATGTTCTAACCAGAACTCGGGGCTCAGCTCTCTGAGGAAGAAAATCCCAGCTGAGACCACGCGTGTATTAAATCTGCCTAAAATACTTCCGAAGAGTGCTCACTTGGTTTCTCCCCAAAACTGTAACAAACTATTAAAACTTAGCTAATTTGTGTAGCACAGCCAAACAAGTTTACTCCAAGCATAAAACACAACAGAAGTAGAGATTCAGCGCATATAACAGCCTTTTTTTTTTTTTTTTTTAAACACGAATATAGACTGAGGTTTTTCTTCCTTAAAACAATATTGAAGCTAGACCTGTGACCTGAACAATTAGATGTAAAACTTGGGTGTTAGGCTGGCTCAGAAAGACGGGACAGCGGCCATGCCCGGGAAAAAGGTGGCTGACGTCAGAATAAGGGATGAAACCCCCATACCTGGATTCACAGGGCCAATCCCCAATCGCGATGTATGAAGCCTGCGAAATTCCTTTGCTTAAAGAGCGCGCTCCCCTTTGTTCAAGCGCTACTTTCCCTGCCCTCCTTCTGCGGACTTGGGAACTTTCCCCGGGTGAGCAAACCCTGATAAAGCCCTGGCTATTTGACTTTTTGTCTAATTGACTTTTTCTCCTTGCAGAGCTCAGAAAAACCTTTCATTGGGGAAGATGGAAAATACTGGAACCCAAATCTCCTACTGGTTGAAGAGAACAGACTCACATGAACAAAACATGGGCAGGTATCACTTCCTAAAAAAAGGTTTAAGAAAGAAAATTCTTGCTTTACTCAGCACTGAGACCAAACAAAGAGGACTGAACACAAAGTATCTAGGAGACAGAAAGAAAAGATAAAAAAACAAATAACTTCTGAGAGAAAGCAAACCAAAAACCAACATTAAGGACAATGTCTTTAAAACAAGATGAGTCACAGTATGTGAGAAGCCAGCTTCCCCCCAATTTTCTCTTGCCAGTATAGGAGTAGAGAGAAATACAATTTTTGTTACCATTTTATTTCCATTTGGACTTCTGTAGAGAGAGAGCAATAGTATGCTTGGTAAACTTTACCTTGCTTGCAAGTCTTGTCAGAATCCTGGATTTCATCCTCTGCACAACTGTTTCCAGACCATTGAATGAGCAGCATCCAGTCTTTTGATATTCTTATCTGGCTTTACAAATTATTAGGGTACAAAAGAAAACCTTCCTGTACACCTCTGTGTAATAAACACGAGGCAGATTGATGAGAAAAAACACAAATGAAGTTAAATAAGGCAACACCCAGAAAGATGAACTCACTGAGTGCTGTGACTTTGTACCCTAAATATCTTCAGCCAGAGATAAACAGCACTGCTGTGGGAAAGAAAGTTCAGTCAAGTAAGGTAGAAAGTGAAGGTAAACCATGGGATGGCTTCTATGCAAATTTAGATTCTGATTTCTCCATTGATGAGTTAAATAGGTTTTTCCAGTAATGTGAAGAATACACCCCCTTATAGTTTTTTTTCCTTTATATGTATTTCTTCTTTTTATTTATCTATTTATTTATTTTTTAAAGGAAAGGTACAGACAGGAATGAGGTGAGTAGAGGCAGAAAAGCATGAAGAGAGGAAGCAGCACTTAATTATATTTAGTTGTTCATCTTGGTTGCTTCCTGGTCTCAGGACGCAAACCGGGATCCTTGGGGAGTATGTGGACTGTGTTAGTGACCAAAGGCAGCTGACCAAACTGCTACTTTACCAGAGGCGCCTGTGTCTCTTACAAAATGGAAACATCCACCCAGCCTTCAGAGATCTTCCTATGAAATATTTTTTTGTTAAAAAGATATTTTGGGTCATAGAATGTGTTCCACTATACAACAGATGGAAGAAGAATTGGTCTTCTCATTTGTGAGAGATTGTCACTCTGAGGACGGAGAGGATCCACCTGAGTCACCTGAGCCACCAGTCAGCTGATGTCTGCTAAGGAGAGAGACTGGACTTATTTTTTACTCAGTTAAACAAGGATTGGGAATGGGAGGAAGCCTGGAAGATTCGTTAGTGACCACAGACACTGTTTGGAACTCTAGATATATTTATTTTGAAGGGATTTCACAAGAGATTGGTGTATTGTTGAAGCAAATAGGTTCATTAAACTATAAAGATTTAATATTGTTACTGTGAGCTAATTTTTAACCTCTGGTGAAGCTTTAGGACATTTAATTTAAACATTAGCTAAGATACTGTAGGGGTTCTAAGTTCTTCTTAAGCTTTATGAAGAATCCCCATGAATGTGGATGCTAAAGCCAGTGGGGCAAAATGAAGATATATATGTATATATATGTATGTATGTATGTATGTATGTATCCTGAGCTGTGGCATGAGATAGAGGCCTGAGGCTTCAAGGAGGGAGGAAGGGGATTTATATCATGAAGAGGGCATATGACAAAGATGAGATGCTCTGTAATTAGATGTTTGCCTTTTCATGTTATTGGATACGTTTCCCTGAAACAAATTTATTTCCAGTGTAAATCCTAAGTCTGGGTAACACTTCTAAATTTCATTCTTCTAGGTAGTTAAAGGAGTGGTAAAAGGTTCTTGTGAGCCTGCAGGGCCTCCACTGACCTGAATTCGAAACAATCCATAGGTAAAGGTGCTGTGTCTTAGGAAAACCTAACTGAATATCTTGGGGAAGACTTCAACATTGTTTCTTTTTTGGAACTTATTTGTGCCTGTTGCTCTCTTTTTGACAAATCTGAGAACTTAACAGCTGATGATTAAGAAGTTTTACTCACATGTGCCCTGGTGGCCTAATAGTCTAGCACACCTGGGAGCAGTCCCACATACATCCCAAGGTCCAGTGTTCAAGACCCAGGGCTGGGGTGAGCAACTAAATAAAAAATAAAGCTCTTCCTCCTCTTCTCTTCCTTCCTTCTGGTTTGCCTGCTTACTTTCATTCCTGCCTATAACTTTCCTTAAAAAAAAAAAAAAAAAGTTTCATTCAATAACTTTATTGAACAACCTCAATGCAATTGGAAATATGAAGATTTTAAAACAGTCTCTGCCTTCAGGTGGTGATAAGGAAGTGTATGGCAAATAATGGCTATTTAATAAATTTTGTTATACAGAAACTTTGATACAGAAGAGGGAAAAATTTTACAAGTGGATATTTAAATTTATGTCATACTTTTGGGGAGAAAGGAGAGGGCACAAGCTCTGCCTGTATCTGCTACTCTTCAATTGCTGCAACTCAAAATAATCTTAATGCCAAAGTGGCATATTTTGGGTTGAGGCCCCCTTCATTGTTAATATGAATTGCTTTTTTTTGCAGCTTTTATTTTGTTACTTACTGTAGTTATTCATGTTTCTTTCTCTGGTATTAGGTGATCAACTCTTTAAGAAAAGACTTGTCATTCACCTGCAGAACCTCCGGATGGAGTAAATGTTAGGGGAACCTGTTGCACCTCCTTCATCAGATCATAATTGCTATTGTTGTGCAAATCAAATACTCAGTTTGGTAGAATTATTTTAAAATCAAAGTAATAATCTTAAGGATTTGTGTTTGGTCTTTATGCCACTACTATGGCTGTGCGAGTTCAGGCTGTCTTGGCTTTCATCCCTGTTCTAGAATACATTCAGGATGCGTCGGTGTTATTCACAAAAGAGGTTACATTCATTTTGCCGAGAGACGCATGCATGCACCTGGCTAATTTTCTTTCAGCATGACTTCACTGCACTTTAAAGAAAACCCAGAAGACTTCATTTCCAAAGACACCCCCTCAGATGAATTAAATTGCATTTATTCCCATTTTACGCACATAGGCACTTTAATCTGAAAAACCAGTAGCTGGTTTCTATTTCCAAGCATAAAATCACTGTCAAAACTTTTGAGACTTCGTCTCAATTTGGCTTTTTGAAAAAGCAAAGTAAAATATCTCACAGAGATGGACTAGGTCTCGTTCTTGGACACATCGCTCTTTTGTAATCAGAACTCGGTTTTGAAAGCTCTTTGCAAAACTAAACACACGGATCCTCAGGAGACCCCGGGCCCGGGCAAGCTTCCAGCTGGGTCCCAATCTCACCCCTTTAAAGCTGGAGCGGGGAAAGGCGAAGCCACAGGAAATAACTGAGGCCTTCAGCGACCGCCCCGCTCGGGAGCGAAGGCGGGGGCTTCTCCTCCGCCCTCCCCTCCCAGCGCCTGGCCGGTGTCGCGTGCCCGAATCCGGATACCGCCGACGAATCGGCTCGGCCCCGTCAGCGGGTTCCGGAGCACGGCCTGTGCATGCAGCTCCTGCGGGCGCCGCAGCTCCGAGGGCTCCGCGCCGCCGCAGGCCTGGTCGCGGCGGCCGCCCCCGGCCGTGGCCGCCCCCTGCCCCGCCTTCTCGCCCCGCCCGCTGGGCCGCAGTCCCGCCCGGGCCTCCGCCTCGGCTCTCGCCGCCGCCTCGCGCGGGGCCCCGCGCTGCCGGGCTGGGCTGCCGCCTGCCGAGACTCGCAGGCCGCTGGCGCCGCCGCTATGGAGCGCCCCGAAGCTGGTGAGCCCGGCCGGGAGGGGCGAGCGGAGCCCGGGGCGAGGGCCCTGCAATCGCTCGGTCTCGGGAAGGGCCCAGCCTCGCCGCCCCGCCGGCGCCCTAGCGCGCGGGCACCGCGGCCGGCTCCGCGCTGCTCCGAGCGGGACTCGGTGTGGCGCCGAGGACCCTGCGCCAGCCGGTGTGAGCAATGCTCTTGGAACTCAGCGATTTAATGCTCGCGGTGTGGTGCTTCTGGGATCGCGGGCTGCGAACGCACCCCGGGTTTCTCTTCTGTTTCATTTTTCTGATCTGAGTACAAAGTTCATGTCCACGGACGGCGTTTGGGTACTCAGCAGAGCCCAGGGAAGAAATCGATTTGTAACCCGTATCGCAGACATCAAAGACCTGAACTGTTTCATGTAGCGCTTGATGCTAGGTTTGGACATGACCTTTTCAAAACTGGCGCCAAAGCTGTAGTAGGGCCCAGAATTCCTTTCCATTTTAGGTCCGCATTTTCTGCGCACTCAACTTCGTGGGTCCAGTGAATTAATGGTTGGACTTTCGGTAAAAGGGACCAGAAACCAATAAAAGAAATGGTGCTTTCCCTTGATATCTTAGTGGTTGAGGCGCATCAGTCATAGCGATTAACTAGTGTAAACAAGCTACTGTTGTTCCAGGAATTGAAAGTTAAGACCTGGGAGTGGGTTCAGAGGGCGTGGTTTTTTTTTTTTTTTTCTTTTCATTAGCAGGAGAAAGGAGTCACTTCTCAGTTCTTGAGCTTGTTGTGTGACCTTGCTATTCATTCAGGATGCACACAGCTCATCTGGACTTTTGTTTACTCATTAACAAAGTTCAGGATACTTGTGGAGGTTATTGTCTCTTTACTTTCAGATATTGTTAATTCATTTTGTGCATTTCTCTCTGGTAATTTGCATGGTACTTTTCCCTCCTTTGTATGATAAGGGAACCCAAGCATGGAGGTCATGCGCCTTCTTTATCACACCGCTCTCAACTTTTCTCCAGAGGTTCGATACTACTGTTTTTAGTAGCTAAGCCAGATCTAGAGTAGGTGACATTGACTCTTTTCATTGGTTCTTCTGAAATATACCTATAATATCACTAGCAGTGTGAATAAAATAGTTTTGTTTAATAAATGCATTTCATTATCCAAATAGGAATATTTTACGACATTGTCATATGACATATTGTCATTGACACATGTCATATTTTGTATGACAGAGGGCAAATTGTCTTGAGTTCCTTAATTGACTTGTCTTTGATGATGTTATTTGCTAAAGTGCACATCTATTGAGTATTAGTGTATAATTACATTTGTGGTTTATAATATATCTTAAATTCTACAGTTTCCTTATAGAAGTAATATTCTTTCAAATATTCGAATAGCAGGAATTATTGTAATCATACAATATATGCAGTGTTATATCTGGGTTTTTTTTTTTTTTTAAGACATTGTTACAAATTTTTTTCAGTTGTTGCAATTGAAGGATAGGCCTCCCCAAAATATTCATAAGAGGCCTTTCCAAGACATGCCATTGGCATGTGGATTATTGACAACTGAAGTCAATAGAAGCCCTGCAGGCTCAGAAGAAATTTGCCACTCCTTTAACTACCTAAAAGATTGAAAATTAGTGGTCTTATCCAGAATTAAGATTTTACGAGAAACAAACTTTCTGTTGGAGAAAACTATATATAGCAGGACAAACATCAAATTGCAGAGCGTTTGTTCTTCCTGTATGAGTCCCCCTATTTTTGTCAAGCAGCTCTCTCCCTCTCTTGAAGCCCTTGGCCTTATCCCACTTCTTAGCTGGGGATATATACCCCGTTTTTCCTCACTGACCTCAGAACCCTGTCTATGTAAATTTCCTGTAGATATGTTATTAAAGCTTTTTTTCTCTTCTGCTAATTGATATTAATTTGACTATTTAGAGATGGAAGAAATTTTCCCTCCTCCCTGATAGTCTTCATAACTATTTTTCTTCGTTGTCATTAGAGTGAGTCTGTTTGTTTAACCATTTCCCAGCTATTAGATGTACTAATATTTAATGTACTCTGCTTTTACCTTTAAGTTTAAAACAAAGCTGTGGTGCATCCGTTTCAGCATATGTGATAGATACCCAGATATCGCTTAGGAGGACATTTTCATGGCTCCTGATTTATTGCCAGATCGCTTTCTAAAAGGATGGCCTCAGTTTGTTGGACCATTAACTATATATTAAGGGACAGCAGAGCATGCTGCTGGACAGGGGGTTTGGTGATTGAACTCAAATCCTAGCACCAAGAACTACTAGTTGTAACCTTGAACAAGTTAACTTAGCTGATTGGTCTGTAAAATCAGTGTCATAATAGTATGTCCCTGATGTCTTGAATTAAATGAGTCATTGCCTGTCAAATGCTTTTGGCTGTGGTTGGCATATAGTTGTTACTAATAGTAGCTTACCAGTTTCACCTCACTTTCATGTTAATACACTTAAGAGCAGTAGTTTTATTTGGATTTGTACAAACGATAGAGTTTTATTTTAACATTAGACACCACATTTTAAGTAATTCAAGACAATGAATTTATTAACTTGAATGTTTTACATAAGGGTCAGATATTTTAATGTAGTTTTCCAAAAGCAAAGCCCTATACCTTCGATCAAGGAAAGTATAGTTATGAAGAATGTGCTTAATTCACATCTGCCAGCCTCTGCCCAAACACTAGAGTCTGGAGGAAGGCTTCCTGAGTGGAACAGTCTTCTATAGCATGGCCAACAATTCTTTCAAGAGTTACTGGGAGTGGTAGTCCCTTTTTTCTGAATTCACGTTTCTTATCTACAAAAATTGTTTCAGTTCTGTCACTTCATTGAACAATGTTTGTATTTTGAATTCTAGACTTTTGTTGATTTTGAGTTAATGTTACATTTAAGAGTTAATCTATATTTTATTTAATAAGATGGAGAATGATGTTGAGCGAGTCCTATTATGCTTCATTTTTTATCTTATGTCAGATGGAGATAGTGGTACCTTTCCTTCACTTATCTTGTACAATGGAGAATCTCTGAGTGCTGGGGATCCTATTAAAGAGCAGGAGTTATTTTTTCATGGGCATTGAGAATGGTTACATTGCATTGTAGCATAAATTATTTATGAAGCGCTTCCAAATGTGTACTTTCCTTAATCTAGTCATTCTGTACAAGCGTATTGATCACCTATTCTGATCTGAACTCTGTACCAGGCAATGAGGGGAAGAAAGGAGACTAAGATACTGCAGTTAAGGACCTTACAATAGGGTGACCATCCTTAGTGATAAGGACATAATTATGAAAAGCTTTCCCTGTCACTTTTAGAAGTGCCCTGGAGCTTTCACTTATTCTAATGGAGAAGGCAGACATAGTGACTCTATAACATGATGTATTTTGGCTGTGAAGCACCTATAAGGAAATTAGATTACCTAACTCAGTCCTGAGTTGGGGTTTAGGAGAGTTTTCCCTGATGGTAGGCTTGATCTGAGTTTTTTCTTTTAAGTTTTCTCTCGACTGTTAAGACAATATTTTTTCTGGTGTAGAATAAAGTAATGAGAGACGTGAAAGGCGATCTGGAGCAGTGGTTTTCAAACTTCACACAGTGGAATCACCCCACAAGGCTTTAAAGAAATACCTGTGGCAGTCTGATCTGCAGATGATGTTACATGGGCCAATTTCAGATCACAGTCTTTTCCCCTTCCAGTTTTATTGTTATAATTGACAAATAAAATTGTATATATTTGAAATGTACAGTATGATGATGTATTAGTGTACATTGTGAAATGATTACCATAATCAAGTTAAGTAAATAGCATCTGTTACCTGGGTTTTTCTTTCTTTCTTTCTTTCTTTTTTTTTGATGATAATGCTTAACATCTACTCTCCTGAAAATTTTGTTCTGGTTTTCATTTAGCTGTGTGCATATTTAATTGCTCAGATACTCTTTTGTTGCTCACTTTTCAAATGTGAGCTCCACGGTCAGTGATGATCCTTTATGAGTAGCTGTTTTCTGCCCAAAAGTAGAAGATATGTGTTGATCTATTACAATTTTTCTTTAAATATAAATTATATTTGTATTTTTCAAAGCAAGCATAAAAATAGAAAGGAAACATGGGAACATTTACTTGTTCTCAAATATTTCAAATATTTGTGAGTGTATGAATAGATTCTAATAAGCTCACATTTGTTGAACACCTGTGTGCCAGGCATCCAAACTTAATAACATTTGAACTATAATATAGATAGTTCCATTATTAAGAATATACTACTATATATTCGTGTGTGTATAAGTACATATATAGATAGTTCCATTATTAAGAATATACTACTGTATATTTGTATGTGTATAAGTACATATATACATACATATATATACACACACACATATATATTGTTTAGGTATTGAACGTGACTACTTGATATACAAAGCAACCTGGATATATTGCCTTTATCTAGAAAACTCTGTGTGTGTGTGTGATATCTACGTGAATAGTAGTAGTGGTCGCTCAAATTGCAGTAAAAATTCAGATTTTTGGTATTTATGTCAACTGTGACCTATCTATCATGTTAGTTATTATGTGTTATGTCATATTTCTTAATGGAATGCTTTTTAGGTATTATATTTGAAAATAGAAGATTACAATTAAATGATTTAAATGACTCCTTTCATATCTTTAATGGCAAATTAGTCTTTAGTAAATACATAGAGTAAAATTACATAAGTATTCTAAGATTTTGTTCCATCTTCATTCAAACATTTGTGTCAGTAAAAGCATAGGGAATAATGGTAACGGGGAAGAAGCCACCAACCGGTACATTTAGCAATTCACTTTATCAGTTTCAATAGATACCCTTTTACATTAAGTTCCACCCAAGACATAATTGTTCCACTTATAACAAGAAAACAGAACAAAAGATCAAATGTGAAATGTGATTTTAATACCAGCATATGCCATGGGAGAGCTATCAGAGATCAGTGAATCTTTTACTTTTTAGTCATTGAATTTCTATAAAAGCATATTTAGAGTCATACCTCTTAAATTTAGTTCTCAATGTTAATGAAAAAATGGAGAGAAAAAATTTAAAAGTTTTACTTAAGGGAAAAAAAAAGGTCAGAACATGTACAAGTGAGAATGCATAGTGATATGGTTAAAAAATAAACATGAAATAGACTGACCAAACCATCTGTTTTCAGAAGGAACAAATGTAATTTCAGAATGAAAGAAATATAGCTATAAAAGATCTTGAGGATTACTGATGAACTCAGCCTTGATCTAACACTGAGTTGAGTATTTTGCTTCATAAAATTACTCTCATTATTTAACATAGTCATTTTATTGAAATGTAGAATATGGTATAAATAATATTTATATAAATAACTATAATGTATATGAATACAGCTTATATCTTAACAGATGTTAATTTATATTGAATTTGGATATTTTAGTTTAGGATATGAGTTAGCAAAATAAATTAATAGTTTTCTTTTTTGTGATATATTCAAGGAGAATTAAATTTCAATGAGTGTGAAAATGTGTCAAGAAAAAAGGAAATGTCAGAAGAGTTTGAAGGCAATACTATGGAATCTCTGGTAGATATGCCATTTGCTGTTATTAAAGATGATTGTGAAGGTAAGTACTTTAGTAAATACATTTAGAAGCAACAAGTGGTCAATTTGATTTTATATATATGTAGTTTTCTTAATAACCGTTTAACCTTAACTTCTTTTTAAATTTTATTATTTAACCTTAAATTCTTATCATGTTCTTTACTTTGGTTGTCGGTAGTCTAATGCCTTAATTGTCACAGCTAGTATAAAACAAGTTTCACAGAATTTTGGGCCAGATCATTCTATAAGTTATAAGCTGCTTCAGAAAATAATGGACCAGATAGTTCCTTCTTTAGTTGTTTTGGAGACACTGCTAATTTCAGCAGTGCCCATTCATCTAATAAATGCTCACCAGCCATTTGATGTGAGCCGGTACTTAGCTAGACATTGGGAGAATCACCCTTGAACAAGATAGGTATCACCCTTGCTCTCATGGATCTTAATAGGCTAGTGTTGAAGACAGTTAAACTTATGTATGTATGTTTATAGCAATTCAGAGCTTTGCCCATAAAGTTGAGAGAACCAATGCTCACTTGATTGAAATACTGATAGAACTGCATAAATATCTAAATCTGAAAAGTGTCATTGTAAAAGCACAGAAGTAAATTAAAGTCACACATCTGAAAATAACCAGCTTTAGAATCTGTGTTTTCTAATTTGTTAGTCATTTCTTTGATCAACACTTATTGGATGCCATACAAATGCCAGATAGCAGAGCCAGATACTGGGAATATTGAAACGTGACAATATCGAAACATAGGACCATCACAAAATTCATACCTTTATTGGGGAGCCAATATGTTTGCAGCTATAATCCATAAGATGAATGTCATACAAAATGCTGTGGGAGTACTTGGCGGGAGAAAGTGTATGGGGCGGGCATTACCTTGGATGTGAGATTTGAGAGTGTCTAGGAAAGTTTCCTAGAGGTTTCACAAGAGTAGAGGCTATTACATAGGAGATACCCTTTGGAAACAAGAGACAAGAATGGAAAAGACTTATTAATCAGTTTTTCCTCTTAATTCCATACTTTTTCAGCAAATATAAATATGTCAAAAAATACAGTCCCCTCTTTTGGGCTTCATTTTTCTCCCTAATTTGAATATAAAATAATGAGTTCTCCTTAATAATCATGCCTACATGCCCTTGGTGGGACTCTCCCATCTACCCTTCTTTCCTCTGAGCCCTGTCCCAATCTCTGAATCATCTCCATTGGAGTGCTGGAGCAAATTTGACTGGAACAAGAGATGAAACTTGTTTACCTTTCTAGCTATAGGCTCTTCTGATATATATCACACATACATGAGCAGCTTCTGCTAGTGCAGAGAGTGATACACCACCAGAGTCCAAGCGAGAAAACAGTATTTGTGTAGCTTCTGTATTCTTTTATCTCTACGAGTGAGGAGAAACTGGACTGGAAAGAAGGGAGGGCATGAGTTGTGATGGCGGTTCATTCCTGCTCTAAATGGTGCAGCTGCTTCATCAGAAGATGAGCAGTAGGAAGGGTGGCTATTCCTTTATATTATCAGCTAGCATCTTTTGTCTGCGATATATGGTATTTTTCTTACCAAAGAAACGAAGCTAACTGTTTAAGTTAGGGACTTAGGGGTTTCACTAAAGTCCATTTCTAGCTATAGAATATACTACGTTTCAATAGTTCAGACTTTGTGAGTCAAAATTGTTTGTGGGTTAGTCTAGAATCCAACCCATGTATAATATCACTTTTATGGCAAGATGGATTTCAGATTCTAAGATCCAGCTTATATAGTTAGTGGCGTATAATGACAGAAACAGAAAACTTATGGTTTAAGTTTTGATTGTTTCATTTTCTATTGGTGTGACCTTGAACATTTAACTGTTTGAGCTGGGCTTCCTCGACTGTGAAATACAGCTATTTCCTCCTGCTTATCTCATAGTATTGCTGTACAAATCAAAAGAGGGAACATGTGTAAGAAGGCAACCTAACAGAAGTGAACAACTGCTACTTATAAAACCTTTGAAACATATCCCTTAGTTATTTGGGGGCAACTTGTTCTCTCATTTTTATAATAGCATTTGCTAAAATACTAAGGGAGGAGGTAGTAAACGTCTTTGCAAGCCAGAAACTATTAAGTAGTTTTTATGAAGTGGCATTTTTATAGAAGTGTAAAGAAAGTGGGAATTGTCAGTCTTTAAACCTTAAGATAGATAATAGTGTTTGTATTTGAAACACAGGCTAATCTGCTGGTGACTTAAATGGCCCTATTGGGACTTTCTTTTACATTTAGAAATATGGAAATTGGATGTCTGCTGACGGTGTGGTAGACAGCCTCACATTCTCAAGCTGCCCGTTGTTACTTTTGGTTCTTACAGTTGCCTATGGTGGGTGGAATTATGAGTGAACTGCTAAGGAATTCTTGCTGATATCAACCCTGGCAGAGCGATGAGGAAAGTAGTGCTAGCAAGAAGGACATCATGGGGAGGGGAGTTCTTGCCAGTAAGAAAGCTCCTTCCTCAGTGCTTAGTTCAGAGTCTCACTTGTCTGCTGTGCTGTCTTCAGTGTGGATGCAGTGTCAGGATAAGGCATCCTGTGGTCTGTTTTTGTGTTTTGTTATGTTTTGTTTTTGAGAAGACACTATTTTGCTAGAATTATATTAGAATATAAAATGCATTTGCATACGTTAGAATTGGATATAATAAAAATGTATTAAAATTATGTCTATTAGACCATACATATATAAAAATGCACACACTCACATATATGAAATAAAACATCCATGTGTGTACAGAAGAAAATCTTTTAGAAATGCTGAGGTAACACTATGATTCATTTTTAAAGGATACATATGTATTACTTTATGATACTATTTTATAACTTTTATGTATTTTAAATTGTTTTTGAGCATAAAAAGTTAGATTAATTTTATGGAAAAAAGAATAACAAGGACGATTTGTCTTACCATGTATAAGAATATGCCCCCCAAAGTGACCACAATGAAATCAATAAGGTATTTTGTGTCAGACAAATATGACAGGTTTAAACAGAAGAATGTCAGATAGATTAAAATTTGAAATATTTTAAAGTGTCAGTTGAAACTTAGCTTTAGCAAAAAATATTTTTCATTTTTAAGGTAAGGTTCAGGTAGGAATGAAAGTGAGTAGGCAGGAAGGCAGGAAGAGAGAGGAGGAGGAAACTTAATTTAGTTTTTTAAATTTAGTTCACGCTGGTTGTGTATATTAGTGCCTTTAGATTGTATAATCACATATTATGAAATTAAATATTTCTGATAGCTTTGTATAGGGAACAATTCCTATATATAATGCTAAGTGAAAGAAAGTGGGGAATTGCAGGTGTTACTGTTTTCATGGGGTTCATAGTAGGTCGCCCCAGAATATACCACTTTAATGTACTGATCATTTTGAATTGAAATTGCTTGTATATAGTTGGTACAAGAGCACTAACCACTTATATCTCCCTCCAAGAGGGAAATAAATCTCTGATGTGAAAATTACCTCCCTGCACCAGGAGGTAGAGAGACATCTTTATTAACAGAAATGGGGAGTTTAGGTTGTAGAAAGTTATGTAAACAAATATGGCATGCCCTGGTGGCTCAGGTGTTAAGTCTGTGGAGGAGGCATAGCCCACATACAGTCCAAGAACCCAGGTTCACCACCCATGTGGGGCAGACAACCAAATAAACAAGTAACAAAATACAGCGCTTCTTCCCTGTCTCTTCCTGCCTGCCTCTCTACTTACCTTCAGCTCCATCTGCTTCCTTCCTCTTTAAAACAAACAAAAAACAAATATTACTTTATTTAGTTAATTTTTCTAACTTACAAGCCCAAATTTCTTTGTCTTGTCAATTCTTCACAAATTTATTCTTTTCTTCCCTGTTTTGGTCACTTCTTTGGGTCCTCATATCCTTATGGGACTCTCATATGTATGAAAGTAAATTTGATTTTTCCCTGTTAATGTGTCCTTCCTTCTAGGGGTGTCTTAATTTAAAATATCAAAAGGTAAAAGGAAAGTATTTTTCTGCCCTACAGTTTACAGTTATATCAGTTACTTTATGTGATTTCTCATCAACATTTATAATGGTTATGTTCAGGTAATGGATTTATGAGCAATTTCATTTTTACTTCCTCTAATTTTTTATTTTTATGAATGTTCCTTAGTATTAGGAAAATACAATTAAAACTTTGAAATGTGGTTAAGATTTGTTTTTAAAAAAGCTTTATTGGGTGTGCCCTGGTGGAGCAGTGGTTAGATCAGTCGCCTCTAAAGGACATAGGCCATATACCCCTGGATTGGAGTCCTGGGTCTGGGGGAAACAACCAGAGTGAACAACTAAAATGGAAATAAAATAAAAATGCTTCTTCCTCCTCCCTCTTCCTGCCTGACTGCCTACTCACCTTCATTCCTCCATGCACCTTTCCTTTAAAACGAAAAACAAAAAAGCAAAAGTCTTAATTGATTTAGTGAAAGGAGAACTGGGTAAATGCATTCCTCTTTAATGTTGTCCTCTAAGGTTTCACTGTGGTGTGAAACTATAGAGATTTAAAAATTGGGTGGTGGGGTCAGACTGTCAGGGTTTGAAATTTGCTCCTACACTTTTGTTTTCTTGCTCACTCCCCACCCCACCCCCACGGTGAACTGGGTCTGCAGCCTCCTGAGGCTCACAGGGGGCCCTCCACTTCCTGTTGGTGCTTTCAGTAAGTGTTGAGGCCCTAATTTTATACAGTCATCTTATAGAATTGCTGGGTGGATTTAATTTGCTAATAACGTGTAAAATGCTTAATACTAATGTTCAAAATTAGTCTCTGTAAATTTTTAATTTGATCTCATCAGAAATTTTTGCCTAAACCTATTTTCTAAATTAAATATTAGAGCACACACTCACAAAACTTGTGGTGGGTGCCCTGGCGTTCTAAGGGATAAATCCCTTGCCTCTAGTGGGAATAGTTCACATACATCCCAAGGACTCGGGTTGCCGACCTGGGGCCAGGAAGGACAACCATGATAAACAACTAAGTAAAATGATAAATGCTTCTTCCTCTTCTCCCTGCCTGCTTGCCTACTCACCTCGTTCCTGCCTGCACTGCTCCTAAATAAGTAAACTTGTCTCTTGAGAACAATATGTAATAATAATATTATTGAGTACTTCCAGCACATTGCTAAATGCTTCATATTTTCTTAATCCTTGTAGTAACCCAATAAGGGGGGGAGAATTATTATATTTTAAGTGTTTGTAATTTATCAAAAATAATCACATAGAAGCTAATTTTATGAATTACAGAAAGTAATATTCTATGTCATGTAAGTAAGGAATTTGAAGACTGGTTCGTTCAAAGCTTTTTGACTTCTTGAGTAACAGCAAGAAAAAAGAAAAGTATAAAAATATCCAGTTTATTCTCAATATTTTGGCTTAGATCAAGTGGGAAAACAATCCACCAGCTATAACAGATTGCCTAATTAAATAATATTTTTCCATTATTCATTCTCGTAATTTTTAAAATTTTAATTAAAAATTTTTGTTCTTCCCTTACCCCAGGACTTGAATCTGACTTCTTAAAGACCTGCATCTGAGCCATCTTAGGTACCGGAGCCACAAGAGTGTGCCCTTATTCTATTTTTTGAGGAAATAAGTAAAACAAGGAAACTAATTAGTTAATTTACATGAAATGACATGGTACTTTAAGTAAAAAAAAAACAAAACAAAAAAAATGAATGGATCAGAGCGATAGCCTTTTTCAACAAGAAGACCAGATTCATTAGAACACATTAAAACATTTACTGAAATCATTATGAAAATTAACAAGTGTAGTAAATTAAATTTATGAGATGGGTTTACAAGTTTTGCAGCAACTGATGATTTTTTTATTTTTTATTTTTTTGCTGAGCAATAAAGTTAGAGAGATCCAGGGCACATGGCCAAAGCTTTCTGTATTTTGCTTCTGTAGTCACTGATCTTTAATGTTTTTGCTGATAAACTAGACATCAGATAAATAGTTTATTGTGCTCATTATAATTTCATATGAACTAAAATAATAATAGCAAATTGTATTTTAGAACATAGATTATGACTTGAAAATTAGAAATGAACTTCAATTAAGAAGAGAGGATTTTAATACTCTGTCTATATGAATTACTTCACAAGTAAAAGGCAAAGACCATATGCAAATAAGAAAAGAGATATGGAGTTGAGTGTGTAACAAGTTAGCCATAAATCAGTAGGGCTCAATTTTCTATTACAAGGGTAAATAATACTGTATTATAATAATAGATACAGGATTCTTTTCCCTTTGCCCTGCTCACATCAGATATTTTAATTTTTCCTTTTCTGTGATTCCTAATAAAAGAAAATTTGGATAATACAGTTCAAAGAAAAGTTAAATAGTTAAAAGATTTTAGAAAAAGCCTGTACTTTATTTTTATCAAGAGGTTATATTCTGAATAGGGGTTTTACACTGTATTATACTAGAATTGCTAGACTGCCATATAGATATTCTCTTTGGAGATTATGATGCTCTTCTGTGTGCAGAGTGGACCCATGCTATGTTGAAATGGTAGAAATAAGTTGCTATAGTTTAATTTTTAAAAGATAAGATATGGAGCAACTTAAAATAGTGAAAGCAACAGTGGTCTTTTAAGTACCATGTTATTAAGTTTGTTCCTCTTAGCATTGTTCACTTAGTAAAATGATTCTTTTTTATGTTATCAGTAAGGAATATGTTTAACATTGTCACCCAGTGTACCTGTGTATGCAAAAAAAATGGAAATTTTACAAGCTAGTGCTTACTATAAGCCATGTACTAGTTACACTTCTATTCCACTAAAATCTTTTCTATTATGGTTTAAAAATACTTATGTATTGTATTCCAAGTTGTATTCATTATCTACTGCTGGGTTGATGACTGCAGTTTGAACAAAGAAAAATTAGACTGTAGATTCAAGATTCTCTTTCTGTTTTGTTAATTTTGAGATTAAAAATTATGAAATGATCTGGATGTTTGAACACTATTCTTTATTTCACTTAACTCATAAATGTCCTAGTTGTTATAGGTGTTACCAACTAATACCTTTATATCAGATCATGGAAAACAAGAGCCGGAAGAGACTTTAGATGGAGATTACTTTGCTGTCCTTCCTGTGCCCCTAGGATTTGAAAACAGTATTTAATTTATCGAAGTTGTCAAGCAATTTCAAAAGTAGAATTTTAGAGTGAGCTTCATGTATTCATTACTTCTTCCTTAGTGGATCATTTTGAAGTATATCCCAGACATTTTATCTGTAAATACTTTAATATGAATCTTTATAGAAGTTAGGAATTTTTTAAAAGTATATCCAAAATATTCTTACCACATAAAAATATAATAGTAATTCCTAATGTCATCAAATACTGTCAGTATTTACATTTACATGATGTCATATTTTTTAAAAAGCTGATTTGAATTAGGAACCAAAGTCTGTTATATTTGGTTTGATACAGCCTCTTTAGTTTTTTTAATCAATAGAATTCCTCTTTCTTTTTTGTGTGTATCTGTGTGTGTGGTGTTTATTGTTGAAGAAATCAGGTTATGGTGAAATTTCCATATTATGGCCTTTAAAATATTTCTCTCTCCTTTATTTTTCCAGTGAGCAGTTGTTGGATTAGGAGGCTTGATGAAATTTTGGAATATTTGCAAGAATTCTGCAAACTTGTTTTGCAATTCCTGTTTGTTAACACTGGAGCCATATAATGCTTAGTTTTCTTTTGTGATATTTAGATTGATCAGTGGCTTCCCATCTTGTCACCTGAAATATCCATTATTGAAGTTCCCTATGGATTTTCCAGCTAATGAATCATCTATTGATGATCTTTGAGTTTGATCCATTTCTTGGTAAAAGGTTTCAAAATGGTGATAGTCTAACTCTATCTGTTTTCATTTATTAGAAATGCAAATTAGTTAGAAATTTCTATAAAGAAATTTATCTTAGTTAACTGATTTCTCGTATGACTAGTAGATTATAACAAAAGGCAGGATTAATGCTTGACATTTTCCCTTTTATCATCCTTTGCTTAAAAAAATGGAAATTGCAGGTAGGAATGAAGGTGAATGGGCAGGCAACCAGGAGGAGAGAGGAGAAAGAAGTACTTTATTTTTATTTATTTGTACATCTTGGTTGTTCTAGGCTTGGGAAGTGAACCTGGATCCTTAGGATATATGTGGCTTGTGCTTCAGATGGAGAGAGGTGACCAAACTATTATTCCACCAGAGTGTACTGTGTCATTAGATTTTTAGATTAGTAGTTCTTTAGATTCCTTCACAGGCGATCTGTGAGTTTTGAGTTTTATTATGAATAGATGGACTTAAAGACACTTGATATACTTACAGCATTGAAGTTATTCTATTTGGTGCTTATAATTGTCACATCTTGGCCAGTGGGAGGACTTCCAAAATTCTTTGAATGTCTAGGCTCCTTTCATATATTTGACGTAGACCAACTCTTTCTCTAAGGATTAGTTGGAATTCTGAGTTCTCATATAAAGAAAGGAAGAGACTTGATGTAGAGACAGATGCTTATTGGAAGACGAACCTTGGGGTCAGTGCCCTTTTCACTGTCTATTGTGCTACCTCTGGAGGACTGAACAGACTTTGCAGGTTGCCTTCACAGAAGGCATATTTATCTATCTGCATAGCTATCTATCTATCTATCATTCTATCATTCTTATAGAGTGCTTTTTATTTTAAGGATGAGTATAGGCAAGAAGAGAGAGGAAGAAGCACCTTTGTTTATTTTATTTAATTGTACATCTTGGTTGTCCCCACTGCCCCCAGAACCTGGGTTCTTGGGATGTTTGTGGACTGCACTGACTGGAGTCACTGGACCAAACCATTGCTCCACCAGAGTGTGCCAAGAGTATTTTTTATGCATAGGTTGGGAACTTGTAAAGTACTCAAATTATCCCTGTGCTCCTTGGGATTAGCCCTGTGTCCTGATTTGGACAATGAAACATAAGGGGGAAGGTAATGGGAACTTAGAATTAATTTGTAATTTTACTTTAAAGAACGAGTGTCTTGCTTTTGAAATTTTTTTCAGTTATATTAAAAAAGTCTATTTAAGACTTGTCTTCATTTTCCATACTCATAGACGGTACAAGTGGTCTGGGTGATGACAAACAATGATTAATCTAAAAATCACCTCATTTTCTCTTTGGAGTTCCCTAAATGATCTTAGCAGATACTTTTTATCTACCTCCCTAATTAAGTTTAGCTCTGGGTAATATCTAAAATTAAAATACCAGCAATTACAATGGCTAATAATAGCACCTACTTTGTGCCAGAAGTAGTAGTCTAAAAACTTTCACACATTAACACAGTTCATCTGAAAAATCGGCCTGTGCGAGAGCTATTATTATTATTCTCAAATTATAGTGGAGGAAATTGAAGTACAGAGAATTTATGCGACTTAGCTAGTAAGTGGAGGAGCCAGGATTCCAACCCAGACGCTGGTTCCAGGATATATTACTGTAGTTTTTTTATTTTTATTTTTAGGGTATCAGTTTACTAACAGCAGATGGAGGTGGACTAGAAATATATTTAGAAGTAGATTTAAAATATATGTGGTACTTCTTTGACATATTTGGGGACTTCTGTTTAAAATTAGTACATTTTGTTCACATTACTATAGTAAAACACAGGACCTTTTCTTAGAGATTTCAAATTACAAGCAGCTCAGCACGTGGAATTGAGTTTCCATATGAAATATTTTTTTTCTTGTGAAGTAAAACCCAGTGGTCTCAGATAAGACAGTTCAGATAATGTTCATAATATAGTGAAAGTGCTATACACTTTTTATAGTGATAAAATTTATAAAGTTCTGACAGACTCACATATATAAAAGGAGCTAATAATAATTTGGATTTCAAATATGTGTTCTTTGTGAGGAGAGAGAATTTTAACCATATGATTATTAAGAATATCATTGAGAAATACAGGAGTGAAATGATGCACAAACATGCCAGAAGATTTCGCCTTAACAACACAGTCACAGTTGCTACCAGGTCACCCTGCTCTTCATTTACTCCTGTTTTCTAAGTCTGTCAAATATCTTAGTTCTAGAAGGAAAATAATGTCTAGGAACTCACTGCTAGCTTAGCAGTTAAGTCCATTGGGCATTGTTCACATGCACCGCAAGGTACCCAGTTCATGACCTGGCTTCACGGCGAATAACCAAGACAAACAAATAAAAAGAAAAAAACATAAATAGGTTGACCATATTTACTTGAGACAAAAATGGGACGTTGGGATGGCAAAAACAGGATGGGGTTACGCGCCGGCAACTAAGGAGAGGGGAGGAGACAGCAGAGCGGCCAGGCCTGCGGCAAGTATGTGCTATGCAGTGTGCATCAGTGATCACAGAGTGATGAGGTGTGGTCGGGCGGGACTTTGTGCAAACAGCCAGAGCTAGTACAAGAAATTTTGGCGTCTTAGTTAAAACCAAATTTGGTCCCCCTGTAAGCTCTGCTCTCAATGCTCTGCCTAAAAGACCTTCACTTTAACCTTCCCAGTGCCAGAAATACCCATTAGTCCCCACGGTGCCGTTGATAACCCCCACGGTGCCGGAGATAACCCCCACAGTGCTTACCTGCAACTCACCCCGCAACTCACCCCGCTGTGGTGTTCCATTTCCTTTGAAGAAACAAGTGTATGTGGGGGGTAGTGGGTAATCCTCTTCTGCCAGGTTCCCATTTCCTCACATGGGTGGGACTAGCAATAGTGGTGGTGGCCCACCTTAGTCATTGCTGGAAGGGGATGCAGCTGCTCTTGGGCCCCCTCAGCAAACTAGCCCTAGTGCAACACAGCTGCTCCTTTTGCCCCTCATTAAAGATGGCCCTGGGGGTGTACCCTGGTTGAGCAGTGGTTGGGTCATCGCCTCCAAAGGAGCAAACCACATGCCTTTGGGTTTGAGTCCTGGGTTAGGAGAGGTGGAAGGCACTGTGCTTATGCGTGTGTAGTATAAGCGACCAGTGTGAACAACTAAATGAAAATGAAACACGCTTCCTCCTCCTTTCTCTTCCCTCCTGCTTGCCTATTCGCTTTCATTCCTGCCTGCACCTTTCTTTTATTAAAAACAGGACAAAATTGATATTGTATTAAAATGACAGAACGGTACAGAAATATGAAAAAAAGGTACTGTCCCATTTAATGGTACATATGGTCTGTTTGTATGTAAGTGCTTCTTCCTCCTCCCTCTTCCTGCCTGCCTATTCACCTTTATTCCTGCCGGCACCATTCCTTTCAAAATAGAAAAAAAAGAAAGCGTGTCTATTCCTACAAATGCTTAGTTTTAAAATTTCAAGCAGACTCTGTTTTTCTTAGACATTAGCATCAAAATTCTATTTGTGACACTCATTTAAAAATTAATTACTGTTTCAAAGAACACTAAACTAAGGATAATGACGTCTGCTCTTTGTTTTTGTGTGTATTAGTAAAGACTTATGCAGACAACTACTAGAAAGCAATTTGATTCAGTAGAAAGTACACAAAGAGGGTTCTTGATACTAGACTTGACTAGGATATTGAGCAGTTTGTAAAAGTTTTTCTACTCTTCTCTTTTTTCTCATGTAGAAAATAAGGAGTTTAGTTGGTTATGCACCCAGGAATTGTGCTATTGGTTGAGCTCAGACGTTTCTCCTAGTCCTCAAGCTGTCAAGTGCAGGTGGTGATTACGGTCTATTAGAGTTGATAGCAAACATCAGACCAACCTCATAGGATTAACTGGAAGGAGAGGTGGATCCTTTCTTTCTCCCTCCTCTTTCCAGAATCATACCTAGGAAAATATAATTGTATTTGAATTTTTGCAAAGTCTCTTGGATTCATTCTATTTTGTGCAGAAAGCTACTTCTCATGAAGACACAGCCTGAAAACTGAGCTAATGATAGTTTTGCATGCATATTGAAACTGCTGATGGAACCTGTCAACAAGGAGACAATGGCATTTTACAATGGTTTGGGAATTATTTCTGGGGGCAAAGCTTCATAATTAGAATTTTTGAGTTTTGTAAACGAGTCTTTTGATAATGACTTTGAAAACTACAGTGCTACCTACCTCTGATAGTATATGGTTGGTGATACTGTTTTTAGAATTTCTGTGTTTTGTTGACTAATACTTTTGCAAAATGCAATAAAGTGAATTATTAGAGGGATGATGTAAAAACTGACCTATGGAAAATAGAAACTGAAATTTGACAAAATTACTTTGCCTAATGGCTATGAAAAAAATTAGCACAAACTGAACTTTGAGTGACATTGCTACAAATGGTTATATTGTGAAAGTCACCAGTATACATATACAAAATGGATGGCAAAAAAAAAAATCTTTCCCCGTTTTTTTGAAAATTGTGGCATGGGAGAAGGGCATTGCTGTTAGCAATCTTTAGGTCAGAGTTTAGCTCATTGTGGCCCCTGGGCCAGATCTGGCTGTCTTTTTTTAACTGAAGTTTTGTTGGAGCATAGCGAGACCCATCATTTGTATGTTGTTTACAGCAGACTTTGGTAATTGCAGCAGAGTCCTTTATGCTCTGAGGAGCTTAAAATATTTATCATGAAGTTCTTTACAGAGGAGTTTGTCAACTCCTGCCTTAGATTTGAAAATGAATGATTGTTATTTATATAATGCTTGTTTCTTTTTTCTCACTAAATGATCTTGGTTTAAATGCATTAGACATGTTGCTATTTGATTTTTCCCTCTTAGCTACTGATGTACCTCAAATCAATTTGGAGAGCAATAAAGAAAATGAATGGATCAATAAAAATCAAAGAAGGAAGAGGAAAAAAAAAGATCAACCCAACTATTTCCTGTCTATTCCGATCAACAACAAAGAGGTACTATTTTCCTTTAAAACTTCTTTCACTATATAGCTTTATTCTAAATTACATTGAAGGTATACTAAGTACCTATAAGCTCACTTACTCTCAGCTTTTAAGAGACTTTAGTGACATGTTGATGGGACCATTCAGGGAACAAATAAAAGGATATATTACCTAGTGATTTTGAAAAATATTTAAGCACTCATATTTAAACAGTGATGTCAAAAAATCCACTTGAAAACATATAGCTAGATGAATATCAAAGTCCTTTCTAACAGTTTGTTCACCAGAGGAGACAGTTTTCAGAAGCAGAGAGCAGTGACCAGCTAGAAAGAGGTTTCTGAAATCTGTTGGGGAAATAAACTGGAATTTCTTGCTCCTTAGTTCTGTTTTTGGGAATGATTGTTTTAACATAGTTTCTTTTAAAATTACTCATTACTGTTCCAACTTAATCTTGCATGATACGTCTGGTAGAGATCTATCTATAATATGAAAAATTAATGTGATATGAATAATAAGAAATGGGACCAGCCATTTTGTTCATACTCAGAAACTCTGAGATGTGGCTGAGAGAGAAAACTACTGTATCTAATTAAAACTATAGAGCAGTGGGGTCAGGATTAAAATACCTTAGGAGAGAATACCTCACTTGAAGGTTTTTGAACCTCTTGATCAAATTAAGAACCAGATCTGAACTTCTGCTTGATCGTGGATTATAATCTTTTTTCCTCTGCATATTTCAGATTGGGGCAGCTTGCATCTATCTTTAACTAGAAAGTTTCTAGGGAATGCTAATGAATTAAAAAAAATAAAATCCAGCAAAAATTCTGTTGGGTTATACTAGGAAATATCTAGTCTGTGAGTTAGAGTTTGCTAGCAATATAAGACTTTAGAATTTGGTACAGTAAGACATATTCTGATTTTACTGGTGCATACTGGTGGGTTAATAATTAAATAGTCCTTATAAGTGTTTTGGTGCCACACCCTGGGAGTCTGTGTCTCTGGCATAGTTTACTGAAGTCCAAGGATCCTAGGCTGGGGGTCTTGGGAACAATCCACACAAACAACTAAACAAATGAATACTTCTTTCTCCTCTTTTTTCTGTCTGCCTGCCTGCCTACTTGCCTTCATTCCTGTCTGCTTCCTTCCTAAAACAAAAACAAAAACAAAAGTGTTTTGGCGACACAAACTTAATGTAATCAACAATTATGTATTAAAATATTTGTGAGTTGTTTAGGAGATTTTCTTTGACATTTAGGCTCATGTTTACATATGAGAATTAGAAGAGGAAGTCAAAGGCACTCATGATTGACTAAGCAGACCAACAGAAGCCGAGTCTTTGAGAAACTGTGTGTTAAATAAGAGCAGTGACTTCCAAGGACATGTGATTGCTGATTGGAAGGGACCCCAGTTTTGATTGGTTGTTTACCAAGTGTAGCTCTTGTATAAGTTGCTTTATTAGGCCCTTCATTTTCTCTTTCTCCCGTCATACCTCTTTCCGTGGCACCAGCAGCAGCGCATGACACAGCTCTGCCATCACCTTCCTCCCCGCCCCCAGTCTTGTTCTGGTTCCTCTCCCCTCCCAGTGAAGGTTGGCGGGCTGATGTGGTGGCGTAGAGCAGGTGTGGAAGGGACCTGTGAGGAAAGAGGGTGGAGAAATTCTTGCACCATTGAGTTCAGGAATCAGGTCACACGTGATGGAGGAAGGGATGAGAGAGAACATTCCACAACTCTTTTCACTCTGTAATCTATATTTTTTTCTACTTCTCAGCTTCTGGAAGGTTGTGTAGAAAGTGGGAAGAGGACAGTCTTTGGAGTCTGACAGAACTTGCTAGAATACCAGCTGGGTCATACTCTTTAGGGTAGGGTGAGGTTACTTTACCTGATTTCTGTAATTTCAGTTTCTTCAGGTGTCAAATGGAGGTGATGGTGATGATTTTCTAAATAATCTAGACATATAATCTAATTGCTTATATATCCAGTGTTTTTCCATTGACATTAGGGTAAAGACAAAAGTGTTTGCCACATTCTCTAAGGTTCTTCTTTGTCTGACTTTGCTTACTTGAGCCCTTATTCCTCCTGCCCTCCTTGACCTTGCCAGGTTCTTTCTGCCCAGGCAAAGCCTTTTTAGGCTGAAAGTTTTCTTTCTTCATCTCTTGGTTGTGTTAGGTCAACACCCCAACCTTCAAAAAACTTTCAGAGGTTTTCTTTTGTCATTTGTTATTTTTGCACTCTGACATTTATTAGTCTTGCTCACGTTTTTCAGGTACCTACAACTGTTTGGCCAAGAAGAGGTGCGTGCACACACACACACTCACACACTCAGATACACACACTCACACTCTTCAGGACCAACGATGTATTTCTGCATATGAGGTTGCAAATGGAACATCTACAAATAAATTCAATGTGACAGATACTGATTTCATAACATAGGTTATTCAACAGCAATTTATTTCCATGGGCTGAGGGTAACTTGAAATAGTGAGAATACAGGTTTTAAGTGACCTCAAAACCAAATAATTTAATGATTCCCTATCAAGCCTTATTTACAGGTAGAAAATTTAAGAACAGATATGCGGAGAGGAGACTAGGAATTGCACAAAATTAGGAGATTCATTTTATATCATTTGTCCAGCACCTTTTTGTTTGTTTGTTTTAAGCCATCTATGTTAATTTTCTTTTTAAAGGATTCAGGAGTTTTGTAGGAAGGCCTGGGAAAAGAAGCAGCATTTATAACATTGTTTCAATGGGAGACTGTTATTCCAAGTTCCAATTAAACAACTTGCAAACAAGCTTTTGGAAACTAGCACATTCACAATGAGTTGCTCTACTTTTGGCCTCTACTTGTTGGCATCTAGTTTTAAAGAAAAAAATATTCAAACTTATATGGGTCTTTGATTTTTAAATACATTCTGAGATGTTTGCAATGGAAAATCATGGTTTCCTATTTTTAAGACAGAATTTGAAAATGAATTTGACTATCCTAATTAAGATTTTATGAAAGTAGGTGTTTCTTCATTATGTGCAGTTATACACTGGTTTTAAAAGATAAAGAAAAAATATTTAATGGAGTTATAATAAATTCACACTGTTTTATTAAATGACTAGAATTATTTTGCTACTTCTAGTTGGATTTACTCATGGTTCTTTTATATGCTTTCTCATGAGAAGTAATAAGATAAATCAACATTGAAAAAATATGAGGGAATAATCAAAACTGATTGAAATTAGGAATGTATTAAATTTTTTGAAAAATTTTTTATGGTAGTGGAAAAGTATGATTTTTCTTTAGGTGTTTTAAAAGGCATTTCCTGGGTGCACCCTTTTGACTTAGATGACTGAGACACTGGCTTTCAAACCACATGAAACCCAATGACCTAGGTAGGTTTAAGATTCAGGGTCAGAGTGAAAAACCAAAATAAACAAGTAACAAAACACTAAGTAAAGATACTATCCCCCCTGTTCTTTTCTGAAAATGCCTCTTCCTCCTCTCCCTTCCTTCTTTCCTCTCTCTCTCTCTCTCTCTCTCTCTCTCTCTCTCTCTCTCTCTCTCTTTTCTTTTTACAGGAAAGGCGTAGTTAGGAATGAAAGCACATAGGCAAGCAGGCAGGAAGAGAGATGAGGCAGAAGCATTTTTATTTGTTTTTAACTGTTCATCTTGGTTGCTCCCCCAGGCTCAGGATGTGAACCCAGGCCCTTGGGATATATATGGACTAGGCTTAACTTCAGGCAGTAGATTACCGCTACTCCACCAGGGCGCAGTACCCTTTCTCTCTTGGAAAAAAAATGACGTTTCTTACATTTAATTCTTACATTTAATTCTATGTCTCATTATTTTGTAATGTGAAAATTGCTGGTCTTATGAAAATGTGAAAGATTCAGTTCCTTTGTGCATTCATTTCCTTATTTGATATCATCCTGTATGGATAGATAGCACTTGGTAATTATAGAAATTCTCATATTTGAGGATGATTTTTTTTTTACTTCAGTTATTGCAATATCATAAAATTTCCAAGTTAGGCAAGCAAGAAAAATGAGAGCATTCAGCGTTGGGAAAAAAAAAAAAAAGTTAGGTAGCAAATTGGTATGTTAATTCTAGTAATCTTAATAAAGCAGCAAATTTAGAAACAAAGTTAACAGCTTAGAAAGATTCCAAAAATAATGTTGAAAAATGAGGTCAAAGACATTTTTGTACTGTGTGCTTGGATCTCAACTCCTCCCCTGCCTTTGCTTTGAACTATGCTTTAAGTCTATTAGAAAGCTTGAAAGATAGAGAGATGAATTTTCTTATTGCATTATCTTTAGGCATGTGGAATCTGATGAGGTTTAGCAGATGGATGTCTGTTTTCAATTCTCTAAACACAAAGAAATGACTCAAAGAATGAAATCTTTATGATTTTAATAAAGCTTTTATTTTTTTAAGGTTTCTTTCAATGTCATAATTAAATAGGACTCCATAATATTAAGTTTTAAAGATGTGCACTGTGCACTGCTGCCAGTGGCTGGGGTTTATGGTGATAGATACGCTTTAATGACTTTATAGAAATTTAAACAGTGGCTGTAAAAATTCCTTTCCTTTGGCCTTTCCTGACACCCGTACTTTTTTTTAATGACATGCAGAGACGCCTCTGAGGTATTTTTCTTTTTCCTTCTTATCTTTTAAGAATTTCATTAGGAATAAAAGCATATTTAAAAATCTTAAGATGATATCAAGAAAATATATAAATTAATCTGCAGCATCAGAGCCTGGATCACTTGATTAGATTAACTAGAATTTTCATAGGTTTGTGGTTAATCCTCCTCTATTTAAGTGCTATGTGACTTCAGAGGAATAGTCTTCAAATTGCTTTTACAATTTTTAATTTGCAATTTTACAAGCTACTGGGTAATTCACAGATGTGAATGGCCTAACACTATTTCGCCATGTAGAAAATGTAACTAAATTGCTGAACGTACAAATGGATGGAATTTTTTGAGCATTGTGCTGAATTTATGTATAATTTGGATGTGAGCCAAGAATAATGACTTAAGTTTTTATGAAAAGGTCAGTACTCTACCCACTGGGTGCAGGTAACAACCTTCTAGTTGTGACAACCAAAATGTCTCCAGACTTTGCCAAATGTCCTCTGGGAGGCAGAATTGCCCAGGGTTGGGAGCCACTGGTTTTATTACTACTGGCAATGTTGTATACTTATCTTTGGCAAATGATGTTGAGCTTTTTGTAGGTGACTGTCGACTGTGATCTTTACCCCTGTAAGTGGGCAGTGTGCATTTTGTTGTTCCTGTTTTAAACTGAAGAAACCGAGACTCAGTGACACTGGATGCCTTGAATGGGTCACGCCTGTGGCCGACCTGGGTAAAAGCCAGGAGTCCGGCGCCCTAATTTGCCTCCCCCTGTGCCAAGAAACAAAGTTCTCATCCTAAGTCACTTTTGAATGATCAGATAAGATAAAATGACCATTCACAGCAGCTGAGACTTGCAGATGTGTTTGTATTGTTTGGAGGTTGATGGTTTGTTATGTACTTGACACTGGTGAGACCCTTTTCAGAAGAAACCTGGACCTTGAGTTGCTGTGCTATCCCTCAAAACCTGGAAAAAACCTCTCAAAAATGCAAATTTAAAATCATTGCAGAGTAATGTAGACTATGCTGAAGGCTCTTTTTTGAGAGGGATACTGTATTCCATTATGTGGTATCCAGGAAGACTCCCTATAAATCTCCTTTAGATGTTGTTTCTCCCTCCCTGTTTTATTTCTTAAGTCAGTGTCCACATCTCGTTGTCACACCTTCTAACTTTTGCTCTGTGCATTCTAGGTGCTCCTCCTTATCCTGGAGATCATTCCCTCTAGCTGTCTTTCTCATCTTTTCCTATTATTGCAATTTTTCCTTGTGTTAAATTCTTTTTGCTGTTTTGCATCTATGATCTTGACAGTGTTTTTAATCTTCTGCATTTCAATTTGTTTTGAAAACTCGAGATAATACCAGTCTTTACTCATGGGATTGTTGAGAGGCTTCTGTGGACTAATGTATGTAACGTACTCACTAGCACATCCAGGCCCCATGACCACATAACCAAGGCGTATTAATTGTTGTTTCATTATTGTTATTATTGGTGTTACCAGTCATGGTGGTGAGATTTACACTCCTCTAGTTGTTTATAATTTCATTTCCTTGGTAGAGGAAACTGTGATTCTGTCAGCTCTTTGTGTACTCTTATGTTAGGGTGTTTCATTTATCAGGCTATCAGTATCCTTTTGTTGGGTTTCGTAGGACATCTTGCCTTGGGATGGCGAATAATGTTAAGTATTATTGTATCACTTCCTACCAGGAAAACACCATTTCCTGTGTGACTCTCTTCTAGTTTGCAAGGAGTAGAGACCCCTGAGGTTATTTTGGGTGATGGGAATTTATTTGAAAGCTACAAGGGAAGTCAGATCCCAGTCCAACATCTCATGATTTGCCCAGTAACATCCTGCTAACATCCCGCAGATAATGGGAACATTGCTTCAGATAAAAGTTACTCTAGAGCTATCAGAATAGTGCTGTGCTCTACCTCTGCTCTCTTTTTATGGACTGCCTTCTGCTGCTAGCCCCCTCTTGTTTCCTTTTCTTTCTGTCTTTTCCCCCCATTTTTTATTGTAGTAACTTATTCTACACATTAAAATAATCTCCTATGTATAGGTTCCCCATTCCTCACGTATGTCAACACTCCCGCCACCAAACCAAGTGTCCTCACCAGTCTAGTGGGCTCTGCCACTCCTTTTTTTCCCAGTTCTGCTGCCTTTGGGGAATTATTCCTATTCCTGTGTGCACTTTTATTTCCCTCTAGGTATTATTGCTCAATTTACCATATCATATTCAAACTGTTTTCTAATACACTGACATTTAGAAGTTGAAAAGGATTATATCTAGCTGGAAATGGAGGAGGGAAGAGACCTCGTTCTGCATTTTGTTTTAGAAGAGTAGCTGCTGAGAAGAGAAAGCTGATGAGGGACCAGGGATCTCTCCTGGATGCAGACTGTAAGGACTTTTTAATATACAAGGTTGCAATTTTCTCTGGGTGGTTATGCTCTCTTTACATGTCTGCAAAAATAACAGTAGTCCTGCCCTTTGAAATGATTGCTGCCCTAAAAGATCTTAAAGCCATGAAGAATGGGTTCTCAAACACATTCACTTGGGGACAAATAAATTACTGCCAACATAAATGGAATGCTGTCTGCTGGTTTGACTTTTCTGTGGCCAGAGTAAAGCCGTTTTTTTTTTTTTTTGTTAAGGGAAGATGAGAAATCAATTTTTGTATTCAAGGACAAATTGCTGAAGATGCATGGCCATTCAGACTTTTTCTACTCAGATAATGACACCCAATCTGTAAATCAAGAGCATTGAACTTGCTGTTCTTAAGATAGACAAGCTTTGTGTGAGTTTTTAAAACTTGTGCATCCTATTCCGCTTGTCTGTCTAGGATATCTGAGAACAAGTAGATAGCTCAGCATTGTTTATCAAAGAATCCTGACATTGTTCTAATGATGGTTGATATTTTCCTTCTTGATTTACATTTTGCTGTAAGGAAATTTTGCTGACCTAATCTCTGGTGTGTGTGTGTGTGTGTGTGTATGACTAGATAACAAGAGAAATTAAGATCCTGCAAAATGCAATAATCCAGCAAGATAAACTCCTCACCAAAGCAATGTCCAGTGATGGTTCCTTTCATATTACCCTGCTAGTGATGCAGCTATTAAATGAAGATGAAGTAAACATGTGAGTAATATGTCTTTCTTGAATATGGTTTTGCAATTATTACCTCAGATGAGTAAGCATAGCATAACCCAAAGAGACATTGACATTTTAAAGACGTATTCTTTGTTGTAATTTATTCCAGTTAAGTCAGTGCAAAGAATTAACTATATATATTTCTTAAAGAAAGGTGCAAGCAGTAATGAAGGCAAGCAGAGGCAGGCAGGCAGGAAGAGAGAGGAGGAAGAAGCATTGTATTTATTTAGTCATTCAACTTGATTGGCCCCACTGCCCCTGGGATGCGAACCTGGGGTCATAGGATGTATTTAGACTGCGCCCAACCATTACGCCAACATGTGCCAAATTTTCTTTTTAATATAGACACTTTTTACTCTGTCGTTATCAAATGATATTCCTTGGTTATACAGTTGTTTCCCCAAGTCTGGCAAACTGAGACCCAGGGAGACTCGTTGCTGCAGTTTCAAGTCCGAAGGCAGTCTCGGGGCAGAATTCCTTCTTCCTTGGGTGACTTCAGTCTTTTCTCTTTCGGCCTTCAGCTGATTGCATGAGGCCCATCCACACTCCAGAGGATGGTCCACCTTGCTCAGAGTCTATTGATTTAAATGTTATCACATCTAAAAAGTTCCTTCGTGGCAGATTCTAGACTGGTGTTTAACCAAAAACTCTATTCCATGACCTAAACTGACCACATAAAATTAACCACCATGAATGGAAAGAGCAGGAGCAAATACTAAACTAAGGTGGCAAGTTGGAAAACACGAAACCAGCAGTAAATTCAGAAGAACTTCAGTCTGGTCAGTGATAACCCTGACAGCTTTGAACAAGAGTGTAGGTGGCTGCTGTGAGACTTCTTGTCCAGGGTAGGAAGTGTGTTAAATCCCTCTGGTGCTGGGCAGAGTGAAAGTAGAGCAAGAGGCAGGAAGCCAGACAGTATGTTCTGGCTCCTCCTTGGCAGCTGAGTTTTTGTTGTAGTTGTTACTGTTTTAAAGGAAAGGTGTAGCCAGGAAGGAAGGCGAGCAGAAGCAGACAGGCAGAGAGAGAGAGGAGGAAAAAGCACTTTATTTTATTTAGTTGTTCATCCTGGTTGTTTCCTCCTGACCTTGGGACACAAAACGTCCTTGGGATGTGTGTGGACTGCACCCAACTGCCACTCCATCAGGATACATGGTGGGGGGTTTGTGGGTGCTGGTTAATTGTTTCCTCCTGTCTAGTCCCACCATCGTTGGGGGAGAGAACAGGAATTATTGAGAAGCTCACATTGGTTTGGGGTTCTCAGGGTGTTCAGGGTAACTGCAAGCTCTTTAGAGAAGTTCCTGTTCAAATAATGCTGGAAAAATGTGGTGCCACCAAGATGGTAGATTAGAATTGAGGAAGATTTCTAGCATGACCCTGAGATGAAGTCAACTCCCCATTGCCTTTCTGGATTTATAGATTAATTCAGCAATTTTCTTGTGCCCCGGGGGGTGCACTTGAAAGTTCAGAGAGAATTGGTGGGTGAGATGGAGGTGGATGAGGGACAAGGATACTCCTGAGTGTCCCTTGAGCGAGACTCTGGCAGCAGTCTGGTGCTTCTGCAGTGCATGTCAGTGCAGTGCCCAGAAAGAACAAGTCTGCTCTGGGGACACCACTGTAGGGCACCCAGGCATAGGATCAGACCAGTCTGCAAAATGGCAGTCTCTGAGGACCCAAAGGAACCAAAGATCTTCTGTCCTTTGATAAGAGTATGCCGGATTCCTTGGGAAGGAGGAGGCACAAGAAAGGGCAAAACAATCCTGAAAGGAGCTTTGAATGAGCTGCATAGTTGTGCCCAACTGACCTTTTTTAGCCAGAAGGACTGTTACATTTCTTGGTAAGTCTGAGTTTTATCACCATCACCAGAAATGGGTCTTCACCATGTATATTTTAGTCTGTTCCTCATCCTCCATCTTGATACAAATATTATGTCATTGTATTCTCTCAACAGTGTTATGAGTCTTCTTGTTATGCGTATGGGGAAACAAAGTCATAGGAATTAAGCAAATGCTGGTCAGTGGAGAAGCCAGTTAGAGCTGGTCGGTTCTTATTCATGGAATGTGCGTATGAAAGACAAAGGCGGAGAGGTTTCGGTGTGGAATGGAGTTAGGATGGAGAAGAGAGGCACAAGGGCATGAGGGAAGTGGAGAGACTGGTCTCTGGTGGTGTGAACGGCCTCCTGTATCTCGGTAACCTCGACTGATGAGCATAACTGACTAGAAATGCTGTTAGGTGGCATGGAGGTGAGGCAGTAGGTATATTCCCAATGTTTGTAATGTTTATATTTTTTCAGTAGAGGTGGAGCTGCCTTCTCTAGGAGACTTTTAGAAATATCTTGGGGGCACGCCCTGGTGGCATAGTAGCATTTAGCTCAGCCGTCTCCAGAAGAGCACTGTCCACAGACATCCCAAGGATCTGCATTCATGTCCCGAGGCTGGGGGAGCAACCAATCTGAGCAACTAAATAAAAATAATAAAATGAATGCTTCTTCCTTCTCTTTCTTCCTTACTCTCCTACATTCCTGACTGTACCTTCCTTAAAAAAATATTTTGGGGATGTTTTTCCTTGTCAAAATTACTGTTTTATGCATGGTAGTCAGGATAGCTAAACCACCTGCGGTGCCTGGAATAGACCTAACTAGGAAGCATTATCTTGCCCTGAATCACAGCATTCACACTTGTTGAAGAGTTTCTGTGCAGAGCTGTGACCCCTGAGTCTTTTAGCTCTGTGTCTAGTTACAGAACTATTTCAATTTTGTGTAAGAAAACAAAATGCTTGTTCAGGTCTGCTTTGTATTCGAAAAGGTAAAGGGGCACCCTTATTCTACTTTATGAAATAGGCAGTAATATCTCCTGGGAAATGATGACCAGATATTTGCAATCTAGTAAATTACTCTCAACTGAGTTGTCATGAAAAAAAGAAGAAATAAAGTTTACTGTAATGCTAAGACGGTATTTTTCAATTTAGTCAACATTAATTATCAGCCACATGTAAGACACTGAGCTAAGTGCTTTGAGGAAAATAACAGTGAGTCAAGAATAGGTCTTGCACTCATAAATTATACAGTTTAGTTGACTAGATACTATATGAACCCAAATAACTATAATAAAGGCTTAAAAGTGTTACGTGTCTTAAGATGTAAAATATTAATGAAATTCCAAAGGAGAGAAGGTTTTCTTCTAATTGGGGAAACAGACAAGTATTTGTGACAGAAGCGTGAACTTCCAAGTGATGGTAACATTCTGTGTGTGGCCCCACTTTGAGTGACTATATGATGAGAATGAAACACATTAGATTTTCTGGTAAGAATGGAATTTTTATAGGAAGGATTTTTATAGGAAGGAAGGATTTTATATAGAAGTCTCTAATCTTTCAATTTTATCTTTCGTTCTTTATGAGGGATATTATGCTAGGCATCTAGATTGTCGGTTTTGTTCTTTAATCTTTGTTTTGAGAGTCTAATATCACATTTTAGATGTTCAATAAAATATTGATTGAATGTGGAGTGTGCAAACGTTTTTAATCATAAATTTCTTTGGGTAAATATCACCTTAGTCGTGTCTTTCATAGTGTAGAAGATACAAAAATAAAGTGTAGAAGAAATGAATAGAAATAAATTAGACCAAACCCAGCTGCTGATTTGAAAAGATGACGGTCCTAAGTTAATTTAAAATGTAACCTTTGGAGCTGAACTTAACTTTCATGATTCCATTTCCTATTTACATATACTTTCGACTCAATTTACCCTAAAAAAATCTCTCCATTAACCATTCTTTGAAAGACATTCTATTTAAAAGAATCTGAAAATTAGTAATACTTACTAGCAGACATTATAAATCCTCATTTGGTGATTAGTGACATTTTAGTGGGATGCATTTATTGATTTATGCTACTCGAGAACTGAAAATTGGGACCGAGTTTAGATCATCTATATTTCTTTAGAGGAAAATGAGATATAGGTGCTGCTTGGTGGCTCAGGTGATAAGCCGGTGACTGGGGTGTGGACTATGTGAAGTCCAAGGACCCAGGCTTGTGACCTAGGGGTGGAAATGGAGGTAGGAGGAGAGAAGAACCCAAATGAATTAACAAATAAATGTGGATGCTTTCTCCTCTTCTTTTCTTCATTAACAATATTTCTTCTCCGAATCTTAAAACAACAACCAAAAGATAAATGGGATATAAAATGCATTGCCTCTGAAAAGCCCTCACCTTTAGCATGGTCTATTTTGGTATATAGTTTCATTTAAAATGAGCCTCTTGATTTCCCCCGGTTTATTACAGATTTCTGACAGTAGTTTGATTTTCACATACACACTCACAAAGGACAGTGTTGCAGTAGAAGTATGCCCAGTGCTTTTTGATGTAGATACAATTAGGAAAGTTTGGATTTGGAAGTACACTGAGAAATGTTGACGTTTTCCAAGCTATTTTGAAGTACTGTACATTACATGAGAAAGAAATGAAATTAAAAATTTAATAAAGACTAATTTGGAAATATGAAAAATGTAGAAAAACAGCTTAATTTTTTTATATGTTTGACATTTAATTAGGGATGAACAAATTATTGATTAAGAGAATTTGAATTAATGGTGGTTTCCAAAGGGGTGTTTTGCAGACCTCTTCATAATGTTCAGAATGTACTATTTCTTTTTTGAGTAGTTGCTGCCCTCTAGTGAGATTTCATATTTTATCATAATAAAGACCTTATACCAGACTTCAGTTTTCAAAATATTCCGAACTGGATCATTTCTACTTCATTTATATAGCAAAATATTTTTTATGAAGAAAAATAAAGCATTTGAGACATAGTTGCCCTATGATCACATAGGCTGAACAGCCGTAACAAACTTAAATAAGCTGTAGTTGGGGAATATAATGAAACTTGTATTTTATTTGATCTAGGTATAGTAGATGATCTTATTATCGAGACTATTATATTTTAAAAGATAATGTGTATTGAATTTTGATAGAATGCTTTGCATGTAGTAAATACTGTACCAGTATTAGTATTTACATTAACTAACTACAATTTTGCACATAATTTAAGCTCTTAAAGGCATTTATAGGTACTATTTTTTGAAATATGTTATTATCAGCAACTTTTTATTGAATTGTGCATGCAGTATCTCCTTGTTTAGAAACTTCCTGGTAAACTATAGAATAGTATTATCTTTCATATTTTTAATAAAATATGAATTATAATTAGGCACAGTTATTTTGTAGTTTTTTTAGATTACTGTTTTATTTTTTAAAGACTTTTTCAAAGGTATTTTGAACTTTAGAATAATTAACACAAATAACTAATTTATTTCTAAATTGATTACTTTGTTTCATGTTTAGTCTTAAATTTTTTTACTTAATATATTGCAAAAATATATATATATGTATATATATATACACATATGTATCTTTTCTTACCAGTGGTATTGATGCCCTTTTGGAATTAAAACCATTAATAGAAGAAATCCTCCAAGGAAAACCTTTGACTTTGCCCTTCCAAGGGGTCGATACTTTTCAAAGTCAGGTTGGATTTGTGAAACTGGCAGAAGGAGATCATAGAAACCAACTTTTGGAGATCGCAGGTAAAACAACCAGCAGTATACGCAGATGAAATGTCATGTTGAAGAAACACTTTGTTTCCCCCAGTTCTTTTATTTTTTTTTTAAATGTTTAGAAGCATTTTATTCCATTTTTTTTCAGTTCACACCGTTGCATCCTCTTTCTCCTGGAGTTGAACCCAGGAGTGTGTGTCTTGGGTTCCTTTGGAGATGGTTGACATAACTGCTACTTCACCAGGGCCTGCCTCCCCCAGTTCTTATGATAGAGATTTGATATCTTTTAATTTTTGTGAGTCAGTGAAACTTATGAGTGAATAAGGTTGTGTAAGTAAGTGGCCAAATAAAAGGCCTGAACTGAAGTGTTGTCTTGAGTCTTCCACCTGAAAAATGTTGATTCTGGTTTATCGGGAAGGTGATATCCTGGACTCAAATATTAGGACTGTCCTAATCGTAAGTTTGAAGGATGTCAATGGTTATTATGATATTTGGCATATAGTTAGCATTTAAGAAGTACTGAATGGAGCTTATTGAGAGACTTGTAGGGATTACTAACTCCTTCCTAGAATGTCAGATAAATTCGCGATATTTTCCTTCTTGCTACTATTTCCTATTTAGGTACTGCTCTCCAGAGCAAAAAGTAAATTAGTGATGGTGAAGTTCTCATATCCATTGGAGAACACATTGCTTTGTGCACTGCAATGGAAAGTATTAGGGAATTAAGAAGAAGAAAATTCTTTGATGAGTGACTTCTGAGTTTGATTCAGAGATCACAGGTTGGGCTTTAGCTTACAGGTTGTAAATCAATTTTTATTTTCATATGCTTTCATATCAAGTCATTTTATGTCATCTCGTTTAGGATCAATAATCCTTGGTTCTTAACACACTCTCGTATTGGTGCATACTGTTCCACTCTTTTCTGTTTCTCTGTCTTAATATAATAGTCACCTAGGACTCTACCACACAACAGGAAAGGTAGGACCTTGGTAGTGTTTAGCCATGTTCTTTTCCATTAATCTATCCCTTGGTCTCTTCATTTAAGCTATCATATTGAGGTCGGTGTTTATCATTTCCTTGTATTCTCCCAAAGTATATGCATTTTTAATTGGACTCAGCCTTATAAAAAAGTCATCATGTTGTATATGATTTTACGAGACATATATTTTTACCTGAGATTTACTGTTTTGTCTTTAGGCAGTTTCATAGTTCCCCATTCAAAAGTTCACCTCTTCTTGGGGTGGGGTGGGCCGGGCCTGAGGATCAGTTTTCCTTTCGTTGTTGGTTGTTTTTCTTTTATGGAGCAAAGTATGTGCAAACAATCGAGCACCATTTATGAGTCCAGCAGCATTTAAAATCATTACTTGGTCAATGAGAAGTTTTATAATAAATCACTTGGGAACTAATGCCCAATTAATCTTCTTCCTGACTGCTCAGGTAAAAAGGCCAAATCTAAGTCATTCATTTTGTAGTATAAATATCTCTGAGCTCAAGAAACTTCTTAAAAATAACTTTTTTATTTCTTTTGTTTATATTGCTACATGCGTTTAGGATATTGAAATTACACCTTGATCTGTGAGTCTTTCACTCCACACCTACCACCAGCATTCTAGTGCCCTTTACCACCAGCTTGTTTCCACCTTCTTTCCCTACCCTTCCCACCCCCCAAAACATTTTTAATTGATCATTCATTCATTGTTCATTTAAAAAATTCAATGAGTGCTTACAGCATTGAGAATTCCATCCATTCTTAGCAATTATTCTCACAAAGGGAGTTTCCATTATTGATGAAAGATCCATTGTATGCTGAGGAATGTGAAATCGCACCAGCTTTAATATGACTGTGAACTCAAGGATGTTAGTTTGTCATTTTAGAAAAGGGCACTGCCCTTGTAATTCCTTTCTTAGTTTCAGAAACTATTGCTTAAAAGTATATATGCTTTTCCAAAATTAAACAACACATTAAAAATAAAGGAGAATAGCACTCTGTCCCCCTCATATAATTGTTGTTTTCTTGCTTTTAATCTTCTTTGTCTATATTGTGCTGTTGCTTTTGATTATAGTTTTTTGTACTTTGATAAATCAAAATATTTAAATATGACTATGGAAAATTTTCATTCAAGTTTAGTTGGAACCTCCATTTATATAGTGTTAAGAAAGTCAGATTGTTTAATACGTGAAACCTGTTGTCCATGTTTTATTTCATTAGGTGTATTTTTAAAAAGTCACCCTGGTGACTCAGGTGTTAAGTCAGTGCCTGGGGTTTATTGTAAAGCCTAGAGACCTGACTGAGGTAGCAAATAAATAAATGCTTCTTCCTCTTCTCCCTTCCTTCCTTCCCTCCTTCCCTCCCTCCCTCCCTCCTTCCCTCCTTTCCTTCCTTCCTTCCTTCCTTCCTTCCTTCCTTCCTTCCTTCCTTCCTTCCTTCCTTCCTTCCTTCCTTCCCTCCCTCCCTCCCTCCTTCCTTCCTTCCTTCCCTCCTTCCCTCCTTTCCTTCCTTCCCTCCCTCCCTCCCTCCTTCCTTCCTTCCTTCCCTCCTTCCCTCCTTTCCTTCCTTCCCTCCTTTCCTTCCTTCCCTCCTTTTCTCCTTCCTTCCTTCTTCTCTCACTCCCTCCGTCCCTCCGTCCCTCCCTCCTTCCTTCCCTCCCAAAAAAGCTTTATGATTAGTATTGCTTTAATTCAACAGTATTAGTAAAATAATTTGATATTTGTTTTTGTGTCCAATTTTGTAAACTATGTATTCAAGTATTATATTTTAACTTTCAGAGGAATATATTCTATTGACCAGGGTCATTTAACATTTTTTTGTTTTTTTCTTTGAAAGGAAAGGCGTAGTTATTGGCAGGAATCAAGATGAGCAGGAGGCAGGCAGGAAGAGAAAGGAGGAAGAAGCATTTTATTTTATTTTACTCAGTTGTTCATCTTGGTTGTTTCCCCCAGCCCCTGGTCTTGAACTGAGAATCTTGTGAATGTATGTGGCTGCACTGAGGTAAAGTGTAGTAGGCCACCAAGGTGCAATGACAAGTCTTAAAAACTTTATTATACACCGTATATATGTATATGTATATAGGGTACTATTAATATTTTATTTGTTCAAAATAATGAAGGCAGAGCCAATTTGACAGTGGAAAGCAGGAGAATTTGTAAAGAAAGTGAATTTAATTATTGATGTTTTTATTAAAAAACACTATTTAAGTACATAATTTGAAGTAAAATTAATTTAAAAAATAGTTGTAAGTTATAATTCATGAATAGATTACCTTGATTTTTGTAGTTTTTAGATTTAAAGGTTGAAAGAAGCAAATTCTTAAAATATTGCATAGTTATGAAAAAAGAACTGAATTGTAGACACTAAGATAGGAACTCATTACTGACAATTTGCAGGATAAATGGTAATTGAGTACTTTTGATATATGAAATTGAAGGAAATAACTGTACATTGTGAATGAATAGATTCTGATTCTGTGAGCTGTGACCATCAGGGTTTGAATTATACAACCAGATATGCTGCTCATACCCTTTGGTGGGGGAAGTTGGGGTGGTAAATGCTGGTGGGCTGGAGGCGGCAGGCCCATTTGCCCACTGATGCCTATAGGTCTATGCTGGAGGGAGCAGGTGAGGTGTGTGGCATCAGAGGCTCTATCTCAGCTTCCTGCCTTGACCGTGAGTGATCCTGTTTTTCCAGAATAAAGCAGCATCTTCTCCTTTTGCATCATTACACTGTAGCTCACAGAGTAAGAAAGTTTTGAAAATTATGAATTTATATGATACTTTTCCACATTTTACAATGATGAAATTGTGCTGAAAAGCTTTTTGCGTAGAAATGAATATTTGATTTTATTCATTTTTTTCAGTGAAATGTAATTTTGTTAAGTAATATTAGATTGAGAGATTTCGCCTGCTGGAATTGTAATAGGTCCTGCAAACTTTTTTTTTTTAATGAGAAAAGTTTCCTTGGTTAGCATGATAAAAGATTCCAAGTACCCTTGGCTCATAAAAGGAAGAATGAAAGATTTTTAGGATAGTCACTTGAATATTGCACTTTGTCTTATTTTTAACTTGTTTCTACCCCCAAACAGAGGGAATATACCTTCTGCTTTTTGCTGCTTGTGGAGTATTGGTTTAGTTGCTGGTACTTAGGTGGAAGGCTGCTCTGTTATTACAGGAATGCTTAGACTTCCAGCCTCCCAAGGCAGGTGGGCTTTTCAGCAGCTACCATCCCTTCTCCTTAATAACCGGGGTTAGACCTTCCGAGACCTCAGAAACACCTTAATTCTACTTCATTTAGAGCTCAGCTAGCAGCTTGGCGACCTTCTCACTGTTTCAACAGAAACACGAACCAAAAATCCAGCTTCATTCATGTTGAATGTTAAGTCATCAAATGCTGTAAAATTTCGCTTAAATATCCATTCCCTCCTTTCTATCTCTATTTCTGTGGCCTGTTCTTTTCATCTCTTTACTACTGAAATGGTTTCCTTTTGCCTCTTGTGCTTCCAGAGTATTTTTCTACAGCACAAGAGTAATCACCTTTATGCTCTGTGCTTAAAACACGGTGTAGAGTCTCTGTGAGAGGTAGGATAAAATTCGTTTTCTTACTGTGGCATGTAAGGCTCTCAGCTAGTTTATTTGTCTGTGTCTTTATCCCTGTTTCGGTGCTGCCTCGCACTGTGTTGGATCTGTTGGGCTCCTTGCAGATCCGCCTTTGACGTCTGCATGCTAAACGCGTGCTACCACCTTGTCAGTGAGCACGTTTTTGTTTCTCTTGTGATCTGAGAGCAACTGCACAACTTTTTAAGTTTACTTTTAATTGTGATAAGATACATATAACATGAAATTTGCCATCTTACCAATTTTTAAATGTACAGCTCAGTAGGGTGACATTTGTATACCAATGCTCAGAAACTTCCGTCTCGCAAAACTGAAACGATATAGTCACTTGTCACTTAGAGACATATTGGTCAATGAAAGACTGCCTTTGTGGCGGTGATTCCAGTAGTTGACACCATACAGCCTAGTTGTGTGGCAGGCTGAAGCACCCATGTGTAATAGTACTTGAGGACGTTTGCCCAACATGGCCAAATACTCTTAGGACGTATTTCTCAGAATGTGTCCCCATTATTAAGTAGCACATGGCTGATTAAACAATAGTTCTTCACATCCCTCCTCTCCAGCACCCGTCACCACCATTCTGTGTTTTCTCTTCCTGTGAATTACTACTGTAGATACCTCACGTAAGTGAAAATCACACACCGTTCACTTTTTGTAACTAGCTTATATCAATGGATGGGTTTCCGCTGGCATCAACATGTAATTTTTAAAGAATTGCTTTTAAGAATGAGACATTTAGAAATTCTGTTTGATAAGTTTTACACAGTAATCAGCGGGTAATACCTATTTAAAATGATGAATACAAAACTTCTAAATTGTACTGTGCGTAGGGGCTGTATTTTTTATAAAATCAGTTACCTCAAAAAATAAAAAGATTTTCAAATTGAAGTTGGTTTCTGTATATTGTCAACTTTCATGCTGAAACATATAGTACACATGACTTTTTAAAACCATCTAAAATGAAATCGTTTAATCAGTGTGTAGAAAGAGGAATCCTTTAAGTAGTAGAAACCTAGAGATGACGTAATAATCTCTTAGGTGGAAGGCTTTTATATGTTCGATGACTAAAAAGTGATTCTCAAATTTTCCTGAGATCTTTCACTATGTGTGTGACAATCATGCTGGAACATTAGAGAATAGTTTTCAATTGAAAAGTATGAGGAAAACTACCTGCTATTGTACAATGCATTGTTTAATGACAAATTAGTCTTTCAAAAAATAAAATATAGCTTAGTATTTCTGTTACATCCACATACTAAAATAGAATTGATAACTTAAGAATATATTGGGCCCTCTTAATTTGCATTTAGTGTTACAGACTATCCTTGTTAATAAACGTCTATGATTATGCCATCGTACAAACATCCATCACAATCTTAGTAAGAGAAGAAATGAAAAAAGGCAGAAACCAATATTTGCTTTGTAATAGAATGTATATAATTAAAAACATGCTTTTATTAATTTTAATTTATTATAGTTTACTTTGACACAGCATTCAGCCATTTCTTTACAGATTAGGTAAAAATTTATTGTGGCTGCTTATTTGAAAGAGTTCACCTGAAGAAAATCTCCCATAAGAAATAAATACATGTATAAAACTTCATGAAACGGAGAAAACTGTATTTAAGATTACAGAAGTATTCTTTATTAAAGCATTCATTTTAGTGTTCTTTTATATAATAGAATCTCCCACTATTTAAAGAACATTTTGAAGAAACTGTTCCTCAATTTATATCTCTATGTAGAAGGTAAATAATTTAGGGAACAGTCTAAACTGACTTTTGAGGGATATGTGGTTTATTAGCTGTGTGATTTTCTATTTAGTACTTGAAGGAATACCTGTGGTACTAGGAGAAACAGAACAATCTTTTACATTATTCTTGAGCTTTTCCAGAATACAAATCAAAATGATGGAAAATGACGTGGTTTTCACACTAGCAAAAACTTCTTATCTCAAGGGTGATATTTTTGTAACTATTACTTAGTACTCTGGTTCAACAATAGATTATACTGCTATTGGGAACATAAGCTGAATACTCAGAAGTATTTTTCAAAAAGAAAGTGACATTTTCCTTTTACTCTATTTCTGTATACCTAGAAAATACATTGTACTGAAAAAACATATTAATAGAAATTAGGTGTTATTTTGACAAATATTATTTGGAACTATTTTGTGAATTAATATCCATCATTATGGATTTCAGACTTAGTGAATAATGAGAGCTACTGAGTCAAAATTTGATAAAACTGAAACCAGTAAATTAAAAGTGTTTGTTTCTTTAGAGTAAATTGATAATAAGATTGATATATAAAATAAAATGTAAAAACTAATGTAATGGTAAAAAAAACACAGATGCCTACTATTTTAATTTTTTTAACAACTGTCCTTTTCTTATATCCCTTGTCATTTTGACAATTCTGAAAATTGACAAATCCTCTCTATTGGATTGAAATGTGTCTCATGAGACTTGTGTCCCATGAGTGCAGGGACATTTTCTGTATTCAGCAGGTGATGCATCTGTCGCTGATAGGTGGAGCTCGGTAAATAACTGAATAAATGAAAATTTTGCTTTTAGAAACTGATGCTATTTTTTAATATTATTTCTATTTTATAGATTGTGTGATCATGTTAAATTGTGATTAGAAGCCCGTTCATGTGATAATTCTTCAAATATTTGAAGATGTAGAAAATTTACCCTGATCCCTTCAGTCAAATCTTAGAAACTTAGTAAGTTAGTCCACCATGGTATATGTTAACCATCTGATATTGCTAATATCTGAACTTCTTTTGATTCATAAAAATGACAGTGTTGTATGTCTCAGCCTAATATTTTATTTCTGGGCCAACTTAAAACAGCTGAGAAAATGCCAAAATAGAGAGGGCCAGAGCTGGCTCTGATAAGGGAGTTGAGAAAACATATCTATTTGCAATTTATATAAATTTATTGCCGGAACGTTGCATGATAACGTTAAATAGGTTTAAGGCACACATCATTCTAAGTCAGCAAATCAAGCTCTGCACATAGACATTGAGTTCACTAGCGGCAGTACAGTTTCTCTCCTTCATCATATAATTGACTCCTTTTAGCCCCTTGACCCTCCCTTCTTCCCTTCTGGTAATTACTAATTTGATCCTAAAGACTAAATGCCTATTTTTGTTTGATTTGATGCATTTGTTTGTTTGGTTTCTCTATATACCACATATGAGTGAATTACACAGTGTCTTTCTCCTTCTGACTTATCTGAAAAGCCTAATTTCTTGTAGGTTCACCCTAGAATGGCAGGATTTTGTATTTTTTTTTTAAACTGTGTAATAATACTCCATTGTGTGTGTATGCGTATATGTCCGTAGACACACATAGACACACACACTAACACACACTAATATACACATACACACACTAACACACACACACACACACACACACACGCATTTTGAGCTCTTTGTGTGCTGTCTGTGGTTTCAGTAATGCCAGCTGGAGGAGGTGCTGGTGTCCCTGGACCTGCTCTCCGCTGTCACTTTGGACATCTTCCTGGCTATTCACAGCCTTCCAGCCTGGTACTCTGTTCTAATATTCTTATGAAATTCTGTTCTTGCTTAATTTAGTCAAAATTGTTTTCTGTTGCTTGCAGCTAAGAGCTAGCATTTTCTTAGCTTTGTAATCATCTGTTGCTAAACTTTATTACCATAGAAGAGAGAAACGGAAGACTATTTGGTGTCAGTGACTCGTAGTGAAGCATTTTCAGGACACACCCCAAATTTACAAATGGTGATAGAAATGTCATGTTTAGTATCTGTTAGCTTTTGGTAGATTTTACAAAAGTGAGATAGCAAAGTTAGATTTTGAAAATGTGGTGGGATAATATTTTTGGATACCGAGTTTTTTCCTTGTATTTATTATTACATTCTTTATTCTATGCCTGGCTTTTTCTCAGACAGTGGGACCCTGGGGTTGGGGAGTGGGGGGGAGAGGGAGAGGGAGAGATTTGGGTTTCAGCAAGTAGTCAAATGCTGTCTTCCTGGGTTAGACAAAGAAGGAAGTGAGAGGCCAAGCCAGAGTGTGAGTTCTTGTCCTACTATCGAGACCCATGTCATGGACATCCAGTCTGAGAGCAGGAATGACTTGTGCTCCCTTCCTAAGAAGTGGCAGTGGTAGGGGAGGTGAAGAGGAGAGAGGTTGGTGTGATGTGTTCGGTAGCCTTATAGCATTCTGACCCTTCCACCTCAGTCCAGGAAACCCTACTATTTCTGTGCTCTGGAGTGGGAGGGGCAAGATGGTAAAGGACCTGAGACGCTCCACTGAGTACCTGCGGGCCCGGGGTTGCTGTGGTGAGCAAGGGAGTGCAGCCTTGTGCATCTGAGAGGGCACAGACATTGCAGAGAGCTTTGTATGTGGAACGACGGGGATCCACCTGCAAGAATCAAGCATGGTGTCATAGACGCTAGATGGTGACCTGAGATACAGTTGTTCCTCGCTTACCTCCTGCCCCCAGTCCATGTAAAACACTATTACTTCAATTAGCTGCTCCTTATTTAGCCAGAATATAATCCCAGGGAAAGAGAGAAGAGCCCTGAATTGCCTGGGAGTAAATTTCTTCTACCAGAGAGAAATGTACATTCTAGTTGGAATATAGATGAATCAAGAAGATTACTCTGGTGCATTAATTTCCCTGACTTAAAACCTTCCAAATTTGCCATCATACATAGGACAAAATCCCAAGGTTTCACCATGTTTCATAAGGCCCTTGACTACTTCTCGACACCATTTCTGACTGCTTCCCACTCTGCCCCCACTCTGCTCCTTTATACTGTTTTTGGAAGACTAAATACCCTTCACTCAGAAATTTTGCTTTCTACATGAGTGCACTTCCCCCAGATACACAGGTGTCTCTCACCCCAACTCCGATCAGGTGGCTTCTCAAATGTCTCATCTTCAGAGCAGGACCCCGAGACCACCCTGTTTGACATAGCAGCCCTTTTCATCCTGCAGCACTTTGTATGGCTACTACTGACCTGCTTTACTTTTCTTCATACCACGTATCAGTGACTGCCGCTATCGTATCTGTTTGCTTGGCACACCAATATATACGGGCTCTCCGCGGGGGCAGGGGTTTTGTTTTGTTGGCTGCTGTAGCCTGAGCACCTGGCACAGTACCTGGCATTTGTAGGCTCTCTGTCCTCCTTGCTGAACACATGATCCAACCTGAGTTTGTCGACTACCTCCATATCTGCCGTACAAGTCTTCAGAGAACCTAGTCAGCTCTTTCCTCTTGCTTGAGAATTTTTCCTGGAAGGGAAATTTTGAATTCTTCGTGGAGGAGGCAGTGTGAGTTTTGTAGTCAGATAGATGTGGGTCAAACTCCTCACTACTACCTAGCTGAGTGGTCTCTGAGTAAAGCTGTACACATTTCAGGGTCAGTTTCATAATTTTTAAAATGGAAATGATATTTACTTATCCTACACAGTGTTTTTAGAGGAGCAGAGGAAAAAGAATAAGTAAAACTTGCAGTGCACAAGCGGCGTTCAATTCAAGTTCAGCAAGTGCTTGGAACAGGTGTGCTCCAGGCACTGCCGGTCTGGAAGTGACCACAGACTCTACTCAAGGAGTGACCTTGCTGTGCGTGCAGGTCTGGCACAGTAGCCTCCAGTCCACGTGTCACCGAGAGGACTTAACAGTGACCTCACTAGTCAATAAAATGTGTCGCCTTGATTCTTCTCTTGTGTAGATTTTTTCAGTGTGTACCTGCTCTTTTCTGTGAATTGGATACATTTTATTTCATTATTTTTATAGGGACCAGTCAGAGCCAAGTCCTTCTTTTTCTCAGAAAGGACAACGTCTTTTTGTTCTCTTCACTCCTTATCTTTTTTATTTTAGGTTCCTATTAAAATAAGAAAGGTGAAGTCTTACTTAATAGAATATATGTTTAGGCAAGATTGAAATATATTTGGTTTTGGTTTCATCCAGGCATTTCTGGTCCTAATTATGAGCATCATTATTAATCTTTAGATTCCAACAGAATTTCTCCTTAAAACTAAAGAATTCCTAGAGGAAACTGCACATATGGGTTTATATTATTTTGTAAGACAAAGTGAGCTCAATAAATAAATAAAAAAAACCAAGCCCAGAGCCTTCTTATAACTCTAATATCTCATTAAAGACATCTTTTATTTTTAAGGCACTGTTTCCTGGCAACATTGGATAACCTTTCATGGGCGCATGGACTTTTTTTTTTTTTTTAAAGGAAAGGCACAGGCAGGAATGAAGGCGAGTAGGCAGGAAGGCAGAAAAAGGCATCTTCATTTTATTTTCACTTAATCATTCACACTGGTTTGTTACCCTTGGCCCAGGTACTTGAACCCAGTAGTTTGTGACCTGCTCCTTCAGAGGCAATCGACCAGCTTGTAGGACTGCTGCTCCACCAGGGTGCGCCAGTTCGTGATTTTCAGTTGTTAGTAAATTTGGACATTTAACATTTTAGCATTGATAAGAAGTAGCTTTGTTTTAAAGGGAATTTTCTCACTAAACATTTGGATTGGATATGATCTTATTTGAGATACAGAGACACATTTTGTGCCTTTTCTATCAGATTCTTGCTTTTTTTTTTTTTTTTGAAGGAAAGGTGCAGGCAGGAATGCAGGCGAGTAGGCAGCCAGGAAGAGAGAGGAGGAAAAAGCATTTTATTTCTTTTTATTTAGTTGTGTATTTTGGTTGTTTTCCCTGGCCCAGGATGCGAACTCGAGTCCTTGGGATGTGCGCAGACTATGTTTGGCTGGAGTCAGTTTACCAAACCACTACCCTACCAAGTTTTGATTTGATTTGATTTTTTTGGACATTATTGGTGGGGTTATTGTTACTGAAAGGACTCTTAAAGTTTTTTGATTGCTCATTTTCAAGGGATTCTTTTGTTTATATTGTTGGAGTCCTACAAGCTGAAATGATACTCAGAAGCTCCACATCAAACAGGAAGCGTCTCTGACAGAAACAACCCCCGTGTGGGTGTGCTGGAAGGCAGCAGGACCCCCGCCTTCCCATCTTGAGTGAGTTAGTTAGGACGTTTTTGTGGTGGTCACTGTCCCCATGTGCAGCCTGGGCCTTAGCCCTGGTATCAGAGTGAGCCAGGACCAGAGCAGGAGTGAGGACAACCAGATTCCAATTCCTTCCTTACTGCCAGCGAGCATTGTGATCTTGTCATAGACTGATGTTTTGAATTTTTATCTTTATAATTGACATGTGTATTATTTCTACCTGATTTTGAGATTGAAAAAAGGCCATAGCAGACACTGTTTGTCAAGGGTCTTTGAAAAAACTGAACTTCTCCTGTATATGGCAAAGAATTCTATCCTATTTGGAGTCTTGTTTAGAAACAGTCACCATACAACTTTTAATTAAAAAAAAAATAGATCATATACATCTTTTCAAATCAAATTGTGTAGTTCTAGTTTACTCATGTCCTTAAACTATGGCTACATGGTCATTTAGCAGCCATTTCTGTATTGATGGTTATTTTTTGATGGTACTAATTCCAATAATGCTGAATATCTTCTATATAAAATTTCATGTGATGGTAATATTAGTTTTGTACATTTTCTTAGAATTATAAGTGCTGATTCCAAATATTTTTGCATTTTAAATTTGAATAGTTAGTATTTAGATTAACTTACATTGAGATTCTAGTGACTCTCATCTAATGGAAGTCATTGTTTCTTATATTTTTCTATGCTCCTCCCTTTCTCTTAGGCAACTCAAAGTTGCCCTGCAGCTGGGTGGTGTAATGTCCCTCCCTTATTCCCCTCCTGTCTCTCTCTGTGTCTGTGTCTCTCTGTCTCTCATTTCTGTGTTTTATTTTGGGTGGTTTGTTTTGTTATCTTTTCATTTCACTGATATTTTGTTCCTCCACGTCTGCAATCTGTTGTTGTTTCCATCCAGTTTACTTTTTCAGATGTTGTAGTTTTCATCTGTGTACGTTTGCTTTGGTCCATTTTTGGCTGACATGTCTTTACTTAACTTTTTGAATGTAATGCATGCAGTTGTGATAACTGCTTTGATGCTCTCACCTGCTCATTGTAGCATCTGTGTCAGTTGGGATGACTTCTGGTGAATTGAGTCATCTCCTCACCGTGGGTCATGTTTTCTTGTTTGTTTGCATGCCTGGTGATTTCTGATTTGACTCCAGGTATTGTGACACTTGTCCTGCTGGTTACTTGATAGTTTTATATTCCTTGTAAATATTCTGGGCTTTATTCTCAGACACAAGTTACTTGTAGACCATTTTTTTTTCCTTGTAGGTCTTGCTTCTCAGGCAGGTTTGATGGGACTAGAGCCAAAACAATCTAGAGCTAATTTTTCCCTACCTCTAAGCAGGACCCTTCTGTTTATTCCATTCAGTGTTCCATGAATTTTGAAGTCTTTCCACTCTGACAGACAGGAACGAACAGTATTCCTGCCCTGAGTAGGTGCTAGACACTGTTTGTTCCCTCTAGTCATTTCAAGAGTGTTTCCCCATCCTCAGGTATTTGAGCAAATATATGCATATAAGTGCTGGTCAGTACTGAGCTGAGTACTATAGGGAGTCCCTTTGCAGATCTCTGGAGTTTTTTCTCTGTGCTGGTCTTCTTTAGTACTCTGTCCTGTGAGCATGGGGTGCCCTGGTCTCTCTTACTCAGCACTTTTTCCTCAACCCAGTGAGACACTGGGCTGGCTCCATGTGGGTTTCGCCTCCTTGCACAGGGGCCTAGACACTCAACCACGTAAGCTGGGGCACTGAAAACTTCATCTTGTTTGTTAATTGCTCAAGAAATCCTGCTTCATTAACTGATGGGCAGTGTCTTGAACACCATTGTTTCATACTCGACTTTTACTATGTTTGTTTCAGATGGGAAAGTTAATCTAGTCCCTGTTGTTCCATATGGTCAGAAGCAAAAGTTTTAGATATGAAAAAGGATGAGAAACTTGTCTTTTTCTATGCGTAGCCACACCACTATGATACTTAGTGAGAATTAGCATCATATCAGCCAAACAATTATTTATTAAAAGTCTCCTTTTTGGTGCACCCTGGTAGAATAGCAGTTGGATCAGTCACCTCCGAAGGAGCATAGGCCACATATTCTGGGATTTAAGCCCTGGGCCTGGAGGAAGCAACCAGTGTGAACAACAAAATAAAAATAAAGTAAAGATGTGTCTTCCTCCTCTCTCTATTCCTGACTGCCTGCTCACCTTCATTCCTGTTGGCACCTTTCCTTGAAAAACAAAACAAAACAAAACCAAGCCCTTTTCAAGTCATTGTTTTTGTGGGATTTACTCAGTTTGAAATTACTACACAACTGTCACATGTTTGTCACTTTACATATTGTATTTTTTCCTTTCTTTAAAAAAATACTGTCTGACAAGCCCTGGTGGAGTAGGGGTTGGGTGCAGCACACACGTCGCAAGGTCCTGGATTTGTGTTCTGGGCTGGTGGGAACAACCAACATGAACAGCTAAATAAAATAAAGTGCTTCTTCCTCCTCTCTCTTCCTGCCTTCCTGCCTCTGCTCGCCTTCATTCCTCCCTACACCTTTCCTTAAAAAAAAAAAAAAAAATCTCTAACAGGTATTTAAAATAATCTTTGCCATAAAATAATGCAGTTTTTGTTCTTAAAGGAAAGGTGCAGGCAGGAATGAAGACAAGTGGGTAGCAGGAAGAGGAGGAGGAAAGATTTTAATATTGTTTTTATTTAGTTTGTTCACACTGCTCGTTTCCTCCCGAACTCACGATTGGAACCCAGGGGTATGTGGCCTGTGCTCCTTTGGAGGTGATTGACCCAACTGCTACTCCACCAAGACATGCCAAATGGTTTAGTTTTCGCTGTTTGCATGATTAAAGACAGTCCTGTGTAAAAATACATCTCTTTATCTGTTTCAGAGGCTGCAAAAAGGACATTTCAAGAAAAAGGGATCTTAACAGGAGAAAACTCCAGTTACAAGCCTCATTTGACCTTCATGAAATTGTCCAAAGCACCCTGGCTCCGGAAGAAGGTGAGTGGACATTCTGAAAAGCTGTGTTTTACCAGCTGCATAAGCCTCAAGCATGGTTGGGGGCGTAAGTGACATTTGTCGAGGTTTTTGATGCCCTGCCACTATTGCTCCTGGGAGTCCAAGTCAATTTGGCTCCTGTTCCTAAGGATGGTGAGTTGACTCTCGAGCCTCCAGGGAAGCTGTCACAGCAGTGTCCTCCTTTGAGCTGCAAACTGACCATCATTTAATGCTGCTTTATCTCTCACCGCATCTGTCTCAACCTTTGGAGAGTCTCAGGGTGGAGACCGGGTTCTGTTTTGTTGCTTTCTTTGTCTAATGTTTGCAGCTTACTGTTTTCAGAGCCTTCTCCAGCAGCCTGCATCCCAGGTGCTGTCCACCACAATGGGAGTAAGACATTCTTACTCCTCTCCGTATAGGTGTTTCCAAGAGATCACGACGCTCTTTCCATCAGCTGCCTCCATTGAGGACTTGGACCAAGTGCTCCAGAGACTGGGCTAGAGGATAACAGGGTTTCCCCCACATATGCATTTAAAAGCACTTCTCTCAGAGGATGATCAGCAGTGACATAAGCCGTTTGGGGGGAACTTTCTCCCATCCCAGACCACTGCCTCTTCTCTCAGAGATTGCAATAACTTTCAGCTTTCTTTTGGATTCATGAGCATTCTCCTTGAATCCTAAGAGCATCCTTTATTTTTTTCCCTATTGCAACCTAGGGAGTTTCTTAGGCAAATTAAGACAACTGCTGTGCATACCAGAGCTTGGAGATGGGCCTGCAGGTTAATTTGTATTTCCTCCTGCTCTTCATGACCTTTGCTGCAGTTAAGACTGACTGGCAGCTAGATAAATGAAAGTCAGGCCTATTAGTAAGTAGATCTTTTCTCCTAAATTTTGTGTATTTTATATTAAAGGTCTGCGCTCAGAAAGTCTATTTGGTCCTTTCAAAGATGGTTTAGAGTGATTAACTATCCTGTGGTTATGAGTTTCTAGAAAACCATAGTAAATATTTCCTCAAAAAGATACCTTGCATGCTATTTTTTTTTTTTTTTTGAGAACTACAAACTCAGTTATAACTAAGGTGCCATTGTAGAATTTTTAGGTAAAAATAATTTGTATATATAATCATTTGAAATTTGGAATGATAGAGACTGACAAAACTTGTAGATTGTTTACATTCTTACTCATTATATTTCTTGTTTTGCTTTCAAGTGGATTGTCCTCGTCCATAATCACAGAATGACAAATCAGTGGTAAAGGTAATATCCACATTTCCAAGTATTTCTTTGTCTTAGCAACATTCTCTTTGACATGAGAGCACCACAGACATTTGTCAATGGGATGTTTAATCTTCTCTAGAAAATCTGTTTCAACACTCAGACTGCATTTACATGATTTCTTGGCGGTTAATTTCACAGACTTTGCTGCCTTTATAAAAGGGATTATGAGACTTAGAATTCCAGTGACTAAAATGAGCTCACATTCTTCTCAGTTGCAGAGCCTTATCTAGAGTCCATCTTATCTCAGTCTCCATCTCATATTATTCCCTCCTCCTGATAAGTCTAGTTATTCTCATTTATTTCATGTATGAGAAGCTCCCTGGCCTGAGTCAGACTAATTCACCAGATATATTCATTAAGGGCCTGCTATGTGGTAGACTGGTGCTGCACTGCCTGGGGCACATATTCCCAGCCTCTAAATTTAGGTCTGGAGTTGGACCTAACGACCTTGACTTTTGATGTACAGAAAATGCCACAGGTGATTCTGATCCCAGGGGTCTGCAGAGCAGTATGCTCAGAGACCTGCCAGCTTAAATACATGCCTAACGTTTCTTTATGCAGGAAACCACTGGTTCCCTTGTAACAGTTAATACTAATATGTAAAACTGATATGTAAAGTCATGCGTAAGTAGATTTTTATTATGACTTGTGCTTTGGAATGCAGATTGTTTGAAAATATGTGACTTTTCAGTTTCTTCTGAACTTTTCTGAATTTGCTTCTAACTGTTCTCCTCTCAGTACTGCTTCTATTTTGGGATTATTTTTTGGGTTCAACAATTAGAAGACATTGGCCATTGATAAAGACAGTAATGGGATGTATTGATAACTTTCATGGTTAATCAGATTGTTGATGAAATAGAAGGAGGGGGGGAAAGAGAGAGGGGAGTGGGAAAAAGAGAGGGAGGGAGAGCTAGGTGTAAAATAATAGTTTTTTCCTCACTTAAACATAGGAAGCTTGTCTCATTTCAAGTACTTTATTTCTTCGTTTAAAAGTTATTTTAATTATAAAAACATTATTGAGTTTATGGTCACAATAAGAAATTCAAATATATATAAACTTATAGCATGAAAGATAGAATGTCTCTTTCATTACTACCCTGCCATTCTCTTGCTCCTAGTATAATTTCTCTCTGTAGGTAACTGCTATTAGTATACCTGATCTTTTCCTATACACTGAATATATATATATACACACACACACACACGTATACACATATATGCACGTGTGTATATATATATATATATATACATATATTTATATACACCTGCACATGCATGCATAAAGTTCCTTTAAAACAGACATAGGGTCAGACTGTATATTATTTTGATTTATCATAATTTAAATTCATTCCCTTTGATGAATAATGAGGTTATTTTCTGTTTCTTTACTACCACAAACTACTACACTACTTGTTTAATATTATTTGAGCAGATATGCCAATTTCTTTTTTTTTTTTAGTTTAATGAAAACATGGAAAGTTTACATATAATTGTGAATTACATTGGGGCACTAACTATAAAGGAGTTGAGTACTCTAAAATGTGCCCTGGGAATGAGAGCTGAGTATCGAAGGAAGGAACATGTTGAAAAGGTGGAATCACTCTCTGAGGTTGGGATTCTTGTCATCTGGAGAAGGTGTCATTGTTGTCCATTGGTGAAGAAAATCACTGTGTTGTCTTGGGTCAGGACTAGCTCATGGAAAGTACACTGAAGCTGGCAGGCAAGAAAGGAACACTTCCACCGGGTTGTTGATGAGTTGTTCTGATGAACAAGGACTGGAAGAAAGAAATTATGCTGAGGTTTTCATTTGATCAGGTCTGGCAGATGATACCCACTATGGTGTATTTGCTCTCTTACTGTTTTTCTGTGTGGTTTCTTTCTGCTTTGTACAGCATCCTTTAATATTTTTTGCAAAGCTAGTTCTGTGGTGATAAACTCCTTTAACTTTTGCTCATCAGAAAAGGTTTTTTATAATTTCTTTAGTTCTGAATGATCATCTTGCCGAATATAGAACCCTAGTTGAAACTCCTTTTCTTTCAGCACTTTGAATATGTTATGCCATTCCCTTCTGGCCTGTAGAGTCTCATTTGAGAAGTCTGTTGACAGCCTTATTATCTCTGTATGTGACACGTTTTTTTCTGGCTGCTCTTAATAGTCTTTATCTTGTATTTTTTTTATATTTTTATGACGATGTATCTAGGTGTATTTCTGTTTGGGTTTCTTTGATTAGGAACTCTTAGAGCTTCCTGGATCTGGAGGCTTGTTTCATTCTTCATACTGGGGAAGTCTCATTTGTTATTTCTTCAAATACCGTGTCTTCCCCTTTTCCCTATCTTCCTCTGGGACTCCTTTGATGTGAATGTTGTTCCTTTTGATATTATCCCAGAGGTCTCGAATGGTGTCTTCGATTCTTTGAATTTTTTTTAATCTTGTTGATGGTTTGTTTGATTTTCTCTGTCCTTTCTTCCCGATCAGTTAGTCTATTGGAAGCTTCATCTGTCCTATTGTTCAGTCCCTCTGCTGAGTTCTTTAATTCAGCCATCTTGTTTCTTACCTGTTTGACATCTTGTTTTAATTCTTCTCTTTGCTTCCTGACATTCTCATTTACTATCTCTCCTGATTTCTGGATTTCCATGAGTATGAAAATCACTGTTACCCTAAATTCCTCTTCAGGTGATTTACATACATGTGCTCTATTGAGATTTCCCCCTAGATTTTTTCTTGGATCCATCATTTCACATATATTTCTCTGTGCCTTTGCTCTATTCGACATTCTGTTTATATTTCTGAGGGTTCAGTTTCCCTGGTGTGGCGGAGGTTTGACTTGTCCAGGATTGGCAATCAGGCTGAAGTTTCACCTCTACCCACAAAGTGGCACTAGCAGGTAGCGCTGAGGTTTGGGGCTGCCTTCTCCTTGTAATGCAGGGGGTGGGGCACCTGACTGGTGGGATTTCCAGTGGGCGAATGTGTGGTGGTGGGATTTCTGCTCATTTGACCCCAGGCTCTGGTGTGAAATAGTTGTGGGAGGGGTTTGAGCTCTTTGGTTGATTTCTGGTTCTGGCTGCACCCAGCACAATTTCACCATGTTGGCTGCAGCTCAGCTCCCTGTGCGCTGGCTCTCCTTTCACCCCCTTGCAAGTCGGCTTTCTGTGGCTGCATATCTCAGCCTGCCATATGGGCCTGCCTCTCGCTGCCTCTGCAGTTGGTCTGGAAATCCCCAGCCTCTGCCCCACTGCATGTCCGGAGACTTCAGAGCACCATCCTGAATCCAAATCTGCGGCTTAGCTGAGAAACACACTGGGTGTTCTCACCCACTGTTAATCTTCAGCTGTTCCGTCCCTAGCTGAAGTGCCAGTCATTTCTTGGTGTTTGTCTCAGGAAAATAGACAATTTTTTTTTTTAATGCCTGTGGGGAGCGACCTGGAAGTATATACTATCACGTCACCATCCAGAAGTTGATCTCTTGCCAATTTCTTAAAGGACCAACACCTTGAAGTAAAATTTCAAGGTCAAAGAGTATTATACATTTTTAGCTTTTTAAAATATTTCAAATTGCTTTTAAAAATGATGGTCCTAGTTTGTACTCCAAATCACATTGTATTAGAGGAACATTTATTAGAATTGACTTGAGGTAGAAACCATCAAAGATTATGAATGTAGCTTATAAATTGTTATGGCCCTTTGAACTATGAATTCCTTAATTTACATAAAAATTAAAATATTAATAATCTAAGTTAGTCATCCATGATGTTGAGATTATCCTAAAAATATTTTAAGAGAAAACATTTTATGCATGAATATGTTTATTAAAGCATTATCTATAAAACAGAAGAGTTATAAGTGACTACTATAATAATAATGGAAAATTTGCATTAATTGTGTAAACTATATCATTGATTTAAACAGCTTTTAAAATAGATACATTTAAGGACATTTAATACATTTAGTAGCATTAAAAGCAAATAACATTTAGAGTGTATAAGACAATTAAAGTTGTATAAAAATAATTTCCTTGGATTTCCTTTCATATAACTTAAGGTTCTTGTGCATAATTAGGAGCTAAAAAGTGTATTCCAAAAATATTCATTTAGTTTGTGGTTTTTCTGATCAGTGAATAGGACTTACCTTAATATCACCCAGAATATAATAAATCCATCTTGACATTTTCAGGATTCCCATTTGGGTTAGTTGGGTGTTTGTGGGATTCTAAGGAAGAGTGAAGGTGGACTGAGCTTGGAAAAAAATGGTGATGGGTAATTTAGGTGTTCATGACCATTCAGGGTGAGGGGAGCCACTTAGATGCAGAAGACCTGCAGTTTTTCACTTATCTGCAGGAGTGTTCATGAGTTTCTGGGATGGGTGAATGGAACATAGGGAAAATAGCTAATGTTAACTTCCACAAAGATGAGCTATTCTGACAATTGGTGCTAGTGGTGTACCATTCCTATTTCGATTTGACCTGTAGAAGGTTATCTGGAAATCATTTTGTGTAATGATGCACTCCAAGGGTACTGGTGGTATTATTGTTGGAATAAACAGGGTAATTATTGGTTAAAGGGGGTATTCTGAATAGAGGCATGCTCTGAATTATTATAGGCAAATTCTGAGATAGTAAGACAGACAATCCATTCATTATTATTTATAAGGGATGTCACCAATTATTCTGTAGTGATTTCCTCAGTTGACTTTTTTTGACATATGATCAATGTTACTTTTTAATCACCTAAAAAGCTGTTTTTCATGCTCATATTTTAAAAAAAGATGCAAAGTTGGAGCCATAAGTTTTGTGTGCATGAAGCTTAAAATTTCATTGAATAAGAGATGTGGATAGTTGTCTATTCAGAGGAGGACAGTTCATGATCAGTGGGAAGTTCATACAGAAGCAGTATGAGGATTCCCCAGTCATGTTTGAAGTTGGCTGTAGACATCCTTGGGCTTGTGGGGTTCCACCTTCCGGCAGCTACCTGTTCACAGGTAATAGCCTTCAGTAGAAGTAACCAAAAAGCCTAGTAAGGTAGCCAAAATTCTATAGCTTGTGTTCAGATTTTTGAAAATATAGAAACTCTTCAATTTCTTGATGTCAAACTTTTGCCATGCTGTGGTATTCTGGTTCCCAAGCTGGAGAATGGAGTTTTCTAACTCAGATTCTGGGAGACATAAGACTTTTCTTGGCAATTATACATTTTTCTAATACTGGGAGGCATTTAATCAGGATGTCAGTTTGCTTATTCTTAGTTTCATAAAATGCTAGTGGGGTCTACTTCATAAGGTGCATCGGAAGCAGTCTTTGTATTTTTTAGACCTATTTTTATTACCACCATGCATTCAAAGTTGTGTTTTTCCACCAAAGAATGAAACCTCAGAAATTTTTATTGTTACTATGTCTCTGAAATAGTTAACTAAAATTCATATGATTGCAGTTTCCATAGAATATGTTTGTTTCACATGCTTAATATGCTACTTGTCCAGCTCCAATACTTGTTAATGTGTTCTTTTGGATTTATTTTCTCATAGAGTGACCTGTATTTCAGTGATTTGAACATTACAGAAACTGGCTGGTTAGAAGTGTGTGCTGTCACTTGGTGGCAGAAGATGACCAGTTTCAAATCAAGCAAGCATTTACTGTAGATCTAGAGTCCTTAAGAAATAAATGTGGTCTTTTCATGGATAGATCAGGTATTTTTAAGCAGAAACTATTTTCTGTGTTTCCTAGGTATCTTTCCTGACTTACGACTTTCAAATTGCTAACATAGCACTTAACTCTCAAAGCTATGGTTTATTAATTGACTTGTCTTACAACAGCTTTTCACAGAGACAGACAATGTGAGAACTTTAGAATGAAAATGATTTCAAAATTGTTAGCTACTGCTTTCACTTAGACTGGTTCTTTTTGAATGCAGAATTTCCCACCACCCGCTGGGGAGGGGTGGTGACCATGTGTTGGTGAGTTGAGGGGAAGTGGGAAGAGGAAGTTGGTGGGAGGGGCAAGGGAACATGGAAAAGGAGATAAGGTGGATGGAAATTCGGTTCCGATGGTAGAGTTAAGGGGGAAACTCAGGCCCAGAATTGTTTGGTGATTGACTATATCGGACCAAGATTGTGATTAAAAATTACAAGATTATAATTTTAAAACTTTCTTTATATTTAGTGGCCAAAGCAAGTTGCATGGTCTCTTCTAAGGTCAGCAGAGTGGGCTGAATATTCTGCTGGCAGAAAGGGACACCACGCGAAGTGGCAGTATTATCTTGAACAATCACCTAATCTACCGTAGCATTTCCCAGGTGTGCTTTGGGACAAATGATTAAACTCCTCTTGTTAGCTGCTATCTGTTAGTGCTCGTATTTGGTAAAGCATCATTTTGGAAATACTGATCTTGATAACTCAGACTTAAATGATATTTTTGCTTCGAACCTCCCGACCTGGTGGACATTTTTGCTTATTTTCTAGCACTAATATCCCCAGACAAAATTCTGATCTAAGTATAATTTAAGAAAATTTGACACCTAGTATTAAGAGATACGATATTGAAGTATATAAATTAATTAAAATTGTGTATGTTTGTCTTCACTAAATTAAACATAAGTTTTTGCTTATCTCAACTCGCCATTAGTGAAATATTTTTCTCAACAAGTTACTTTTAGACATTTTGAAAACTTTTTGTTTCATTTTCTGAGTCAAGGACTTAGTAGAAAATGATCTTGTAGGAAACTGGCAAGCTCTGGAGTAGGTTGATTGATTATGGTTAAAGACAAAATCGAACATAGGATCAAGAAAACTTGATAAACAATTAGCTTATTAAATAAGTGGCAATAGATAATTTCTGACCCACCTGAATAGACACATAAAAGCAAACCAGCTAAAACTATTTAGATGGTAATAAGATTTTATCTGCCATTATAAAGAGTGGCTAAATTGGGGTGCCCTGGCGGTCTAGCAGAGAGGCCACCAGACATCTATATACATCCCAAGGACCTGGGGTTCAAGACCCAGGGCAGAGGGTACAACCAAGATGAACAACTAAACTTTTTTTTAAAAAAGCTTTTTCCTCCTCTCTCTTCTTGTCTTACTGCCTACTCCTCTTCATTCCTGCCTGCACCTTTCCTGTAAAAATAAAAAAAGATGAAAAGAGTAGCTAAGCTAAGTTCATTGACCAACCAGCCTTTGGTAATTATAATTAACTACTCAATAAAAGAAGGCAAGCTCCGCTTACATTTGATGGGAAACTAAGGTTGTGATCCATAATTGTAACTAGTTTACATCGGAATTATGCTTCTGTGCCTAAACATGAACTGATTTACTTTGACCGTCCTTAGAATCTTACCTCTAAAGAAGAGATACCTTAAAAATGGAATAATATTGATTCTCTGAATTACTAAATTGCCTAGTTCTTTTTCTATTTGTTACTCTAGTAAATTAAAGGAAAAAAATATGATTGGCTTCTTTACCAGAGCCAAACTTTATGTTGTGGTTGAAGACCTAACAAAATGTGCTTGTGCCACTGAAGGGACTAGACACTCTCCTACAGGAGTTCCAGCTTGTCTGTGTTCTTTTCTAACACCTGCCTGCATGGCAACATTCTGTCAGTTTGAGACACAATTTTAGAGAATCATTTGTGAGGCCTTCTAAGAACAAGTGTGTCTTTACGCTGTCCTCAGACTGATGGCCAGAGTGTGAAAGCAGTCTTTTCATTTCTTGGCTACTGCCTTCCCCCAAGCTAAATTTGATGATGGTAATTTGTTATGTAATTTTTTTAAAAGAAAGGTTCAGGCAGAAATGAAGATGAGCAGGCAGGCAGGCAGGAAGAAAGAGGAAAAAGAAGAATTCTATTTTATTTTTTAATTATTTAGTTCTTCATCTTGGTTGATCTCCCAGCCTGGTATGTGAACCTGGTTCTTGGGGTATATGTGGACTGCACTCAGATGGAGATGGTGGACTTAACCACTACCCTCTAGAGCCCACCTGTTATATCACTTTATTAAGATTAGAACATTTCTTTCATAGTAATTTCACATTTGGCATCCAGTAGTACTGTGGGATCTTATCAGTCATTATCTGGGGGAAAGTTCTTTGTGATTTCCCCTAGTGGTCCTGCACTTTTAACAGCATCGCCACACTGTTCGTGCCCGTTCCAGTTCTCGTAACTTGGTCTTATTGGGTTAGTCGTTACTCCTTATTCTCCCTGACCGACCCTGATAATCGATGAGTGGGAAACAAAGTATTTTCTGCTCTCGAACTTCCAGTACAAATATCGCTAGAATTTGATGCATTGGAATTGGGCAGAGAGACTCATGACCCATCATAAACTGAATAGTAGGGAAATCATGTCAAACATACTTCTTAGTAGGCTGTAACTTTCTTTCACACATTTCCCTACTGACCTAGGTGCCTACAGTGTACAAAGCGGAGTGGACAGGAAGGGACCGGTGTCAGGTTGGGCTGGTCTAGTTTCTGGGGCCCTGACTGCAATGTTAGCACATGCAGGACGTAGTGAATAAGAATATGTTTGCATATTGTTATCCTCAGATACGGAATCCTCGCTCTTAGTAATGTTCCTTATTTTTTCCCCTATCAATCCCACTGCTCATTTTATTTGTCTTAAAGTGTTTCTTGAAATTTGGAAAAGATTCTTAATTTTGGAAAAGTCTGTGTAAAAATTGTTGACTGATTGATATCTTTTTTTTTTTTTTAAACATAACTTTTGGGAAGCAGTATTTAATATTTATAGATATATGCTGATTCTGAGTCTGGTAAGAAGCCTATGTCATCCCTGTAATTCTGTGTTTCAAGAGTATACCTAGGGGAATTTTCACAATTATAATGATTGAGTTTGAAATGTGGACAAAGGACTGGAAGGAAAAGCTATTGCATTCAATGTGTATAGACTATATTAAGAAATTTTGAGGCGGGAATATTTTATGTTTTATCTTTATAGAAATAAATGCCTAATGTGGTGAACTCAAGAGAACACACTTTGCTCTCCGAAGCAAAATACTAGGAAAACACATGTGCTAGAGAGAAGTAGGCTGTAGCCTGTTTACATTTGAGTGACTACGGGCTCTGATGAACCAAGAACACAGCTGGAGTTTGATCAAGGGGAGTGGAGAATCCAGTTGAGATTAAGCTGTACAGGAATTCTTCTTGGATGCCTCTGTTTTGAGACCCTTTCTTTGTCTTATTAAAATGAGAAAACCATGTGCAAATATAATAAGCAGTTATTACCTGAACAGCATACGATCTTTTATGCTGTATTTGAGAAGACTTGAGGAGGAATCACGATGTGACTTCCTAAGTAGACAAAGAAAGAGTTTGTATGGGGATATGTGCTTTATATAGGATGTTTTAATGTTCTGGTACTTATATTAAGTCTACAACCTGGAGGAATTCTTGGGTACCATCCAGTGGTTAACATGTCATGGTCAGTATAAGTAAATGTTGATAAAACTTTGTTTCTTCCTCTCTTCTGTTTGATGTCAGCACCTTGTGGTCAGAAAACAATGGAAGGAATACAGCATATTCTTTGACTTTTGTGAATTACGACCTGAGCTTTGAGGAACTCAGTGTCACCTTCCCTCTCTTACTGCTTTTCTGGCCACTTGATACCACTGAGAAGCACCCATACCCTCACAAAGTGTTAAGACAGGTCAAAGGAGGTGTTAATGTAGATCGAAAACATGTAGCTCTAGCAGCTGTAGTTGTACTTGCTGTTTGCTGAGTGGTGTGATATTGTCAGTGTGTGACACAATGCTTGGGTAAAGGAATTCTACTTTTTCTTTCCCTGAAGCCTCAAGATTAAACAAGGCAATAGTGCTAAAAACAAGTTTATCAATAGAGGGATGAAGGAAATGACCTACCTAAAAAAATCCTGTCATCATAAGGATGCTTCAGCATAAAGGAAAATACAGAATTGGAAAATGCTGTATATTCAATGAGCAGCTGGTTTAGAAAATGCAATTTCTGCCAGTATTTTATTTGATTATTTGGATGTTAATAGTTTAATGATTATTCACCTATTTTGGTCATTGTTTTTATGTATAAAATAGCCTCTATGGATTATTTCTCATCTCCCTCTATAAAATTCATAGACATATACTTATCCCATGCTTTAGTAGTATCACTGCTGCATGTGAAAGGCAGGTATTTTGGAATGCCAGAGATTCTAAAAGAAGTTTTCACTTTGGTTTTAGATGTATTGCAGTATATATGATTATATCTTAAGCATGATTAATATCCTTAGGATTTTAACATTTTAAAGTGAAGTGCTTGAATTATTATCAGTATGTTCTTTTCAATATTGCTGTGTCCTCCACTTCTCCTGAATCCAAGTCCAACTTCCACCTCTAGTAAGAGCTCTGTGTCCTTCAGTGAGTGACCTCATTTCTCTGTGGTTCTCTTTCTTTATCTGGGGATAAGAATGGTGCTAGTCTCATATGGATATTGCGATTATTAAATGAGTTAATAAATGTTCTTAGAGCTTGCCAGTACCTGTGCACAGTAAATACTACATAAGTATTTTCTATTGTTATTATACAGATAGAAAGTGTTATTTTTTCACATAGGTCTAAAACAATGAGCGCTGTCTTTTCTTTTATCAGCTCTCCTTTATAATCTCTAAACTTAAGGATAGGCGAGGCAGGGTGTCAAGGCCTTAGCCAGGTAGGAGACAGACCTGACAGGAGTTCAGGGCAGAACCCCACCCCATAGGCTGGCCTAGAGCTGCAGAAAGAGGAACTAGAAGCCTGCCAAGAAGTGGCCCAGGGACCCATGACGCTGGATCTGAAATCACCATGCTATTCCAGAGTCCTTTGCCTGGTGTGGTGAAGACTCCTCTTCTCTCATCCCTATCAAACAGGTGTAGGTGAAACTGAGTCTGAGTAGGAAAGACTTCTGTGATCCTGACTGAGGGGCTGAGGGAAGACTGCAGCTGATAAGGAGGTAATTAGAGACACTGTAGGTGGAGGAAGATGGAAAGTCCAAGTACAAACAGTCCCAGAGGTGGAGGGACCATTTGAATTGTAAAGTAAGATTTGCCTCAAAGACGTCCCATTCAGTATCATCTTTTATAACTTTGAATCACCAACTTTTCATTAGGGGCAATAGTCATTGAAATTTATTTTAGTTTTTTTTAAAGGAACGATGCAGGCAGGATTTTAGTTTTTTTTAAAGGAAAGATGCAGGCAGGAACGCAGGTGAGTAGGCAGGCAGGCAAGAAGAGAGAGCAGGAGGAAACATCTTTTTATTTTTTTTTTTATCTAGTTGTTCACACTGGTTGTTTGATTTTAGTTTTTAAACCATTGTCATACCCTAAAGGCACATAACCTTTTTTCACTTAGGAAATGAGTATAGAGGTTATTGTTTGTCTTTAACGAGCTGATGCCCAAAATGACAAGCCAGTTTGATTTGGCTCTTGATGTACATTCTGAATTTTGGTTTCATGTTATTATGGCAAGAGAGGTATATTTGTGTTGTAACTACTGTGTGACAAGAATAAACTGTTGGAAAACTGTAGAGCTGCAGGAATTTCCACAGTTGAACACACACTTTTTTTTGTATAATAGGCATCCTGTTTTTATTTCCGTTGTGGCACTTGTGATAATTACAGCAAATTATATTGTGATTATTGTAATGTTACGGTAAGAAACTATCTTCTGTTACAAAAAAATCAACTTACTTGATAGAACTGGCATTCCATTGTTCCTCTGATCACAGTAACTTTGTCATAGAAATTAAATAAGCATTTCATCTTTCAGAACCTTAAAGGTGTGATTTTCATATTTAGATTATTAAGTAATATGAATTTTGATATTTTGTGCTCTGTTCACTTCCTATGTTAAAAATACAGTCTATGAATAGTAATAGATCTGAGCTCTTTTTGGTACATACTAAATAATATACATTGTTTGACTGAATGTAAATGAAATGAGAGTGATTCCTGAATAAATAATTTCTTTCACTTATCAGATATAACCATTAGAGTCCAAAGATATCACCAGACTCTCAATGACTTCTTCCAAGTGTTTGCTCCTGTTGTGTCAAGTTACTCTCAAGAATGAAGTTCCTTCCAGTATCTTAGTACATTGTATCAAAGGTTCCCAAGTGACTTTGAAGAGCACTCATAATTCTCCCTAAACTGTGACTAATACCAGACTAAGAGGAAGTCAAACCTCAATCATTTCTAATACTAGAGTAAGGGGAAGTCAAAAACCTCAGTCTTTTCTAGTGATTAATGAAGCAGTTTGAAAGTTTTTCTGCTTGGTGTTTCTTGTCACTAATTTTATTATTACTCAGTCTGATACCCTGTATTTGAGTTCCTATTTTCTTCTTTATTTTAAGATGCATAATGATATGTCACCTGTATTGGGTACAGTTACGCATTTCACAATACTCTTTCTATGTTAGGTCCAGGTCAAAAATAATTTTCAGACATAGTACTGGAATGTCTCTAAGCATATTTAAATTCAGTGTTAAAATATCCTTAGCATAGATACTCCACATATTGTTTCTCTACATTTGAAATAATCCCAACTCTCTTAATCCTTACCAGTCCAATTTTCCTGGCTTTAACTGTTTTTTAAATTTTCTTTGCGCTTTCCTAACATGTTATATCTGCATCGATCTTAAATGGCAGGGTACCTTGGAAAGAGTCTGGCTTGCGAAGAGGGGAAGTAGAGAATAACTTGGGTGTGCAAAACCTGAAAACATTGTCATCTGCCAGTCTTTTTAGCTTTAAAATATAACCTTGCCAGGTGATGTCTCTGGGGCTATGTTGGCAATCCAATGGATCTGTTAGAAAATAGGAGACGTTTTTATTCTTCTGCATGATACAGTTGTGATACCCTACGGTTGTGATATACTCATTTATTTTCTAGGGAGGAGAGTTCTTTTATTATGTAACAAACATCCCAAAATAGCAGCAGATGCAGATGGATGGCGAAACTAATTCAGATAGATTTTCCTAGATAAGAAATAGATTGCCAAGCAAAAAAATTTCTCCAGAGAACAAATATCATGCTAAAATTATGCATCAGAGAAGGGAGGTTCTTATCAAATTTAAATATATATTATTAATTATTTTTATCATCAGGGCATAAAATTTCTTATCATCAGGGCATAAAATTTCCAGGGCTCATGCCTCTTTGAACCACAGCTGTCTATAAATTATGAGTTAAATAAGTTTGTTTCACCTGCTAGTAAAAATGAACTTAAGATTCATGTTAGATGTCATCTGTGAAGAATTATTGTAAAATAGTTATGTTTTGCTAAAATAAAATTAACCTAGTAGATTAAGGTCACTCTTATTCTCTTATTTTTTACTTGAAAAATGACATCTTCAGGGCTGAAATGGAGATTATAGTGACTAGTCAGTGCTGGTGTTGGTGTTTGGAAAACAGAAGGCCCTCTTTTCTCTGCTAGTCTTCTATCTGGTCCAAGGGTAGGAAATGTTCAACTCCCTCTCCCTTCAAACCTACACACAAATGAAACATTTAAAAGAGAAATAAGAAAGGTCAGTTTCCATGTTCCCCAAACTTTAAAAAAAATTTCTGAAATCTTCTATTGAAATTATTCCCTAAAGTTCACTAATGATTACCGATAGCATAAATTCATTTTTTGTTCATTTAACACTTTGAGATTGATACTACTATTTATCCCATTTTGTAGATGAAGATGAGGTGAAGCCACAAGTCTGAAAAGTGACAGAGTCAGCATTCTTACTCTACTGTCTCTCTTGAGGCATCCTATTCACTGAATCAAGAGAAACCCATGTGGTGTTATTCTTATTGAGCTGAATGGCATTTGATGTTAACCTTATCCTCCTTTCTATTTGTTACAACTTTAGTTTTTATAGTAACATTTATTATTTCCTTTGTTCACAATGCTATATTCATTTTAGGATGTTGAAATTGCATCTCAGTCTATATTTAATACCACACCCATAATGAGAGTTCCAGTGTCCTTTACCACCATTATTACAATTATTTATTGAGTGCTACTCCAAATCAAACACTATTCTAGGCACTGAAGCTATTTTAGTAAATAAAAATCAGACAAAAATACTTTCCGATGTGGAGTTTAAATTGTAATGGGTAGAGACAGAGAGGACGATGAAAAATAAGCATAATAAAGTAAATTGTATGGTATGTTAGAAGACAGCTTCTACATATATACAGAGAAAAAATATACATACAGAAAAGGGTAGATTGGAATTGGGAGTACCTCTTGGTCAGGAATGAAGATTGAATGAGGGGTGATGCTCTGTCAAAGTAATATTTGAGCAAGGAATGCAAGGCAATAGGAAATGGGTCATGAGGATATCTAGGGGCAGAACTTTCTAGGTGGTGGGAGCAGGCTGCACAAAGACTTTGAGGTAGACTTGTGTCTGGCATGAGATGAAGAGTAAGGAGGTCAGGGAGGCTGGAGAGGGGTGAAGGGAGGAATAGTAGGAAACAGGGCCCAAGAAGCAAACAAAGGGGCCGAACAGGACCCTGTAGGCTGCTGGAAAATTTGACTCTTTCTTTGAGAGAACTAGGGATGCTTTGAGTTGAGCAGAGGAATGTCCTGGGCTGAGGTACTGTGTTATAGGATCACTCTGGCTGTGGAGGAGGTACGAGGTGGGCAATAGGAGGTCACTGAGATAATTCAGGTGAAGGATAGAAATGGGTGGCATGGGCAAAGGTAGCAAGGGAGTGGTGAGGACTGGCTGTATTTTGAAGGTGGAGCCAACATGATGTGATTGGATGTGGCATTGAGATAAAGAGAGAAATTAAGGTTGACCTCGAGGCTCTGAGCCTGATGGACTAGAATAGTTAACTATTAACTGAGATGGGAAAGTATGTGAGTGAAGCAGTTAGGAAAGATCAGGAGCTCAGTTTGGACACAGGACAAAAACCTGTATCAACAAAGACATGTTACATATAATATTAGAAGTTAAGACATGTTGCATATAATATTAGAAGTTAAAGGAAACCTAAATAAGGAGTTTGAAATTGCATCCATCTTAGTGGACATTTTCCGCACTAAAATGTTAAGATTTACCTCACTTTTAAAAAATTCACCCATTTTCCATTGCTGTTGTTTGCTCTGTCCTTAATATCTCATATTTTAACTTAATATACTTTATTTTAGTTTTTGTGGTTTTAAGTAAATGAAGTTCTGAATGCCGCCAGATTTAAATCCAACACTCTTTAATGATTTTTTTAAAGTAAAATTCATGCTCTACAGAGAGTCTTTAAGTATAATTTTATAATAATTTTGTGGTATCCATTTTCAAATACCAGTAGGTAGTACTGTGTGCTAAAATGTAACATCAGGTGTTCAGAAAGTGATAGAAATATGAACTGGCTACCTAGGTTAAGGGATTGATTGATATGATTTTGTTTTGTTATTTCAAGGGAGTGAAAAAAATAAACCCCAAATTCTATGAAAAATATATCAGTCACAGATTTGGAGAAGAAATGGTATGCCGCATAGATCTTTGCTCCATGCTGAAGAAAAAACAAGTTAATGGTTATTACCACTGTGAGTCTTCAATTGTGATTGGTGAGTGCCATTTACAAGTTATTTGTAATCTTTTATTTCTTTAGCACTATTTAATTTTGGTTAATATTTAGGACTAGTTGTATCTGTTCTGCTTAATGACATTTTTTTTTTCATAAGTATTATGTTTTAGGACTAATACATTGACAAATTTGTAGCATATATTTAATAGTCATATTTATTAGTAAAGATTTTAGTTTTTATACTTGTGTACTTTAAATATATTTACACAGAGTCTTGGAATTTTGATTCATAATGTATTTCAGTTTAATTTTCTTTTATGAATGTGACCATTTTCTCTAGGGAAGGCTTTCATGATACACTTCCACACCGAGCATTTTCATGTTCGTTGCTTTGAATTAGGAGTGGAATGTCTCAGGTCAGAGTTTCACTCTGAGAGGAGAAAGCTTTAGAGGTGGCCTGCAAAGGCTGAAAGCATGTCCTTCATCTTGTGAGAGGAAACAAACATTCATACATAAATGGCTTCTGTCATCTTATCAGGGACATGGCTTATGATGAGACAGACTCATACACATTACATTTCCAAGTGAAAGGTGTACATCAAATGAAGATTTTAAAAAACCAGAACAGGGCTCTTGCCCACCATTTGCAATGTGAATGTTTCTCAAAGGAGCCTTCTTTGTTGTGATTCAAATGTACTATTCAAACCACACACTATTCTTATCAGATTATGAACTTCAAGACAACCTGACCTTGTATGCTTTTAAAGTAACATGAAAATACTCAAAGAAGAAAAATACATATATCTCAATATTCAAGGTCTTCAACTAAGATAAGTTCTCTCCATATTGACTCGAAGCAAGTCTTTGGAAATATAGATAATAAACAGAGTCTTACTACTGAAGTTTATTAAGGCATTTAGAAAATGATCAAGAAGCACAATCTTATGTCCACATCCTCACTCTCGAGCTCCAGGGAAGTCACCACCATTTTACCTTCTAAAGAGCTTAATATTTTAAAAATATTCGGTGTATCATTTACATTCTGAAACATTTCCAGGAAGATTTTGATGTTTCCTTCATCTCTTTGAAAGTAGCTGTTTTTCATGAAAATTTTGATGAAGACCAAGCATCTTTGTTTAGGTTTGTTGGGAAGGGCACATTTGAATCTTTCCTTTGTAATACAGATTTTGACCGGCTTTCCATATCTTCGCATAATTATTTCAGACCAACCTTGAAGGAGAACTCAGTGCTTCATCCCTTGTCTCACTTTCATTAAGTAAAAACAAAAAACAAAAAGTCAACCAAAAAATGAGCAATATGCAGCTTTTACAGGTCATTAGTACATTGGCGTTCTGCAGCTTACACCACGTGTCTCCTGTGCACCCAGCAGACTGTCAGCTCAGCCCAAGTCATAAAGCACCACCCACCAAGTTTTCTTTTTTTATAGCTCTTTTCCAGCAAGAGTCGCTAAAATTCCCTTTTTTATAGGCAATTTCCGTAGATCTTTCCCTCAGGTGTCTTTATCTCCTGCCCTTTTCTAATTCAGAGCAAGTTAGCTTCTTTTCAACTCCACCAATCTTGTGTCCCCATACCAGTCTTAAAGGATTATCAAAACAACATTTTTAGCCTACTGCAAGTGCTCTAATTATTTTCTGTCATATTTGATACTAATGTGAGCTTTAAAATAATTTCTGCATTGAAATAATTATATTGTGATTAATCAGTATTAATACACACTGGAGTTCTTTTATTTGCTTGTGGATAATTGTTGATTCTACTTGAGTTTTGTGACAGTATTTATCAACATTTGAGACACTTTCTTTGTAAGTTGTATTTCTTGAATTGGATTACATTTTTTTGACTTCTCTTTGATTTGATCCTAAATCAAGTTTAATGTCTGTTTCCTGAACTTTGAATCAATATCTTATTCTGTGCATTTATAGAGTGGGGTGGGTTTCAGATCTTAAGGTATTTGTAATTCAGAATTTTATGGTAGACTTTGGTATCAACTTTGTATCTAGGCATGTATGAAAATTTTTCTGAGGAGATAATTAGTTTTATATTTTTCCTTAATTTGTTAATGATACATTCTTAGAGGGTGCTAGATTCCAAATCACTCATTTTCTTTTTAGCTGTCTCAATATACCATTTAGGACATCTATTTTTTTTCTCTTCTATTTTTCAGTTGTTTTTTCATTTGATCTTTTAATTTATCTGATATGATACAAGTACTCAAACAGAATTAGCACAGATATTCAATATGGTGAAAGTTTTCTCTGTGAACTACTTACTGAAGTTGAGTGAATTAATTTTTCTCAGGCAGCTATGTTCCATTTATATTTCCTTAGGGAAAGTAATTGACTAAATGACACCCTTTGTAAGATTGATGAGCAATTTAGTACTTGCAAAAGCTAGTTTAGTTTCAGCTGTCAGACATATCTTCTAGGAGGTATTGGGAATTTGGGAAGGACTAGAAATCTTTTGCAGGGGGAGGTCAGGACAGTGTATTTCTTTATAACTTCTGCAAGCAGAGATGGAAGTAATGATTTTCTAAGAACCCCAATTATAGCCTTGGTTTAATAGTAATTACTCATCATTAACTTAATGAATGTTATTGAGTATGTAGAATGTGTGTGCTTCTGTCTTTGGTATCATGAGAAAGAGACGTCTAACAAAGTCTGAGAGTAGTAGAGAGTAACTGGAAAAGCAATATAGAGTAATTAGCTAAGATTATGTCTGAAAAACAGAGAGGAAGAATGCAGAATGAATAAATAGGGTTTTGTCCATAACAATATTTGGCTTTGGTAGGACAAAGCGGTAAAAGCTTATAATTTTACCTTCTGGGAGAGTGTGAAGGTTAAGAGGGGTGAGCTTGGAATAATATGGTGGGATTGAGGAGCAGACAGAGGAATAGTAGAGAAAGGACACATTCAGGAGCAACAGATAAAGTGATTTACAGGGAGAGAGAGAAATACTGGGTTTGGGATGTAATACGAGGAGGCACTTGGAATTGGCTAGTTAGCTGAGGAAGCTGCAGAGCGGGAGGCTTTAGAATTGTGTGCTGAGATGTTGATGAGTGATGCTGATGAGGTAGGAAAGGAGATGGGCAGAGTCTTGCATAGTAAGGCAGTAAATATGTGATAAAGGAGATGGAGAAGGTAGATGTGGAATAAAAAGAGAAGTTGAGTGAATGACTTAATAATACAGGATTGCATCCTAAAGAATAGGACCTTCAGTTAGTTCTAGACTGTAACACAGGGGCGATGAGTGGGTTAGGTTGGCCAATTGCAGGTTTAAATAGAAACATACAGATCTGCACAGGTGTGGTGATAGAAGAGGGAAAGGGCCCCAGCCAGTTACGAGTGTGATTATAGCTAGAGTCAGCATAGTCTGTAGTTAGTGCCAAACAGGTCAGACTAACAAGATTTCAGACTCAGACTTGCAGACTGCAACACCCTGGGGAGTTTTCAATGAATTTATTCTATGCTAATGTCCCTGTTTTTGAGAATCATCCTTAAGAGACCTGGACAGTTTAGACCAATCCTGTCAGTCTTAAAGACATGTCATGGTCCACCTGGGGATTTCCAGTGTCTTATCTATCTTATTCAGTCAAAAGGAAAGGACTTTTGGGTTGGGTCTGGAAAGAACCTCAGCTCTGACCTCACTGTCCTTATCTTCAGTGCTCATGACAAATATTGAGCCAGATATGAGCAGGGTACAGGGAAAGGAAATCCATAGCAGAAACTAAGAGATCAGTGTAACTGACTTAGCCCAGCATCAGTACAGACCCATAGTGGTTCCAGCCCAGTTTAACAGACCAAAAGCCAGGAAGTCAGTACAGTGGAGTTTAAAGTTCAGGTAAATGGCCAAGGCTCCAAGCCCACATGCCAAGGTGCAGGGCTACTAGAAGGAAATTCATGATAATGGAGCCTATACGAAACCTTCCAGTCAGTTTGAGAAAAGACCCTCATGGGCCAGTACAAAGCTTGTCCCACATCAGAACACATAACAACTGGCTGGAGATGGAAAGCCAGCTTCTGTACCCCCTGAAAACTAAGATCTCTGACTCATTGTTGTCTCCTACTCCAGAGGATGCACTTTCTCTTTGGGAGTGCTTTCTTCTCTCTAAATAAAACCTCTTTTGTTTCACCTCTCTGCTTTCACTTTCCTTCCTTTCACACCATCTGGGCCATGCTCTGGAAAAATGTTTCCAGAGACACAAGCTCCCATGACAACTGAGGAAACAGAGGTCCGCACATGTGCTCACTCTGCATCGCTCCTTTGCTCTTACAGGCCAGGGCACAGCAACAAAAGCATTGAGTTGCTCACTTCTGGACCTTGCCCAGTTTTAGTGTGTGAGTATGGCCTCTTCTTTATGGAGATAATACTGTCAGTGTAAGTGACCTGCTGATGGAGGGGGCCGAAGAAGTCCGCACTTATTCTTCATTGGGTGAAAGCCATAGATTGAACCAAAACCTTTGAACTTCCTAGAACCCTTAAGTCTGAGCCTTTGTCAGGTCAAAGATAAACAATAACTTAAAAATATTTAATTTGAAAATGTTTGTATTATCCTATAACCACTTAAATGTTCACTTAGAGTAGAGGCAATTGTGCTTGAGTGTCTGCTTTTCTCATGTGAATTATTTACCTTTTGCTTTAAAAAAAGAAATGTGCTCCACTCTACTTACTTATGAATGATTTGACATGCTTAATAATTTACAAGGCTTTTGTTGGGCTTTACATTTAAAAAAATGCACTTTACTTGTTCTCAAAATTTGGTCCATGGGTGTCTAGTGATCCCTGAGATTATATTAGGAGTCTGTGAGGGCAAAACTATTTTAATATATAATACTATTAGGACGTTATTTGTCTTTTCACTGGGTTAACGTTTATCACGATGATCACATGCAATGGTAGGTCAGATTATGTGTGTTCGGTATGAGTCAGGCAGCTGCAATTAAACAAAATTTTAAAAACAAGCATTTTCATATAAGAATACTTCTGCTGAATAGTCAAAATTAATTGTATTTACTTTAAACCTTTGAGAATGTCTTTTTCATAATCTACATAACAAAAATGGGATATACATATAAATGTGCCTCTGCTCTTTTTGAAGTAGGAGGTTGACTCAAGGAAGAACACATATGTGATTGTTTTAGCTGGAACTAAAAATGGAAAATGATTTTTTCCTGAAGAATTACTGACAAACTACCATTTTCACAATTGGGTATTTGGCAGACATGTCTTGAAAATAAATCTGTCACATCAAGGACAGTTGACATTATTTATTGCTAATGACAAAATTCAGTCTTTCAGATAAAGATAGCATTTTGGAAAACTAAACTCTTGCCATGAGTTCAACAATTTCCTAAATAAAATCCCTTTCCCCTGTTTTGCTATGGAGAAGTTCATACATACAGGTAAAGAACATGGTGTAGCCATTCACCTTGGTGGTTGAGTGGATAAGACCACGGGAAATAGTCCATATGCATTCCAGGGACCCAGATTCCAGACCTGAGGCAGGGATGTGGGGGTTGTGAGGGTGAAGGGGAAGGTGCAACCAAGATGAACAACTACGTAAAATAAATGATTCTTCCTCTCTCATCCTGCCTGCCTGCCAATTCACCTTCATTTCTGCTTGCATCTTTCCTTTAAAAACAAAAAAGAAAACAGTGTAGAATAATGAAATTCATTTTTTTCCAGTTTGTTTTTATCTAATACACTGTTTTTACTTTATTGAGGTAAAGGGAAAACTTGAGGAGTTTTTAACATGAATACACCTGTGAAACCATTATCACTAGTGAGATGCTGAACATTTCTATTATCTCTAAACATTTACTTGTGTTCCTTTATAATCCGTACTTAAAGATTTTCCTGATGAGATTGAGTGGTATTAATTAAGGTGGGTTTATTTTTATGTTGTAAATGAAATGTGTCAAAATTTGGAAGCTCTAACTCAGTGAACCAATATTTTTTAAATGACCATTGTGTGTTGTGACAATGATATGCATGGATAAAGGGTCCACTAAAAGTTCAAGACTGACCAACGTATTTGATTATAAAGACTTTAAAATGTTCATTGATAAGTTTTAAGCTCTCACATTGTAACTATTTGTTAAGAAATTGCAACTGGTTGAGTTTTGGTATAGTGTCAGAAATGTCCATAATTATCCAAAAGGCTATTATTTTCTTAATTTTTCCAACTATAAATATGCATGAGGCTAGATTTTCTTATATGTCAAATGAAACAACATCTTACACATTGATTGCAGAATCAAATATAAGGATAAAGTTGTCTGAGACATTAAAGAACATGCAAATTGCAAAAATGTGAAATAATGTCATTCACTATAAATTTTTGTGATATTAAAAAATACAGTTTTTAATAAAACATAACATAATGGGTTATTGTATTTTGAAATGGATTATTATTTTAAAGTTCTTTTAAAATTTCTAATGTAATAAATATCGATTATATAATTTGCCACAAAAACAAAAGCTCTTGGTTGGGGGAGATTCTCAGTAACTTTTAAGAATGCAAGTGGGTCCTGTGTCCAAAGTATGTAAGAACTGCTTTAGTTCCTGGTTCCAAGGAAATGATTAAAAAATTTAAATCCTCAGCCAACTCTCTGAACTTAATTTTGATCAATATGTAGAGCCTGTTTTTAACAAATTAATGGTTTGGTTATTCAGCTATCTCTGTATTCAGTATTAACTAGTTTGATTGTGATTTCCTTAATTCTTTTCCTCCCTCTGTCTTCAATTTCTCCTTAGTCATTCTGGGGTAATAATGTAATAAGTGCAGAAATACCCCAGACCGTTGGTGGCTCATCTGTATGAAATGACTCATGTACATACAATTTTTAAGTAAAATTGATATTCTGTGATATAGGAATGTCTCTTTCATGATGAGCAGGGCCAAATAAGGCCAACAGTGAGATGATTGAGAAATTTCATCTCTTCTTAGATCTGTTAAGATAAATCTATTTCACAGAAGTTAAAAGAGGGAAAAGCAGAAATGAAGGTTATCATCTGAGGGAACCATACATTTCTTTTTCACTTGAAAATTTAACAGTGGATCTTTGCTCCATGTTATCAAGCTATTTGATGAGAACTGAGTACAGGATACTTTATTATTTACTTTATGATGTAGAAATTGAGTGAGCAGATAATTTATCATTCGAGTGGTGCATTTCTAAGTGTGCTATGCTGGGATACAAGAAGAAAATCAAGACGATCTTGGTGTTAAGCACAGCTTATGTCCTCCTACTTAGAAAACATAATGTTCTGGAAAAAGTAGAACCTTTGACATGTTAAAATACAGTATTTCAAATGCCATTCTTGTTCCTTTTTGTAACTAATTGTCCTCCCCTTAAATGTTTCTTTGACGAAACCTACCTTCTAAAAGGAAAGTGTTTGCAATTCCACTGTGATGCCCTTAATAAAATGAAAAGCAGCCGATAATTGGAAATCACAGCTAATGTCTTTACATGCACTTCAGTTAGAGCAAACTCTAGAGTACGTAACTGAGAAGATTAATCTTTGTGTTGGCTGACTCTGCTTTAACTGGTGTATCAGCTATTAATCTGGATGATAATGTGAAGTGGCAGCTGTGACTCAAACTATTTTGAAAATCAAGCCATCTGTTGGCCTTATGATTTATTTCATGTGCTTTAGAAACCCTCCATACTAAAGGGACAGGGCTACCTGGTCAGTGTGGCTATCTGACAGGTTAGGCATCACTGCTAGAATGATGTAGCAACAATTTCGTTGTTTTTAATGCATTATAATGCTTTCGATTTTCATTGTATTTTAGAAAATATGAAAGTAAGTATTGGATTGTAAATAAAAAGAAAAATAACCTACATGATACAGGAAATTAGTGTTAGAGACCCTTGGAGCTGCCAAAGTTGTGGTTGACTGGTCTGTCACGTGGGCCAGTTGTTTCTGTATGCATTTTTACCTCACCGATTCATGTTTATTCATGTTTTAAAAGTGCTTGGGACAGATGTATGATGTTATAAAAATGTTAGTTAGCAATATTAATAGCAGTGCTAGTCACACTAGAATGCTTATTGTAATAGTATTCTTACTTTTCTAACATTAGAACACCCATTTCAGGTTACTATGGATTTTCATTATGCTTCATGCTTTCTGTAAATTGGCATGTGATTAACATTGGTGCATTTCAAAACTAAAAATGAATGTGGACAACAGCTGTTTTGTGTACTTAGCTAATACTGCAGCCGTATACTTATACATAATGTATGTATGTACATACAGTGGCAAAGATAAAACGACTATTTTTGGCTATGGGAAAAACAAAGTTAGTAAATCTGTTTAATAGTGTTATTTAAAGAAATTAATTTAATAATTTGTTGAACACATGAGGACAGACATGCGAGACTCATTAAATTCTTCTCCATTTCAGTGAATCATGGAGGAATTGGAGAGGAGGCAGAACAGAGGAGAGAGTAGTTTACAGAGAGAAGCATGGTGACCCAGAGTTCTAGAGCCAGGCAGATCATATTCTTAAGGTCACTGCCACTAGGCAACTTTGTGTGCATTACTTAATGACCCTAATCCTAGCTAATAATGATGGCTACCTCAAGAGGATATTGAGAGAGCTGAATGAGAATCATGCACGAAAGGAGTCGGCGTCATGTCTCTGCACACTCACTATTGACTCACAGTGCCTGTTAATACCGCTGTTGTTATTATAAAGTCATGCATAATTCTTAAACCTAGGACAGAGGGGTTATTTTACAAAGGGTTAGTACAAGAAGAAAGTCATTTTCCTAATCTTTATTGGGAGTACACTGTTAGGAAAAATTTTGGGTGCTAGATGTTTAAGCCCTGGAACAGGTACTAAGGGATTTGTAAAATGTCTTTCCTGACCATCTTTGCAGATGGAAAAGAGTGCCATTTCTAAGATCATAAACCTGAAGATCTGAATGATTTCATGAAGTTTCTTTCATTATATTATTCACAATTTTGTGTTAGATGTTATGTTTTGCCAAAGCTGGACTTGAATTGCAATTGCATCTGATTAATTGGAAGAGAAATATTAAAGTTTTCATTGTCCAACTCTTAAAAATGCGATTTCACTGTATTTTTCCTTTGTTTGATGTTTACTCTTCAAGTAGGAATGGAGGGCAGCTTTGATTGTACGGAGTAAATGGCTCTTGGTCACTGAATGGCTCTCTGGCAGGGTGAACGTGCTTCCTTGATATGGTGGAGATGTCAGTTCGTTCCCACCTGCCCTGGGCTGTTTGAAGAGCCACTAGCTGTGTATGTAAAGACTCTTTTGCCACTTTAAAGAGTTTTGGTCCCTTTCTGGTTGTTGTAATTTATTTATGTAACCTGACGAACAGATATTTATTCAATCTACCAAGTACCAAGCATTATGCTGTAGGTTGAAGTTCCAAATTGGGTCAAAGCCACCATGTTCTCAGAGTTTACTTACTAATGAGAAGACATTCAAGCAATTGCAATTCAAAGTGATAATGACTGCAGTGAGGTTAATAGGAACCAAGTGAAGGTGCTGCTAATTTGGCCTGGGATTGTCAGTAAAGTCTGCACATAAGCGGAAAGATAAGAGCTGAAGAAAGGAGGATGTTGGGAGGGAGGCAGAGAAAGAAATGTCTTTCTGACTGAGAAACATTCCAGAGAAGTGTATGTGATTCACCCTGCCCTGGAATTACTTACCCTGAAGATTTCATCTCAATTCTTATTTTATAGGACACGGGAGCCATCAACAATTTTGGAGCTTGAAATGACAGGATCTGATTAGTAGAAAGGCTGCTTTACCAAAAGTAGACAAGCACAGTGGCCGAGAGGGAACCGGAGACTGTGCCCATCAGTGAGGAGCAGACAAGTGAGGAGTCTTTAGTGCCAGTCTAGCAGGTCTGTCTTTGCAGTGGCGATGGAGAAGGAGGGAGACATTGCAGAGGCAGACAGGAGAATCCATATCTCCAAGTTTAAGGTGGAATGATAGGAGAAGTCTGGGTTGGTTCTCTGATTTGGGATTTAGATTAATAGGTAGGTGGTAGTGTCCGACACTAATGTAGAGGATAAAAGACAAAACAGTTTTGGTGATTGGAAGTGATAGGTTCAATTTTAGGCATATTAAAGCACCTATGGGCCAATCAAGTGACATGTTCAGAAGGGAAGTATGGGACACAGATGATACATGATATGATGAGAGAGAGAGAGAGAAGATTCAGTAGCATTGAGATGGCAGTTAAAACTGGGTATGAATTAAGTAGCTGAGAGGTACCTGGGAAACCTGGGACTTCAGGCTAGTTTTATAGTTGAGAAAACTAGAGGAGGGAAGGGGACCTTAAACATAGAACTAGACTAGAGATAAAAAATTGTGGCAATTATTTAGACCAATAGGACGGATCCACTTGTCATTGCTTTCTGATCTCTGGGATTTAGACAGCGCAAAAATATCCCTCTACTATTCAAGTTTGCCTCTTCTACAGAGAAAGTTGTTCTGGTATAAACCTAGGGCTAATGAAGATTAGAGAAACAGTATATTTACTTCCCTTTATGAAGTTTGAAGTCTTTTTTCATTAATCCATAAATTTTTTTTGACATTGTATCTGACTTTAATGCTTTCTACAAAATACCTGAAGCACTAACTATAGCTAATTGAGAGAACAACATTTTGTCAGTTCATGAGTTGTAGTTCTGTTTGATCTTCTGTTGATGATGTTCAGGTGAATATTAAGTCTGGCTGTAAGTAAAAGAAACTGGATTTGATCATCACAAGTTTTATATTTCATACCAGAGAATCATCGCTGCCAAATATATTTTCATTGCTAACAGCTCTGATGAAAGCAAAAGCTTTCATTGGACAAGTCAGTCTTAACACAATAAGGGTTATGAAAAGGCTGTTCACAATTTTGCTCCTTGTTCTCCAACTGTGCATTTTAGCAAGAATTTTGTTTATAAATGTGAAATGCATTTGTCTTCATGTATGATAGTTTTCTCTTCTTCCTCCCTTCCTCCCTTGTGTAACATTGTTTTTCAATGATTCACTTTTTAGGTCTTTTTCTTTTTCTTTGTTTGCTACATCAAATTATTTATAGACCCTTTCAAGTACTTTCCTAATTTTAGTTGACATTGAATACCACATTTTTACTAAAAGGTAAATATATAACTAGAATGGACACTAAGTGCTTTTCCTATTTTGACCTCTTTCTTGTCCTTTCCCCTTTTCTGGGAGTGGGCAGAGCCTCCCTTTCTTTGTGAGTTGGTAGCCTCTGAGGTACATGAGCCTGGTTTTAGATGTAGAGGTGATGGGTTCCATTCTTGCTGCCTGTGATTAATTTAGGAGGTGGCGTGTGATTTGATTTTGTTGTATGAGAGGAAGTCTGCTGGGGACTTCAAGAAGAGTTTTCTTGCTGACATGTAATTTGTAAGGAAGAGAACATAATTTTTGATTGGAAATTTGGGGATAGATATGTAATGCTGGATTTAGCAGCCATCTTAGCTGTGAGGTCACCAGGTGGCTGTAAGGTTGTATACCAAGTGTGGAAGACTAGGAGGGGGAATCCTAATGATCTTGAATTTGATCTTGAATTCACTGAATTTGACAACCTACTGATAGGAGATAATGGTATTTCTTTATTTTTTAACCATGAATCCAGAGTTTGTTGTTACTTGTAGCAGAGTGTATTCTAATTTAAATAAATTTCAGATGTGAATTAAGCAATATATTTGCAGACAAGAGATCAGCATTTTGGTTCTGTGAGTATTTAAACAACAGTCTGACAGCTTACCAAATGTTAGACGTGTCTGTATAGAATACATATTGCCTTAAAGGATCAGATGGGTGTCAGCTGGGGCCATAGTGGGTAACTTAAACCAAAAAATAGCAATCTTGGTTTCACCCCATTTCACCTAATGTGAGTGGGTTTTCTATTCATTGTTTTGGGGATTTGCTTTCATTCTTCTTTATCTCTTTAAATGTGACTAATTAAAAAAAATTAATAATGTTTCGAGTTTTTAAAAGACCTTTTCTTTGAGGTCTTCAAATCCTGTCTGTGGCAGGGAATATGACTGACTGGTCCTGCCCAGGGTCAGACAGCAGAGCACTTTCAGAGATAAACACAGATAAGGATATTCCACATGAAGAATAGTTAGGACCAGTTGGGGGAAAACCAATAAATTAGAAATTGTAGAATTAATTTTATGTTGTTTATATTGTTAACTGCAAAAAAGATCTACTCATTCTATTGCCTTTTCCAAGACATATTTTTTCCTTCTTGTGAAGTGTGACTTTCTGAGAGAATCTGGTTATTAAAGGATTAAAGCACTTGAATAAGAAAGCAGCTATGTCAGATAATCCAAATATTGGCTAGCAGTTTAAATATATTCTTCGCTTTTCTTTTTCTCCCTTAAATTGGTATTAACACCCAACGATTAAACATGTTCTTGAGTAAGAAATTCATGTCAGTTTTTGTGATTTCATTGCTCATCCCTCCAGTGAAGGTCAGATGAAATAGTTTCTGAACTTTGCAGAGAAGGACAGACCAACCAGACTGAACATTATCTGTCTAGAAGAAACAACCATTGACTTTTGTTTTCTGGTTATGCTGCCTTAATAAAGTGACCGAATGGGATTTACCACTAAGGGCATGTTGAACTCTCTCTGGCTCCCTCAGGGACAGGCCTCCCTGTGGCCTCCCACTTTTTGGGTTTTCTCTCTCACTAGCCTGACTGCACTCCTGACTCAGGAGTTCACTTCATCTTAAGAGCTAACATGATCAGTAATTACATGAACGCATACTGCGTGTTTAATAATCAGTGACTGAAGTCAAATGGAATTGATAAAATGGTATAATATAAATTCAAGGCATTCAAATACACTGTAATCTGGCAGTCCCACCCCCTACCTCCAGAGTTTTGCTGACACCTGTTCTCCCAACAGGGAAATCAATCCCTGCCTTATATGATTTTTCACCAATTAAGGAAAAAGCTTCAACTACACACTTTTAAGATTGACCACACACACAGAAAAGAATTGATGGAATTCTTCCAAAATGGCACTGCAGGCTTTCCTCAGCAGAGATTAGGGATGACTACTATGGGATGATAAAGAAGAACTTTCTTTGTTTTCTCCCTTTTCCTGAATGTGCACTTGGTATATTTCTCCTTTTTTTTTTTTTTTTAATAGGGAAAAACACATTATTCCTATTATATACTGAAATGTATAGCATATGACAATTTCAAATAGAAATGCCTATAACCTTTGGGTTTAGAGAGAAACAGTGAGAAAGCACTGCAAAGAGAAGTAAGTCTGTTGAAAATATGACTACATTAGAAGTAATGCTAAAAATAGATTCTTGGCTCTCAGGTTTCATAGGCTAAGATTATTTTCTTGGAAAAGAAAAATAGAACTTTTATGGTGAGATTTAAAGATAATTTAGAAAGTTTCTCATTATGATTTTCAGCCTCTTTTCCTTGCAGACACACTCATAAAAATAGCTTGCACATATCAATATTTAATGTAGTTTCAGAAACTTGTAACTTTGTAACTTACAAATGGGTATAAAAATGTAGCAACGGCTAAACAATGGAGGGTTGGTTATCTGTTGGGTCTGACTGCTCTATGCTTATTGTGTGTTAGATTGGAATTTGGTTTTGCAAAAATATACAGAAACAGAGCATAGTAGTGAATCTGTCCATGCAGCCTTCTTTAGGCCCAGAGTAACTGTCTTTTGGGACCAAGATGTCAACAAAAAACTGAGATATATTCTCCAAGTCCCAGTTTTCAGGAGTTGTGTTCTATAAATTGTCAAGCCTTTCCTGAATGCGTATCCATTTTTATTGAAATTGTGCCATTTCTTGTCATAACAGTTTCCTAACAGTGTGCCTTTCATAACAGTGTGCTGCTTTCTGTATTCTCAAATCTTCATGAAGTATTTCTTTCGTGCTTAAAGGCATGCCTTTGCAAGCTTGGTTCCAGAATTTGGAGGGATAAAATAATTTTTCTTCTTATACTTCATGATTGAATGGCCTTTTTCTCTCTCTTGAATAAAGGCAAATTTTCTTTTCTTTCTCATGTTTTTCTATATATTGTCAATTTCATTTAATTAATGAACTAGGAGTCTAAGAAGTTGGTTAGTCTTTAGTAAGATTTATTTTTCATCTTGAGTCAGACTTTTATAGGAACATTGCTCAGAAATCCAAATATATGTGAATTCAGCTAGAGGTAGAAAATAATGCCAACCAATGAAGCAAAAATAGAGTTTTGGCTCATAATTAAGACTTACATTTTTTATTTAAGATAATTATCAGAGCTGATATTTCAAAGTACGTGGGGAACAGACAGCTGTCACCCTCTCCCCACTTTTTAGTTATATTCTTGCTATTTTAACCATTATAATGAAAATTCAGACAACTGTAGTGTATCCTAACTATGATTTGTCTGTGCCCAGGCCTGTGAGGAAAGAAACATGAAGAGTTTAAATTTGTGAACACACTATCAAAGCAGCTAGTTTTTTCCTTGAGGTTGAACTTTTATAAAATCTTCTTTGGTTATGATCTTCTTTAGTTAAGATCCCTATGTTTTACTGAAAGGAGTATGTTAAACCCCTAATAAAATCCCATTAATACCCTCAGGGATTATGTGTGAATAGTATAAATTGCTCTATTCCCTGGAAGATGAATGTTTTGGGGGACCATTCTCTAGATCCAGTCATCTCTCCATGACATGACAGGAAATTTTCATCCTGCATCTTTTGATCCTTTGTTTTACAATAAGATTATAGTACTCTAGCAGCATTAATAAAGGAATGGTGGTGACAAAACATGAGGAACCAAAGTATTTTAAACATAGTACCATAGAGCTCCGTTAAATAACTTTTAGTGCACAATATTCTGAAGTTGTAAAAGTTATTTTATAAACTATATACCTGATTTTTATGTGGTATCAGGTATATACTTTATAAAATGTAGAATTCTGGGATCCAGTGCTCAAGTCTTACGCAGCTAGACAAACTGAGTCCAGTTCCCATTACTGTCACATACTCTCTGAGAGATTTTGTCCACATTTCTTTTCCGAATGTTTTTTCATCTGTAAGATGGAGATGGTAATTGTATCTATCTCATAGAGTTGTTATAGGGATTAAATGAGTAAGTGTTAAGCACACAGCGACTGCCTGACATATTGTAAATGTCCAATAAATGTTAGTGTTTTTTATTCTTTTTCAATTGAGTTGTAACTGACTTAAAGCATATTAGGTTCAATGTACAGTATAGTAGTTTGACATGTATTTATTTTTTAGAATGATAACCACGATATAGCATTTATTCTTATTTAAGTTACTACTTGATTGTTTTTGTGAGATAGGAAAAGTTGAGGAGGGCTTTCACTTTATACAACTCAAGTAATTGGACATATGATGGGGACTTTCTTGGTCCTTCTGAATGTTAACTGTTCAAATTGGGGGACACATGAAATGGCAGGTAATTTTTTTCATAGTTTTCTCTGTGTGTGTGTGTGGGGGGCTTATTTTCTAAATGAGAAAAAAATCAGACGCATGAATGTCTCCATTATTTTGAACTGAAAATTTACGTGCATGAAAAGTCTTAATGAAGTCTATAAAAATGCAATCACATTTAATTGTATATTTAATGTGTCATCTTTTATTTTAAAAAGAATCCAAACTATACAATATGAATACTTTCTTGGAAATCCTGGGCTAAGAGTAGCTATAAACTTAAAAGTATTAAATTATAGCTATTCAGAACTGAGATAAACCACAGTGATTATGAAATTAGACTCTAACCCCCTCCTATGATACATTGTGCTAAGTATCTACAGAATTAAATGCCAGTTTTAAGATTCTTGTCTTGAATTTATGAATTGTTTTCCAATCTTTTTTTAATGGTTCATTCACTTAAAATGCTTACTAAAAGAAATCTCCATCATTATATACCCTTCCTTAGATTATGGAATATAGATACTGTTATTTAGCTAATGACACATTTTATATACATTTTAATTGCACTTTTTCAGAAATATTGCCAACAGGGACTAGTTAATAAAATGAAATTGGTAAGGTTGATCACAGAATCTTATCCCCAGTGCATTGCCTTTGAATGAGGGGCTTTTTGCTTGGAAGCCACATGTATACGGAGTCATTCAAGATGGTAGCTTGTGGGAGGAAATTGAAATAAGAGGAGGTGAGCTTGCTCCCTGGTTCTGAGAGACATGCCCTAGGTTAAATACAAGTTGGTTCTGTTCTCCTTCCTCTCCTCCCAAATACAGCAATATAAACTCTGTGCATTTATTTAGAATTATTTATATATATTTAACTCTTTTGACGAGCTTGCCAGATTTGCAGGTGAAGATATCAGAACTTTGACATGGAGGTCAAAGTTTTATAGCTCTTAACAGTGAGAGACCTGGGATTCAACCCTCTAACTTCTGTTTGTAAAGGTTTTATCACTACACCAATGTTGTTGATTGGGAAATGCCAGAAGTTACTCATTTTCCTCAATGAAGAGTGTTCACTGCAAATATTTCTTTAACAGAAAGAGTATTGTTTAGGATAAAAAAGAACTGACAATTTTTATTCTTCAAGGCTGCATTTTTCGTTCATGTGCGTATGAAATTAAACACACTGCATGCAGAAGCGCGGGGCGTGTATCCAGTGCCTCCTTCCTCCAACTCCTGATTGAATATGTGTGTGTGCATCTGCTTAGAAAGTCGAGGGGTAAAGTCTGAATTTGGATGGCATTTATAGAAGCAGTCGTTCATTCCCCAGTGTCATTAAGGAAGGCTAGCTATCCACAGTAACGGATTTTGAACATGAAATCAATGATCTCATGTCATGAAGTTCAAGTATTTATGCCTTGAAATTAGTTGTTTCTTGCCTCTGAATTTGTTTAACCACTGTGTGGTTTCAGTTTCATTCAGAAATGTGCTCTTATCCCTGATCTTTTTCTCCGTGATGTTTCTAGATTTGAGGAATATTTCTGGGCTATTGATCTGTTTGAAGCTACAATTTCAGAATTCATTGTATTGATTAATGTTTTCATAGAGGAACAAGGCAGTGGTTTTAAAAGGAGGATTTAGCTTACAAAATATCCTGTAAAGTGTAGAGAGCAGCTGGTCTTTTCTTCCCCACTTCCCCTGTCATTTCCACTGGGGAGGCCGTTTCTTAGGTAGTTAGTGGTGGTACTTCATGCAAGTTGTATTTTCCGTATTCTGCAAAATCAGGTTCCCTATTCATTAAACAAAGAAGTAACAATCTTCTGGGGTTAAAAGAAGCTCTTCCTCTTTAAATAGCAAACAGAAGAGATTTTTTCCCCCCTTAGAATTTTCCTGCCTGTGACTGTAGGAGAAATAACTCCTTGTGGTCTGTTACCTTTCCTAAAGACACCTGGAGCTGTCCACACAGGCGTTGGCGCTTATCTGAGACTGGAGAGCTCATGGTTATGTGAGATTTAGGGAGCAGATGGCCCCTTCATTCACTGCACGCTGGTCCTGGAGCAGTTGCTTTCGCTGGGCTGGAGGACTGGGAGGTGGAGCCTCTCTGCTCACCGCAGCGAGTTCCCTTCTTTCTCTCTCCGGCTGTGCATTGGCTCTTGCCGCTCGGCGTGCTGCTCCTCATCGTGGAAGAGGCAGGGTGTGCTCACACACCCGTGGGATCAACTGCAGTTTCTATTTGGGGTGCCCGGGGAGAAGACGAGCAGGGAGGAAAGACAGCACCAGTGCCATGGGCCAGCTCTGCTGCTTTCCTTTCTCAAGAGATGAGGAAAAAACCAGTAAGTGTGGTTTTTCCTGGGCAGAATCCTGAGAGTCTGTACTATTGGTGTGGTTGTCTTCTAGGGCGACTTCTGTTTCTTTCTTATGGGAAAGACAGTAGAATAATGAGCTGTGATTTTTAACATGCATTTCTTAAAGCGATGGCTAGGTGTGCAGTTCATTTTTCAGTAAAAGTCCATTTTACAGCTCTTTTAAAAACGCAAAATTCTGAAAACTCAGGCTTGATTTTCTTCTGCTGGCAATCTTACAGCTCATTTTTCTCACACGAGCTAGAGTCAGAGTTTAGTTTTTCATTTCTTTTAATCACTGCATACAATTTGATGTGTTGTGCAAGCCAGGTTCAATTTTTTCTCTGAAGTCAGGATGTTTTCAGAATAAGGCTCAGTAATAACAGAGAGAGGAGGAAAAGGAAAACTGGCTCTAAAATGATGTGGAGTGTATGTTTGGAGGTATTTTTCTGTTTCCTGTGCTTTGTTCTTCCTGGAGGGGATTCAGGTGTGAGTACAAGACCACTTTAGACAAGTGACCCCACTTAGCTGCCAACAAAAGCTACACTGAATATTTTTAAACAAATGTCAGACAGATTTCATATCTGCTTATGGCCCAGAAAACAGAACTTAAAGTGATGATATTTGTATTGAATTATTTTTCTCACTAGCACTTGCATTTTAGTTCAGTTAAAACAGTACTGGCATTTTAATTAGTGTGTTGAATAGAATGTGCCTTCTACTAATTGCCCCCAGATACTGAATTTCTGCTTCTTTTTTCAATGAAATTTTTGCAGTCATACTTAAAATTGTAGCCACCTATCTGTCATGTCAGTGCTTTATTTAAATACATTTAAGTCGGTCTACAGAATCTCTTGATGTCAGCTTCAGGTCTTAGACATGCATACCTTGCTTATAGTTCCTGCTGCTTTTTCCTTGGGAAACTAGACAGGAACCAGTTTGGGGGACTGGGAGGGTGGCGAGAATGCATCTCCTATCCACTCACTTAGAAAATTCTCATAGTTTTTAGAGGAAATCTTCTGGGGGTGTTTTGGAATAAATGTGGGGCAACTTCACAGTATTTGCTAATAAGACCTAAGAAGCTGTGCTGTGCATTTTACTTGTGAAAATGATAATGGGCGGTATATGATGATCCTGCTCTTAAAACCTGAGATGATTACAACAAATTGCTCACTTTCCTAACAAAGAACCTTGACATTCTTCTGGCTACCTGAAACTCTTCAGATACTTGTCAGAATGATTTATTTGTAGTTCCTGAGGATTGGGGTTGATTTATTTATTTCTCAGGAACCATTCTATCTGAAAAACCTTGGCATGAACAGGGGGGCTGGGGGTATAGTGAGTTCTTTCCTGTCCCTTCTCCGTTTCCTAATTACTACTCCAGGAGGCCCCAGGAACCCCTGCTGTCCTTCTCTCCTGTGTCCCTTCTTCCCCTATATGTAAGCATTCTTCTTGGTTTTAACTGAAGTGTCCACTTTCAGTTCCATGAGAATTGCTCTTTTCAGTCTTTCTTCTCTGGGATCAATCATTGGAGTATAGTCCTGTGTTTTATGTATTGTATGTCCTAACGTTGATTGACAGGGAGTGGTATAGACAGCTTTGAGGGTTTACTTTCTCAAGTTCCAAATTTGGATAAGACATTGAGGACAGGATACTGCAGCAGAAGCAAAATTCTTGTCCAAAAGTGCAAATGAAGGACAGAACAAAGGCATTTGTGTCCTCTTTTCTCTTTCACTCCCGACGGCCCACTGATCTCCATTCTGTCTCTGTCTTTGATTTTGCCATGACTTCATTACCTCTCCTCCTAATCCATTCCACACTCCATTCACACACCCTGTCAGCAGTTTTCTGATAGTGTGTTTAATTCTCTGCCATAGGATGGTCTAGAAAGAAGCTTCTCAGGCACTGCCATGCTACTATTAACACATGTCAGACAGGACTTCTAAAGGGGACCTTAAAGAAAAGGCCATCACGCCTCAAGGGATATGTAAAATTAGCACTAAGGTGTAGCTAGTCCATAACTTATATTGGTAACATGCAAAAGACTTCATAATAGGCATTTGGGAGGGTGCAGTATCTTTTGGCTCTTATAACTGGATTATATGATAATCTCCAGAGTTTGGTTCATCTGTGCGTCCCCATCTTGTAGCCTTGTTCGCCTGCTCTGGGGATCTGCTCACTGAGGATCTACTAGGGGCAGAACACACAGATGTGAATACCCACCTCTACCACTACTAAAAGGGCATGTCCCTGGAATATTCTTCCTAGGGCAACTCAAATTTACAGATAATTAGATGAGTTTCTGGTGACATTTTAAATTTGTGGCTGTCATTCTCAAAACACAGGTGAGTTGGAAGTCCCGTGCTCTATAGTCCTGCAGAGATACAGAAAGGATATACTCAGCCTGCCAAGTGGTAAGAGTGACATGATCCCTCTTTCCTCCCACAGCTCTTTTACCCTCTTCTCAACCTTTGGTGTGGTGGTGGGAAGGATTCTCATTGAATTGATTGATGGCGCTTCTTTTGAATCTATTGCTAACAAAATGATTTTCTAATCAATTAGTTGTGAAGGGGTCTAAGTTTATATCGAAAAATTAATCCTGATCATAGCCAGAAGTCTTGATAATCACGGTACATCGTCAGTACAATAGAACTCATCATGATTTATCCATTAATGCTCCATAAAGCAACCAGACCCTTTTTGCTTCAATACTAGAAGTTGAGCATTTTTTTCAAATGGTGTACTTTTTGGCCATAATAAGTAGACAGACTGACATGTTTCTTGGAAGATTAAATAAACTCTATAACAGAACAAGAACAATTTTAAGATTAAACATTATGTAGATACAATAGGATTGACAAGTCTTATAGATATTCTCCAGCATAGTTTTTGCTGAAGTCTTCTATTACCCTTGTTTTCTATGAAATTCTTTTGTGACATAGTGACTTCTTGAAGAGAATGCCTGTGAGCAGGAATGTGATTACATGGACTTATTACTGTAGTTTACCTGTCTCTTTAGGAAGCCCCAGACGAAAACTTAATAACAAAATTGACACCTCTATAACTATTTAGAAAACATTTTGCTTGTTCTTTTTCGGTTGTAAAATTTTCCGTGTTAAAATATATTGTGAAATACATAGTAAGGTGATTGTCCAAAAATGAGCCCTGTTGCTTCAAGAAGCTATCAGTTACCTATCACTGGAGGTGTTCAAGCAACAGATGAAAAGCCACTCCGAGGGATGTTATTAGGAACACTGACAGATAATGAATTGATATACTGACAACTTGTTTACTTTCTAACCCTGATAGTCCTGATTCTGAAAATACTATGGTGTTTGTATATATTTTAACAAGACACAATTTTAACTTTATAGGTATATATTTTAACAATACACACATTTTATTTTTATATATGAAATGTTTCTGTAAAATATTTATGTGGGGTGAGTTCACCAGGATCATTTATAATAGTCATTTCATAAATAATGAGTGAAATCTCATGAAGGTCTGTTTCTGATGATTTGGAATTTGATGGTATTGTATTACTATGTAAATTGAGGTAAGCAGTATAATTTCATATCTAATGAATATTTTTAATTTTGAGCCTTAACTACCATGGTAGCCATTGTTTATTTATATCCAAGAAAATGTGTATTTAGACTTCCCAATTCTCCACGAGACTCCCTGGAAATCCTATAGCTTTACACTGCGCTCTTCTCATTAGTGCTCAGATACACTGACCTTGCAGTTTCGTTTGTGTGTGTGCTGAATCTCATCACATAGGTTTGTGAGCCCTACATGCAGGATCATGTTGATGCTCCCTTTCTCATTCCCAGGAGAGGCGTTTTCTAAATGTTTGCTCATGAAGAGAATGGCACACATTTCCCTTTAAGTTATGTGAGAACATCAGTATTAGTAAGTCTATCAGAGGTCAGAATTTGGAAAGTCTCTGGTAAATATTATCTGTAAAGAATTTTGGTTGCTGAATGGACTGGAGAAGCATTTTAACAGGTTTTCACTCAGGTGTGACAGCATGTGGCCCCCACCCCCACCCCAGGAAATGTGTGATAGGAAACCTCTCATCAGTAGGCAATAACATTAACATTTCTTTTCTACCCTTACTTGTAGAAATGTGTTTTTACACATTTTACACATTTACACATACCTGACCCCATTTATGCTGTTTCCCATTAACAACATGCCCCTCCTACAGCATGTAACTTTTATCATTGCAAGAACTCGGACCTAGAAGTCAGCCGCCAGCTCATCTCTGCTAGTACCCTTCTCTGGCATGGTACAAGCTGGTAACTCCTCTGGACCTCAGTTCCCTCTTCTTTAAGAAGTGGGACTTCAATTATGATGCTCTTGAAATTTCACTCGTTTCGCCCACTCAGTTGTCCGTTGTGCTAAGAGTCTTGAAAATGCAGACATGATGAAGTTCTTTTTCTGCCTCCTCCTCCTCTGTTGCAGTTTTTTTGATGCTTACTTGTGTCAGGACTATTCCAGGGTTGTTTGTAAAACTGTTTATGAAATGAAACTGTTAGAAGATAAATGCTTCCCAAATGCCCTATTTAAGAGCAGCGGCAGAAAACCAGAGTTTGGGGAATTCTCAGTTATAGTTCTCCAGAGGTAGTACAGGGCCCAAGATGGTAGGTGGCTGGGGTCCCAAGTATCTAATCCTCTGCTGCCCGCTTTCTGAAGCAGTGAGGCCCCCAGAAGTCATGGTATAACCAGAGACTACATTTTGCATAAGAATTCTGTGGGAAGTGTCGTGGTAACAGCAGTAATGTGCTATATAAAACACTTAACTATAGTACCTAAAGATTAGATTTAATTCCCTGATTAAGTAATATATACCCAAGAGTGTACCCTAGAAGTATAGGAACATTAGAGTCAGTGCTTATAGTTACTACCCTATCTTATCCCGACTTCCTTTGTACATTCATGGCCTATGAGTTGTCTGTATTTCCTTTTGTTGCTTTTCTCAGATCTTTTTAGAGTTTGTCTGCATTCTCTGATGAATTACTCAATCATTTTCTTTGGGTATATCCAGCTTGTAGATTTTTTTCCCAGTCCTTTGTGCACTAACTGGTCACTGGGAGCTCTACCCAGACCTGTCAGTGTGGTGTGACTTGTTCCCATGTCTTCTTTCCTGGGAGGCATGGTGAAAAGGAGTAGGGATGTACATGAAGATTTTAGTTAATAGAAGCAAACTTCATATATCTTACCCCTTCTTGAGACATTTACATTTTTAAAAATTTAATGAAATCATGGAAAGTTTACATATAATTGAGAATTACATGGGACACTAACTATAAAGGGATTGAGTACTCTAAAATGTACCCTGGGAATGAGAGCTGAGTATCAAAGGAAGGAACATGTTGAAAAGATGGAACCTTTCCCTAAGATTGGGATTCTTGTCATCTGGAGAAGGTGTCATTGTTGTCCATTGAGGAAGAAAGTCACTGTGTTGTCTTGGGTCAGGACTAGCTCATGGAAAGTACACAGAAGCTGGCAGTCAAGAAAGGGACATTTGCACTGGGTTGTTGATGAGTTGTACTGATGAACAAGAATTGGAAGCAAGAAACTATGGTGGAGGTTTTCATTTGATCAAGGCTGGCAGACAACACGCACTATGGTGTAGGTGCTGTCTTACTGTTTTTTTTGTGTGGTTTCTTTATGCTTTGTACAGCATCCTTTAATATTTTTGCATAGCTGGTCCTGTGGTGATAAACTCCTTTAATTTTTGCTTGTCAGAAAAGGTTTTTATCATTCTTTCAGTTCTGAATGATCATCTTGCTGGATATAGTATCCTAGGACGAAACTCCTTTTCTTTCAGCACTTTGAATATATTATGCTATTCCTATCTGGCCCATAGAGTTTCTTTTGAGAAGTTCGCTGACAATCTTATGGGCTCCTCTGTATGTGACACGTTTTTCTCTGGCTGCTTTTAATAGTCTTTATCTTGTATTTTTTATATTTTTATGACGCTGTATCTAGGTGTATTTCTGTTTGAGTTTTTTTTATTAGGAACTCTTTGAGCTTCCTGGATCTGGAAGCTTGTTTCGTTCTTCAAACTGGGAAGTTCTCATCTATTATTTCTTCAAATAAAGTTTCTGCCCCCTTTTCTCTCTCTTCCTCTGGGACCCCTATCATGCAAGTGTTGTTCCTTTTGATATTATCCCAGAGGTCTCAAATGCTGTCTTCGAGTCTTTGAATTTTTTTTAATCTCTTTGCTGGTTTGTTTGATTGAGTTCCTCTATTCTGTCTTCCCGATCACTGATTCTACTGGAAGCTACATCCATCCTATTGTTGAACCCCTGTATTGAGTTCTTTAATTCAGCCATCATGTTTCTTACCTGTTTGATGTCTTGTTTTAATTCTTCTCTTTGCTTCCTGACATTCTCATTTATTGCCTTTACTGATTTCTGGATTTCCATGAGTATATTAATCACTATTACCCTAAACTCCTCTTCAGGTAATTTACATACATGTGTTCTATTCAGATTTTCTGCTAGTTTTTTTCTTGGATCCATCATTTCACATATATTTCTCTGTACCTTTGTGCTATTCGGCATTCTGTTTTTATTTCAGAGGGTTCGGTTTCTCTGGCATTGCATAGGTTTGACTTGTCTAGGATTGGCAATCAGGCTGCAGTTTTGCCGCTCCCCACTAATAGGTAGCGCTGAGGTTTAGGACTGCATTCTTGCTGTAATCCAGTGGGTGGGGACACTGGATGGGTGGGATTTCCCATAGGCGGATATGCAGTGGATGGGATTTCCGCTTAGTGGACCCCCAGGCTCTGGTGTGAAGTGGTTGTGGGAGAGGTTTGTGCTCTTTGGCTGATTTCCAGTTACGGCTTCACCCAGTGCAGTTTCACTGCAGGGCCTCCAGCTCAACTACCATTGTGCTGGCTCTCCTTTCACCCCCTCTCAAGTTGACCCTCTGTGACTCTGCCTCTCAGCCCCACTGGGCCCGCCTTTTGCCGCCTCAGCAGCTGGTCCGAAATCCCTAGTCTCCACCCCACTGCATGTCTGGAGACTCCCGAGCTCCATCCCAAATCCAAATATGCAGCTTAACTGAGAGCCATGCTGAGTGTCCTCACCCACCATTAGTCTTTAGCTGTTCTGTCTCCAGCTGTAGTGCCAGTCATTTCTTGGTGTTTGTCTCAGGAAAATAAGTATTTTTTGTTTTTGTTTTTTTCGATGTCTGTGGGGATTGACCCGAAAGTGCATCCTATTGAGTCACCAGCCGAAAGTTGATCTGCGACATTTACATTTTTAATAAGACCAAATTATCCCAAGTGCTCCTGGGAAGTATCTCTAGTAAAAATAAATTAATTAAACAGCACTAATGTCCTCGCCCAAAATAATCTCTAATGGAGAAATTTTGGCATTATTCTAGTACTACTATTCCATGGCATCTGATTAACCACTTCTTATAGATAATTGCCTTCTGTTTAATGGAGTTAGCCCTGCTTAAATATAGGTCCTTGAGTTTTTATCTACAAACTTCAGATACCCGCAGCAAAGAAACTCAAAACTCTCAGTATCACAAGGGGATTTGGAGACAGACTCCCTTTGCATTTGAGTTCTAATATTTACTATGTAACTTCTTAAGCCTCTGTACTGTGATCTTCAACATCTTTTGTGAGAAATAAGCCAATGTCTATAAAATGCCTGACACTACAGATGACATGTAATGGAACAAGTAAATATTTTTCTGTAACAACTGAGAGTATATTGTCTAATCATACTTTAGAAGTCAATTTGGAAGAGCTATGGTTTTGTTTTTTATCATGCCCAGGAGAGAATAAAAGGGGAAGTAGAGTTTTAACAGTGAATTCTTGAGTAAAGGTACATTTATCTGTATGTCATCCTTTCCATGAAGGGTTGCCTACCCTTTCCCCTTGAGGTTCTAGCTGTCATGATACTTTAGAAGAGACGTGCATTTCAAGCAGAAAATAGAATCCAGAGAAGGAGACTGCCCTGATGATACTGTTTGAGTGTCTGAGTTCAGCCCTGATTAAGACCTTTTTTTCTTGATTACATGAAACAATAAATCTTCCTTCGCTTAAATTTGCTTGAGTTCAATTTTTGTCACCTACAACCAGGAGACTTCAGATACTGCCGTAGAGGACTCCCAGTTATGTTAGGGTCACCCTATTCTGGAACAAATATTTGCAACCTAGTGAAGTAAAAACTATAATTTCCTCTGAATCTTCAAGTTCCATGTTAGTGGCAATGAAATGCTTGTTTGTTTATTTATTTAGGAAGGAGGAAGCATTTATCTTACTTAGTTGTTCATGGTTGTTTCCCTGGCCCCAGGTTGCAAACTTGGGTTCTTGGGCTTTATGTGATTTATCCCCTGCTCCCCCACCACTGACTTAGCCCCAGAGAGTAACTTTAAAACTTAGCCATAAATTAGAGCTGCTATAAAGTAATTTTGCTAACTTCAGCTAATACTTTTGAGCATATCACACTTTGAAAGTTCTTTATCAGATGTTAGGGAAAATACAATGATGGTGCCTGGATTTCTTTTTAACTTATATGTCTTTTAAAAAATAAATTGGTTAGATCCCAATGTTTGTTAAATTCTGAATGGAAAAAGCCACAGTAGAGTGTCCAGAGACTCAGTCTAACAAGCAAAGGCACACTCCTCACATACCAGGGAAGTTGCCTAGTTATGTCAGCCAAGTCCAGGGAGAGTGAGTTAATTAACACAGGTGTGGAAGTTACAAGTTCCTTCACAAGCAGTGGTTACCACTTAACTTGGACGCACAGTTTCTACAAAAACATTTTATGAAATAAAGTTTTCTAGAACAGACATTTATAGTGTCAAAGGTACAAGTTAACAAACCTTGGAACTCTTAAAACCACCTTTTTCATTGTGTAGTAGTTCCTTGCCCTTCGCAAATAGAGACATTAATTTAAATAAATAGTAAAAATATAAAGAATAAGTGTAGATTTACCTTAAAGTCTGTGCTAGCTAGGATATAAGTAATGTTAATCTTATTAAAAGTAAAATCAGATATTTGAGTTTTGAGATTTTCTGTTTCTACACACTGTCTCCAAAATGCAGGGGGTTAGTCAAGGATATTTATAAGCCTAATAGATAATAAACATATTTTATAAGATAGATATAAGGAAAAAATATAGTACCAGGGAGACACTGATGTAAAAACAAGATACTTAGAGTAGATGGAGAGAGAATCTCACATTCCTAAAGGAGATAGAGCTTACCTAGTTGGCAATATTGATGGGATAGGGAAGAAGGAATCTGGTAGGAAAGGGTGTTCCTTCTTGAGTTGCCCATGCCAGGAACAGCCCTTCCATCCACCCTCACTTCTCTTCTTACCCTGCAGTTAGATAGTTGGTGTGGTATTTGTCATGTAGATTCCATCAAGTTTGAATTTGATATCTCCCATCTGACTCAGAGCAAAAATAAAATTCACACTTTCTAAGCATTTTAAGCATTCAACTAAAGTTAGCTGTGCTGTTGAGCATTTTCAGAGTTTTGATGGATGTTTAGGATAGCTTATAAGCTGGCTGGCAGATGATCTGTTCATCTAAGATGTTCTGCCTAGATCTGTAGCAGTCGGATCTTGTTTAGTATTCTGAAAGTGGAGTGTGCCCTGGAGAGGAAGACCAGGGTGGTAAGGAGCCTGGAAGCCACATCATAAGGGGCTTGGGCTACTTAGCCTGTAGGAGAGAAGGTGAATTAGTTGTGTTAAATATTTGGAAGATTCTTTAATATGGAAGGGAAAGAAAAGTTACTGTCTATGGCTCCAGGGGGCCAGAATCAGAACACTGAGCGTTCATTTGAACACATTTTCTTTTGATCATTTTAGAAGCCAAATGGTAAAGAAACATTAAACGAAGTAGTATTCTAATTGTTTGTTATAGCTCTTGTTTTGAATAATGAAAATAGCGAACTGTAGTCCTAAACAAAGAGAAGTTATCAGTCTAATTTTGAATTAATAATTCTTAATACATTGATTAAAAAAGAATAAGAGTTTTCAAGCTGTTTGCAGCAACCAAACTTGCTTTAAATGGAAGACCAACATTTTTATGAAAAAGGTGTGCGTCTTTATAATTTCTTGTTTTATAGTAACTCTTAAATGACTAGTTACTTTAGGATTAGAAAACTTGCTTTAAAACAGAACTGTGATATACAACTTTGGGCTCCTGTGCAGGTATGTTGCTATGTTACCTATGCACCACATACAGTGTTGATTATTGAACTAGCAGCTGGTGGCAGTTAAGTCCTGGAGATAGCAAGCTAACCTTTATTGTCTATTATATGATCATCTTTATAAATGAAATATTTATGAAAATATTTTCCCGAGGTTAGATGAATTTTAAATTAATTTTCTCTAATAATAGTAATTTAAGTTGTACTTTTTAATATAGTGAATTTATAGTGAATTATATTGTGATGCTATTGTGTACCCACTACTGTACACTGTACTTAACCTTCAATATAAAATTAAGATTTATATGGCATGCCTGGGTGTAGTAGTAGTTGTTAGGTCTGTTGCCTCCAAAGGAGCATAGGCCATACACCCCTGGGTTCAAGTCCCAGGTCCAGGGGTGAACAGCCAGTGTGAACAACTAAATAAAAATTAGAATTAAAATGCTTCTTCCTCTATTCCTGCTGCTTGCCTACTCCCTTCATTTCTGCCTGTACCTTTCCTTAAAAAAAAAAAAGAGAGAGATTTAGGTCTTATGAATCTGAACATATATAAGTAAAATTATATGAAATTTTAGTAATAAATGAAAAGGCATAATAAATTGTCTCGTGGGGAAACAATTTCATGAAATATGCAGTTTTTCTAAAAAATTCAACCTCACAGCTGCTCCTAACTTTCTACCCTTTGTTCTTGTCATGCATATTAGTCCTCTACAAAAATGCCACTGTTGGGAGCGGGTGTAGGGGTAGGGATGGAGGAAGCTTATCTCATGTAGGATACAGGCAAGAAAATTGGAATTGCATGTTATTTTAACGTAGAGAACTGAATATAGCGAATTGCTTAAGCAGGTTTTGGAGGACTGAAGAGTGGTAAGGCAATAGTGAGGAAAAACCAAGGCCCTAGCCTTCAGGCCAGGGTGACCTGAGGGAAGTGCCCCGTGGACTGGGACTCAGGTCTCTGAAGAAGCGTTGCTGGTAACAGAGATCTTGTTGGAAAAGGAGAAATATATTTGCTGAGTCCTAGCTCCAGTTGCAGTAAGCTGAATAAAGAAAGGTGATTTCAGAGCTGAGGAACAAAAACTTAATAACCAGTATAGTTGCTGGCTATGTTTTGACAATACCTTTTCACCCCACTATTCCACAGTAAGTATTTAGTTAATGGCAATTTGTGTCCTTTATTTTTTCTGGGACAAAAGTAATACTAAATAATGGTATGTAAAGGTCTATAAATTCCACTGTTTTTTATAAAGCGTAGAAGTCTAAATATTTAAAAAGAAACACACTTAAAACACAGGCATGTTACAGTAATTCAAACTAATTATTAATAGGATGTTTCTAAGGAAAACCCTTATCCAGATCAATTTAACAAGCAAAAGGAGCAAATTATTTGTAAACTAATTCAGAAATGGTTTGTAGAAATTCTTTAAAATTTAAGTTTTAAAAGTTTGTTGAGTATGTGTTCTGCAGAACTACTTATAGTACGCTTTTTTGGTGAATATTCTGTTTTATCCAGTTTTATTGAAATATACTTGACATAATTTTGGTGAATATTTCTATAAACCAATTCTAACTTCAAATTAATAACATTTATGGTTCATCTGTGATATGGGGACAAGGTTAGTGAGTTAGGTGGTAAGTTAAATCTGCAACCAGGCAGAGATAACTGTTTGTCAATGAGAATCTGAACTTGAAAGTCTTTGGGGGCTGAAGAGAACCAACCAAAGGCCCATATGCCAGGAGGCCAAGGCAGTCGTGGAGGATTCCAAAAAGTCTGAGGAATTCTTAAAAGGATCTGGAAACTTTTCAGAATGAGTAAAGGGCAGCAAAAAAAGGCAAGATGATGAGAGGGTAGATGTTGGGAAGTCCCATTACAACAAAGGGAGAACTTATTGGTTAATATTTCAAAGAAGACAGGGGTAGATTGACCTTGAGGCTGATTGACAGCAATGTCGGCTTTCCATCTCTCTGTTTCTTCCTTTAGCTTCTGTGCCCTTACCCTCTCAGACTTCACTCACTGGTGGGGCTATAGCTTCCAGCAACTTCTGGATTCTCCACTCCCCAAACTTTTAGTGATGGGGAGATGACTTCAACAGCTCTCGGGAGCATTTTATTAGCTATTCAACATTCATGTAGAATGAGTTTCTCTCCTAATTCTCATATATAAAATCTGAGGAAAGTTTCAAGTTATAAACTATAAAACCCTCAAGGGCACTATACATATTGAAGACATTGTAATTTATGTCTGATAGAATAAAACACTTTTGTATACTAATAGAAGCTGTCTATTATGAAAAAATTTTGAGAGAGAAATAAGGTGTCTTAAAGAAAGGGTACTCTAAATTATGTGGGGATGGACCAGCTCTGGTAGACCAGCAGCCTCTCTTCAGCCATGTAGAAAGTGAGATGAGCTGTCTCTGGAAGGGAGGAAGGGAAGGTGATGTCTGGGAGGGTGTCAGACAACTTTGGAAGGGATTTGGGATCAGCCTGAAGAAGTGGATATACCTACAGCCTTATGGGGATGGTCCACAATGGAACAGTCACTCTGATCCTGCAGGGACTTTTGCTCTTTTGAGTCTTGGCAAGGTGAACCACATGCATTCTCGTTCACTGTGAATATCAGGAAGTTCAGAATCCAATTCACACCTTTGACCATCTGCATTTCTGTAATCTGTTCTTTGCTTGCCATTATTATTTATGTTTTTTTCTTGGTCTAAATTTTTATTTACAGCATATATTTTGAATTTTTTTGTCATTAATGATTTCATATCTTTTGGGGATTTGAAACTGAAGAGATGACTTGGTGGAAAAACAAAACAAAACAATAGAATTATATAATAAGTGTGCTAAGAAGACAAGAACAAATCTAGGGTATGAATGACTGTCACATTTACCACATGTGCATAACACACATTCTGAAGTAGGTATGTTCCTGGAAAGTTACATATAAACTAAACTTGATTTTGTCATTTTTAGTAATTGTGATTTTCAAATACAGAAAATGGTTATTTTCAATGACTCACATTTCAGTTTAATTTCTCCGGAATCTTAAAAACCATCTGTATCTCATAGTTTTAGCTGTGCATGTCTATGCATATGTCTGCTAGAAGGCCTTTTGCAAGATTAATTAGCAGTAGCTTTTTCTTTACCTAAGAAAGGATGTCCTTTAGTTACAAACGAATGTAAATGCAAGCATGTGGAACAATGAATATATTTCTTGTTTGCAATTATTTCAATAAATATATTGTATAATGTGACTAGGTTGTGCATATCATGTTTGCTTAAAGAGAACATACAACAAGGAGCTTATAAATAGCTTATATAGGCCTTGTAACCGTATAAATTGAAAGATCTCACAACACTCCCTTCATTTAAATCAAGATAATAATAATAGCACCAATTTTATTAAGTATTATTGCAAGTGGAGCACCATGCTAAGTGCTTTATTATCTTGATTTTCACAAGAACCCTGTTCTTAGAACTGTAATTACTCCTGGATTTACAGAGAAAGAGAGCCTAAGAGGCTTAAACAACTTTCACTGGGGTGTGGAGCTAAATGGAGGGGTTAGTATTCTTATCCAGGTTTCTGACTCTAACTTAAGAGGAAACATAAATATTTTCTGCTCGAAATTCTCATTTTAGAGCAAAAAATACCATAGAAAGTATGGTTTGAGTCTCAACTTCACCATTTTAAAGTTGCATAGACTTGCAAATCTGTTGTTTTTTTTTGACCCTTGGTTTTCTCCTAGATGAAACAGAGGTGATAATAATACTAAGCTTTTCAATATGGAACTTCAGTAAAATGAGAGTGGAAATTCCATTTGATCCTTTTATCGCACTGCTGGATAATTACCCTAAAAACATAACACTAACTTGTAGACATATGCACCCCACA